>SEMN01000399.1:0-474001 GCA_005408345.1 Macquaria australasica | reverse complement strand
GAGAAAGCACACAACTACGGGAAGAAGTTGAATTAATAACAAGCATTGATGGGATATGAGTGCGTACAGATGGAGAGGAAGAGGAGGAAGAGGAGGAGAGAGGAGCTCAGTGCATCATAGGAAGTCCCCCGGCAGTCTAGGCCTATAGCAGCATAACCAAGGGGTGGCTCAGGGGTCACCTGAGTCAGCCCTACTATAAGCTTTATCAAAGAGGAAAGTCTTAAGCCTACTCTTAAATGTGAGGAGGTTGTCCGCCTCCCGTACACAAACTGGGATCTGGTTCCACAGGAGAGGAGCTTGATAGCTGAAGGCTCTGGTTCCCATTCTACTTTTAGAGACTCTAGGAACCACAAGGAACCCTGCATTCTGGGAGCGCAGTGCTCTAGTGGGGTAATAGGGTACTAAGAGCTCTTTAAGATATGATGGTGCCTGACCATTTAGGGCTTTGAAGGTGAGGAGAAGGATTTTAAATTCTATTCTGGATTTTACAGGGAGCCAGTGTAGAGAAGCTAATATTGGAGAAATATGTTCTCTTTTTCTGGTTCTTGTCAGTAAACGTGCCGCAGCATTCTGAATCAGCTGGAGAGTCTAAAGTGATTTATTGGGGCATCCTGATAATAGAGAGTTGCAATAGTCCAGCCTAGACGTAACAAATGCATGGACTAGTTTTTCTGCATCTTTTTGAGATAGGATGTGCCTGATTTTTGCAATGTTACGTAAGTGAAAAAAGGCAGTTCTTGAAGTTTGTTTTATGTGGGAGTTAAAGGACATATCCTGATCAAAGATAACTCCAAGATTCCTTACGGTTTCGCTGGAGGCCAGGGCAATGCCATCTAGAGAAACTATATCTTTAGATAATGTGTTTCGAAGGTGTTCGGGGCCAAGTACAATAACTTCGGTTTTGTCTGAGTTTAACATCAGAAAATTGCAGGTCATCCAGGTTTGTATGTCCTTAAGGCATGCTTGAAGTTTAGCTAATTGATTGGTTTCATCTGGCTTGATCGATAAATATAATTGGGTATCATCTGCATAACAATGAAAATTTATGGAGTGCTTCCTAATAATATTGCCTAAAGGAAGCATATATAAGGTAAATAGAATTGGTCCAAGCACAGAACCTTGTGGAACTCCGTGACTAACTTTGGCGTGCATAGAGGATTCATCATTAATGTGTACAAACTGATATCGATCTGTTAAATAGGATTTAAACCAGCTTAGTGCAGTACCTTTAATGCCAATTAAATGTTCTAGTCTCTGTAATAGAATGTGATGGCCAATGGTATCGAATGCAGCACTAAGATCTAGTAAGACAAGTACAGAGACAAGTCCTTTGTCTGATGCAATTAGAAGGTCATTTGTAACTTTCACCAGTGCTGTCTCTGTGCTATGATGCACTCTAAATCCTGACTGAAAATCCTCAAACAGCTTGTTGTTGTGTAGAAAGTCATACAACTGATTGGTGACTGCTTTCTCAATGATCTTAGAGAGAAAAGGAGGGTTAGATATAGGTCTATAATTTGACAAAATCCCTGGATCAAGAGTTGGCTTTTTAAGAAGAGGCTTAATTACAGCTACTTTAAAGGGCTGTGGCACATAGCCTTTTAATAAGGACAGATTGATCATATCTAGTAAATAAGTGCTAACTAAGGGTAAAATTTCTTTAAGCAGCCTAGTTGGGACGGGGTCTAAGAGACACGTTGATGGCTTAGATGAGGAAATCATGGAAGTTAATTGATTAAGGTTGATGGGAGAAAAGCAGTCTAAATGTACAGGTTTTACAGTTGTTTCTAAGGTTCCTGTGTTTGAAGATAAGTCAGTACCAACTGAGGGCAGGAGGTGCTGAATTTTGTCTCTAATAGTTAGAATTTTATCATTAAAAAAGCTCATGAAGTCATTACTACTGAGGTCTATAGGAATACATGGCTCAACAGAGCTGTGACTCTCTGTCAGCCTGGCTACAGTGCTGAACAGAAACCTGGGGTTGTTCTTATTTTCCTCTATGAATGATGAGTAGTAAGCTGCTCTGGCATTACGGAGGGCCTTCCTATAAATTTTAAGACTATCTTGCCAGGCTAAACGTGATTCTTCCAGATTGGTGGAACGCCAATTCCTTTCAAGTTTTCGCAATGTTTGTTTTAATTTGCGGGTTTGCGGGTTATACCATGGAGCTAACCTCCTCTGTTTTATTATCTTCTTTTTTAGAGGGGCGATAGAGTCGAGTGTTATTCGTAGTGAACCTGCAGCACTATCAACAAGATGATCAATTTGGGAGGGACTAAAGTTAGCATAGGAGTCATCTGTTACATTGAGACATGGAACTGAATTAAATGCCGATGGAATCACTTCCTTAAATTTAGCTACAGCACTATCAGATAGACATCTAGTGTAGGAATGTTTGCCCAATGGCGTGTAGTCCAGTAATAGGAATTCAAAAGTTAATAAAAATGGTCTGATAAAAAGAATTCTGTGGAAAGACTATTAGATGTTCAATTTCAATGCCATAAACAAGAACAAGGTCGAGGGTGTGGTTAAAACAGTGAGTGGGTTTATGTACACTCTGACAGAAGCCAATCGAATCTAATAATGAGATAAACGCAGCACTAAGGCTATCATTTTCTACATCCACATGAATATTAAAATCACCTACAATAATTATTTATCTGTTTTAAGGACTAAACCTGATAAGAACTCTGAGAATTCAGATAAAAATTCAGAGTACGGTCCAGGAGCTCGGTACACTATAACAAATAGAATTGGCTGTAGTGTTTTCCTGGTTGGGTGTGAAAGGCTAAGAACAAGGCTTTCGAACGAGTTATAATTTAGTTTAGGTTTGATTAATAGGCTTGAGTTGAAGATGGCTGCAACTCCACCTCCTCGGCCTGAGCCTCGAGGAATATGAGTATTAATGTGACTGGGGGGAGTGGATTCATTTAGGCTAACATATTCATCGTGACACAGCCAGGTTTCAGTAAGACAAAATAAATCAATATTATGACCTGATATTAGATCGTTTACTAGAACAGCTTTAGATGAGAGAGATCTAATGTTTAAGAGTCCACATTTAATTCTCCTATTTTGTTGTACTGTTGCAGTGGAGGTTTTACTACAATATCTCCGTACAGGACGGCAGGCCCTTTCTTGTTATATGCGGACTATGTGGTTGCATAGGACCACCAGGGGCCCCCCAAGCTGCCATTTTAGCACAGAAAGAGCAGATAAAGTAAGCCAGTCTATTAATATAAGACTTACATCCATTGTGCTCTCTTTCTTCTTGCTCCTATAAGTAATGAAACTCCTCTCCTCCATGAGGGCTGAAGATGCTGTGTAGCGTTTTCCCATCAATAAACCATTCCCACATGAGTATCGAGACATTAGCATGAAAGCATCACCAACATGAATCAGCCACCTCTGACACCTATAGAGGGGCAATACTGAATCACTGTAGTGCTCCTTTAATATTTCTGCTGATCATAACTGTTTGTTGTGGCATTAATGTTAATGCTCTTAGAAATACAAAGTATATTAGGTCTATTGTATCAGTGTAATGGTTGTGAAAAATCACAGTGGGGGCAATCATTTTTCAAATCTTTTTTATTGGTAATGAATAAACATAATTGGCATATTTCGAAATAGAACAGGCTTATAAACTATAAAACAAACGTTAATATTAAAAACGGCTGAATGAATGAGCTGCTTGAACTGTATCTGCAGTCTGATGTTTTATCCTCATTAAAGTGATGTTTGTTGAGCTGCCACCAGACGAGCTGCATGCTCATGATGATTCTGCCAGCTCAGAGCTGAGTGTTGCCAGGAAGTACATACTTCAACATGGTATGGACAAGGCAACAGTAATGTAATGTGTGTAGCTGTATGCATAGTTGTGCAGTGGAGATTATTACTGATGGATTCCATGTGCTGAAGCTGTTAGTCCCTACATCAGGTTGTTGTTGTCGATGGGCCTGGACATACAGAACTTTCCATCTCAGATAAGTATTGATGTTAGTTCATCTGCTAATGTGTGGTGAGAGCAATTCATGACACGAATGTATGATGAATATTCATCCTGTTCACTCTCCTGTTTATCCATCTCCTCGACTTTTCTCTGATCCCCATCTCGTCATTGTCCTCCCACTGTCCTGCATCCCAGGTTTATGTGTTGGACCTGTCCGCTGCTACCAGCTTCACTCCTGAAACACAGAGGAAGGAGTCCGTTAAAAGAGTCCAAAGTGACCACTGAGATCTCAGTTCTGACAGCTCCTGGTTTGAACTGTTGGTGAATCTTCACATCCTACACTCTGTGATTAGGATGTGTTTACACACTGTTGTGACACTGGAGTGTTGGTTACATACACACTGTACTCACACTGTGTGTACATATATACACTGTAAATATATATATATATCCAGCCCAGGAAGCTCAACGTGGTGCATACCTGAGAACAGTGAGCCACCAGGACAGTGTTCACTCTAATCCATTCTGCTCGCTTTGATATTGTCTGCATAGTTAAAATGAAGTAATTTAAATGAGCTCCATCTCAACCAGATAAAAATCAGACTCTTTGATACATCCACTTTTGAATAAGCCATGAAGGTTTTAAAAGTAGTAACTAAATGCTTAAACTGTATTTATTAAATCATTTATTACGGTTTTATACATTCATCATTGGCCATTAATAGGGAAATCTTTTGAGCTGCTAGGTTGTAAAAAATCCATTAAAGTCACTGTGGCAGATGTGTTCACAAACTTACTGACTAACCTATTTACACATTCAGCAGGTACATAGCAACATTATTATCATGTGGAGTGGTGTTTGTGTCACCTGATGAATCTAAGTCCAGTATTCCCTCTTTGTTAGCTCTGTTTTTGGTCTCCACCAACTCCTGAGGGAAATATCTGGCTCTTTAGCTGCTAAATGCTCCACTATGTTCACCAGCTAGTCTCTAACTGGGCCTGTCTGCTCGTTGCTGCTGAGCAGGTAGTGGACAGTGGCTTTTTACAGCTTATTCTCTGAAAACAGATGCTGCTGCTACTGGAAATGAGAGCACTGAGACGGAACCAAATCAGTTAAGCTGTGGGCCGTAAAGAACAAAACAAGTTGAAAGATGCTAAAACGCACCACAGACCTGAGGGGAGCTGCAGAGTTAGTGATAATTCTCTGTGGATCTGTCAGTACGAGCGACAGCTTTGACATTACACATAGTCATTTGACCCACTGTTAATATATACATATTGATTGGAGCAGCTTTAAAGGATAAGTTGACAATTTTTCAAGGTTGTCATAATCATCATCATCATAATAATCAATTTCTGAGGGAGACGAGGACGATGATGACAGAAACTGTCAGATCAATTGTTGAATTCATTCAAAACATTGATGAAGTTTTGTAAAATGAGGCAAGGCAAGGCAACTTTATTTGTATAGCACATTTCATACACCAGGGAAATTCAATGTGCTTTACAGGGTCATAAAAATACAGCAAGGTAAAGAGATGTAAAAGTGCAAAAAATACAGGCAAGCGACACAAGAGATACTAGATTTAAAAGTAGACAAGTATAGTTTAAATACATAAGAATAAAAAGCTAAAAGAACACAGAAAATACTCCCACATATAGACACACAATTAAATTAAATTTGAAACAATTAAAATAAGGTTAAAATTAAAAAAGAAGGCTATGTAAAAGCTAAGTTAAGAAGATACGTTTTTATCAATTACTGGGTGGAATAGGCAGTGTAAAATAGGAGAGTTATGAGTTTTGACTTAAAAGTGGTCAGCGTTGAGGCTTGTCTAACATCACTTGGGAGGTTATTCCAGGTTTGTGTTGCATGGTAACTAGCTCGGGACAACCAGTAGGCGAGTCCCAGATGTCCTGAGCATTCTTGGGGGTGCATATGGGACAAGCATATCCGAGATGTATTTGGGCCCAGAGCCACAGAGTGATTTATACATGAGCAACATGATTTTGAATTGAATGCTCTGTGTGACTGGTAGCCAGTGTAGGGATTTTAGAACTGGTGTAATGTGGTCATATTTCCTGTTTATTATTAGGACCCTGGCAGTGGCATTCTGAATTAGTTGGAGTTGTTGAAGAGCATTTTTTGATAGCCCTGTGAACAGACCATTACAGTAATCTAATCAACTGGAAATGAATGCGTGGGTAGGCTTTTCAAGAGATTATTCCTCTGATTCTTGCGATGTTTTTAGATGGTAGTAGGCAGACGAAGTAACTGATTTGATGTGACTATTGAAATTTAAATCTAAATCTAAGATAACTCCAAGATTTCTGGCTTGACTCTTAGTCATGAGAGACAGGGAGTTAAGGTGAGAGTCAATATTCTGTCTTTCTTTCTATGGTCTAAAGACAATTATCTCTGTCTTATCTCTATTTAGTTGGAGAAAATTTTGCTTCATCCAGTCACTGATGCAGTTACACAGACATCCTATAGGTCCATAGTCACCCGGTGTAAGGGAGATGTAGATTTGCGTGTTATCTTAATTATGGAAAGCTACTTTATGATTTTAAATAATTTGGCCTAAGGGAAGCATATAGAGGTTGAACAAGAGAGGTCCCAAGATGGACCCTCGTGGAACCCTGCAGGTCATGGCCATCTGTTTGGACACAAAGTTTCCAATGGAGACATAATACTTTCTGTCATGAAGATATGACTTGAACTATTTAAGGACAGTTCCAGAGAGTCCCACCTAATTTTCTAATCTTTGTAGGAGAATTGTATGGTCCACAGTGTCAAAAGCGGCAGTAAGATCCAACAACACTAAAACAGAGACTTTGCCTGAGTCATTGTTCAGGCGAATGTCATTTAGCACTTTTATGAGTGCAGTCTCTGTGCTATGGTGGGGCCGAAATCCTGGTTGAAAGTCATTGAAGCAATTGTTTGACGTTAAAAAGTTACTAAGTTGTTGGTGAACAACTTTTTTGATGACTTTACCTAAAAACGGTAGGTTTGATATTGGCCGATAGTTGTTCAGTATGGTAGTGTCAAGACAATTCTTCTTTAGAACAGGCTTAATGACTGCTGTTTTTAAAGCCTTTGGAAAAATGTCAGATATGAGGGAGTTGTTAATTATGACTATTAGTTCTTTCATCAGGCTGCTCAAAACTGTTTTAAGAAAACTATTGGGTAAAATATCAAGGCAACAGGTGGATGAGTTGAGATTGGAGATGATGTTGATGATGATGGTGTTCTGTCAATAATGGGATTAAATTGTGTAATGCCTACCAAGTTATTTTTGGGAGACTGCGATGTTGATGCTTTTTTGTTTGGCATTGTGGAGTTGATAGTGTTTCTGATGCCTTGAATCTTGTCGTTAAAAAGGATGAAAACTCGCTGCATTTGCTGGTAGAGACAAGTTTCTGGGATATTGGAACTGGAGGGTTGGTTAACCTGTCCACAGTAGCAAATAAGATGCGTGAGCTGTTTTGTTGATGATCTCAGAGAAAAATGATTGCCTAGTACTTTTCATGTTCAGGTTGTAAATGTGTCATTTTTCTTTGTATATTTCGAGGTGAATCTGGAGGTGTGATTTATGCCATCTTCACTCTGCTGTCCGGCACTCCCTTTTTTGGGCCCTTACAGAATGAGAGTTTCTCCATGCATTTTGCTTACCAGCGATCAATTTAACTTAAGCAGGAGCAATGGCATCAATTACATTTGAAATTTTAGAATGGAAGGTATTCAGTAAAATATCAATGTGAGAGATAATGTTTTAACGTTATTTAACAAAGAACATTGGTGTTCATGATAAAAGTAAAGAGTTGAAAAATGAACAAAAACAATACAAACTTGAACGAAACATTTGGTTCCTCCTACAGGTTATAGTCAGGTACCCATAAAAATTTAAACAGGTTTTGCTTTTTGTAATTATTCCTCCTGTTCATACTGGCCATTAAATGATCCCTTCCTAATGCTCTTTCAATGAAAGTGATGTGGGACAAAATTCAGTCTTTGTTCTGTGCAAAAATAAATGTATTATGTGAAGTTTATATGAGGCTTCAGCAGTCTGAGTTAGACAAATCGAGTAGATGTCAACCAAATTTACAGTCTGTTCAGTATGAAATTCCCTCTCTGTGTTACTGTTCTGCCACAACAGCTCAGCACTGTTAAGGTAGAGCTTTGACAGTCCTTTGAGAGAGCCACAGTGTGGCTACCTGTGGTGTAGCTGGGCTACCGGCTCTGCTGTGAGAAGCTCTCCACTTTCTGTGTCTGTGGGGGATATCCATCTGTCAATTTGCACATTGCACATATTCTTTATTCTATGCACATTTGCACATTCCTTGTTCAAAATGTTGTTCATTTCATTCTCAGTTTTAATCACTGTATAGCTCTTTATACTATACAATTTATATTGTACATATTTTTATTGTAAATTTCTATTGAACACTAAGGCAAATTCTATGTGTGTGAAAACCTACTTGGCAATAAACCTGTTTCTGATTCTGAGTGTCAGTACATAGGCGTAGCCATGCTGTTTCTGCTGAATATATCACAGTTATCAGCTGGCCCATGTGCAGTGTTTACTGCCACTGAAGAGGAATCCATCTCTCCTTCATGTACAACGTCATCTCTCCACCAGTGCTTGCTAACACTGCCGGCAGCTATGTGTGAGAGACACAGACCGGGGCTACGGCTACAATCAGCCAGTCTTCCACTATTTATTCTACCATGGTTGAGGGACGTCAACGTACAAAATATACCTATGTAGTCTTGCCTTGAACTTTCAAACCCAAGCAGACACATACAAGCTAATTTTGAGCAGAAAAGGCTGTTTTTACACACAGTATGTGTAATGTTGGAAAAATCACCTGGATTAACATCACGTGCCAACAATAATCCATGAGATTATGTGTACAGTGCAAAAAAAAAATCATTTAGTGTGGACAGAAGTTCAAAATGCTTGATGGTCACATGATTCACGTAGACTTCAGATAGTTCTCTCTACGCGGCTCTGGTTTGCCAGAGCTGAGGGGAGCAACCGTAGTGACGGAGTAGCTACAGCAAGTAGGAGTAAACCTAAGAAGCGTCCAAGAAAAGTTTCTGATGCTCCAGATAAAAGAGAAACTTGGCATTCAGAGGAAGGATTACAGTCAAAAAAAGAAACATACAGGGATAACCATTGGTGTAGCTTTTCCTCGTTGGAAAGGCTGAAAGAAGAGCAGGGACTGAGGGCCTTACTGCTCTTGGACAGATTGGTCTTTGTAAAATATTTGGAGTAGGCTATTACAGTAGCTATTACATTTACTCTACCTAAATAATGGAAATTTGAGTGAGCTCCCCTGTAGGCATAGGTCACGAGCACGCATTGACAGTATTTGTGTAATTACTCTCACTGTCAGAAGGGGGAGACAAAGGTTCCGTGTTGCAGGTTTAAGTAAAATAAACTGTATACTTCTTCCACCACTGCTGTTGTAGTACAACTACATGTTGTAGTTGTAGTAGTAGCTGCAACTTCAGATTAAAATCTTACTATTGACATTAAACATTTTGTTCTCCAGTCAGGTTCCAGTTCTGATATTTGCTGTTTGTGTGACCTCAGGCCTGTGGTGGTGCAAAATCACAATGAAGCAAAAAATGTCTTTTTTCCTGCTAACTGTGCACACAGACTCAGTGGCTCTGAGAAAAAAAAGCATTTCAAACTTGCCAGACCCCCACCCCCCGACACACACACACACACACACACACACCCGTCTCTCTCTCTCTCTCTCTGTCTCTTTCCACCAGCTGCTGCTGTCTGACAGGCTGATGATGACTGTGTTTTTTCCCCTCCTTGTTTCAAAGTATGTTGGAGCAGATGGCCTGGAGAGGCAGAGTGGGGGAATGTGTTGGAGAGACTGCTGGGGAATGTGCCAAATGTGTGTGTGTGTGTGTGTGTGTGTGTGTGTGTGTGGGGAGTGTGTGTGGTTTCAGTTCGCGTGCCTTCTCGCTGCCCTCTGCCCTTCATGGCGCCAGCTCCACTTCCCCTCCACTCTAAACATCTGGTGTCTGGGACTTTGAGAACACACACACACACACACACAAATGCTGGCATGCACACAGAGAGAAACAGCAAGCAAGCAGGGAAAAAGCCTAAGCTTAACAGAGCAACGTGACTGCATTAGTGTGAAGCTGTACACTGTGACTGTGTCTCAGAAATGAAAACCTTTTCATCCAAGCTCACTCGCTTTGAAATATATTTATTTTATTACCACAAGGTGAAATCACATTTAGTCGTCTTTTTGTAGTCAAAAATGTCAACCTGTTTTTTTATGTATTGTAAATAAGATAATAAAACGATAATAATAAAAAAGGTCTTTGGGGAAATATCAGAAATGTTTTTTTTCATCTCAGCTGGCTGGAGGGGCGTGTCTCTGTCTGTATTTGATTGACAGCAGCTGGAAGGCTGCCACAGTGCCATTGTTACACCGTAGGGAACGAGAGACAAAGTAAACTAACTTGGTCTGTACCCTACATGGGCAGACTGCGAGTTGTTAGTAGGATTGAAGAGTAAGAACCACAGAGGCATCTAACCGGAGTGGTCATGTCTGTAAGTGAGATAAGAAGGAGACGTTAGCATGAAGCTAATGTGGTTGTTGTTCAGAGTCTGAGGCTCTTGTGTTGTGTAGCAGGCTGCTGATTGGCTCAGTGTTGCCATCTATTCTGCCAATGATACAATGCTGACATTACTGTCCACACAGTGCCCTGTACATGGAGAAGCGGCCCCTCCCTATGTCACTCACTACTTTCTCCTGAAAGTAAAAAGAAAGAAAGTGAAATGTGGATGGAACAAAGTGGCACTCACTTCTACTGTGATGCATCTATTATATTAATCTGTTATATCAATATACTATATTACTATGTTGTAAATAACCATGATCAGTTAGTAACAGTTTTGCTAGGACTTCTTTCATCAAAACACACTACAACAGGAACAGAGCAGTGTGCAAACAAGCATGGTGAGGTAGGTAGACCAAAGAACACAGATAGCATACATATGCATTACAACACCACCACCAAGTGTGACATCAGGAATTAACCTTTAACTTTGGTCACACCTCCTCCACTCTAGTGCTCAAGCCGCCCAGGGCTGTGTGCTCTGCAGCGGGTGATTAAAACAGCCCAGAACATCATGGGTACCCATTTACCGAGCATGATATGAGAGAGGTGAGGTGTCTGCACAGAGCCCAAAGGATACTAAAAGACAATACCCACCCCAGCCACAGCCTGTTCACCCTGCTGCTGTCTGGCAAGCAATACAGAAGTATCAGCTGCCGTACCACCAGACTCAACTCTTTCAGACTCAATTCTGTCTTTTCCCCGGTCTGAAACCCACAAATCTCTGCATGTCTGGCTAACATCTCTCAGTGGATGTCTGCTCACCACCTGAAGCTCAGACTGAGCTGCTCTTCCTTCCAGGGACGGCATCTCCCATCCATGACCTCTCCATTACCATTGAGAACTCTGTGGTGTCCCCAGGTCGGACTGCAAGGAACCTGGTTGTGATACTGGATGACCAGCTGTCCTTCACTGCCAACATCGCTGCGACAACCTGCGGTGCAGGTTCTGGTCTAGGCTCTTGTCATCTTGCGCCTAGACTACTGCAACTGGCTCATGGTTGGTGTGCCTGCATGTCCCCTCCGACCTCTACAGCTCATCCAGAATGCAGCAGCCTGACTGGTCTTCAACTTACCCAAGTTCTCCCACATTACACCGCTCCTCCGCACCCTGCGCTGACTACCGGTGGCTGCTCGAATCCAATTCAAGACACTGGTACTTGCCTACCATGCTGCAAATGGCTCAGGTCCATCCTACATCCAGGACATGTTAAAACCTTACACCCCAGCCCATCCACTACACTCTGCAACTGCCAATCAGCTCGCTGCTCCCTCACTACAAGGGGGGCCCAGCTATTCCCTCACTACAAGGGGGACTGTTTCACAAATCATGGTGGAACGAGCTCCCCACTGACATCAGGACAGCAGAAACTCTACACATCTTCCATCGCAGACTAAAACCTCACCTGTTCAGACTGCACCTTGGCACCTTCTCTTTCTCTCTCTCTCTCTTATTGTTTCTAAATGTAGCACTTGAAGCAGTTCAGCAGATTACATAAAATTGATGTACATGCATGGTAATTTTTGGATTGTATCCACATGGTTGAATGCACTTATTGTAAGTTGCTTTAGATAAAAGCGTCAGCTAAATAAATGTGATGGAATACAGAATACTGAAGATTGTCATCACATTCTGCACTAAGTTATATATTCAGTTCAGTCTGTTTCCTACAGTAGAGTCAGTCAGAGCCAGTCATTTATCAGAGATCAGCTCAACAAGGATGGTGGATTTTGTACCCCATCACTTCCATTGAAAGCACATTAGGAAGGGATCATTTAATGGCCAGTATGAGCTGGAGGAATAATTACAGCAAGCAAAACCTGTTTCAATGTTCATATGGGCTCCTGACTATTGTTTTAAGACTTTAAAAACTGTGAACCTGCAGGACAAACCACATTTTATTCAAGTTTTTATTGTTTTTGTTCATTTTTAAGTCTTTACTTTTATCATGAACACCAATGTTCTTTGTTAAGTGACCTTTGATGCAAAATGAGAGATAATGTTTTTAGAAAATAAGAAATAAAACTCAACTGAATGAATTCAACAATTGATCATCGTCATCATCGTCCTCTTCTCCCTCAGAAATTATGATTATTATGATACAGAAATTATGACAGAATGACATTCACAATAGATAATGTGCTTATTCATGAAACATAGGAACCGCCACTGCTTCATTTCAACAGAGTCCTTCCTTCCAATCCCTTCTTTTTTGTTCTCTGTTCTTTCATGCACTGTTAAACTACTGTCAATGAAACTCAGCCCTTCATGCACATGTTTCACATTAAAAGCCTAAAAGGAAAGGAGAAGATTATTTCCCTATAAGCTGTTGGAAGGCTTTTAATGTGAAACATCTGTACAGGAGTTTCATTGACAGTAGCTTCACAGCAAATGAGAGGATGGCAAAGTAAAAGTGACTGGAACTTATGAGTGAGTAAAAATGGTATTTGTGTTAAAAAGAGAAAGTGTTCTCAGCAGAGTGGTGAGTATGACATGACTCTGTTGTTGTACTGATGGAATTGGTGCTGTGGACATACATTACTCTGAATTTATCAAGACAACAGGTAAACATGGAGGAACTGTTGAGTTTGTCAGAAAACAGGACAACTTCTTACTGAAATATGATTAAATATAATGAGAAAGCAGAGGAAATGTGAAATAAAGAGCTTGTTCGTTTGTTTCTTTCTATAGCTCGGGCCCCAGCCACTGTTTGAGGATGTCTGTTATATAGAAAATGAGTGCAGCCTCACCTTCCTCTTCTTGCTCCTGCCCTCGGCCTGCAGGGTCCTGGTACACTGTTCCACACACTGAGAGAAGCTCAGACTGCTGTGGTCTGAACTGTAGTCCAGCTCAGCCAACTGAGCCAGAGACAGGATGTAGTTGCAGGCTATACGTAGTATCGCCAGCTTGGAGAGCTTCTGCCCATAGGAGTAACATGGCACCTGCAGAGAGAAGGAAATGGACGGGGAGGGTAGAGGATGACTTCACATGTTTGATTGGCACACTGTCAATTCACTGGAATGGAAACAAGAAGAAGGATAAAACCTGTCACTACAACCACACCCTCGCATTCAATGTGCTTAAAATCACATGTATATCCAGTACCACTGCAGTGTCAGAGGTCACTGAGCATGCTCAGTTCTGTGTTTACACTCCTTTGGTAGTTTGAGAAGCTGAAAGGAATAAACTATCAACAAAGGAACATATGTCACCCAATGCAACAGCGTGACTCTATCATGTTTCTGTCAGTTGGTGGCAAAAGATGTGAGGTTTGCTCTCATGTAAGACTGCTAATTGATGAGGTACAAAAAATCCAGGCTCATGCTTCTAGCAGAGGGGAAAGTAGAGGTAGGAGATAAGCTCTAAAAAGCCTGATCCTGACTGACTGCAGGTCGTATATTTCTCACTCTGTGCAGTCCTACCTAGCCTGGTTCACTAGTTTCTGTAATTCAATGGCCTCCTGTTTCACTACATTGCAACTGGTGCAATCAGCTGACAACATAATGGTGTTACATTTTCATCTTAAGATCTTAACAAAATCTTTCTTTTGCGCTGGTCGATACTGCTGCAATGCATGTGGCCATCATGATGTTGGTCTGTTACAGGAATATTTCACAGAGCTTGAAATGAGAAACTAAGTGAACTTGTGTTCAGAAAAACATGCATCACTTCAGTTACAGACTGCGGATGACACAGACTGTAGTATAATAAAAGTAAAGGGACATCTTGTTTTATTTCCTGCAGTTTACAGTCTTATTGTGACCAAAAACACCTTGTATGTGGTTCTGAGCCGTGTTTATGTGTACAGTATGTATGTGTTTGAGCTTCTACATACATTGTACATTGATGTCAGTGTGTTTTCAGTGTGAACAGTGAGTCTGACCTGCTTCCGCAGGGCCTCGAATGCAGCACTGATGGTGTGGACTCGGGTCCTCTCTCGGGCGTTAGCTAGGAGCCTCCTGGTCTGCTGGATGGCTTTGACCTCTGGAAGACGACCAGGTCCATCAGCACTTACCCCAGCCCGCTTCCTGGGAGACTCCTGAGACAGAAGACAAGACAGGCTCAGATTATAGAACTGATCAAATGTAAGTTGTTACCAGTGTGTGAAATTGTCTATGACAATTGGGGGGCCTCATGGCATGCGCAGTAAAAAACAAAAAAAAACAAAAAAAAAACAAAAACACGTTCTTACGAGGTGACCTGCTCCAATCACAGGCAAAAAATGTTGGGGCACACAGAGAGGAACTAAATAAATGTTAAAAAATAAATAGATAAATTATTAAAAACAGGCAGAAGCTCTACGTTTTCAGTAAATAATTTTCACTTGACTTTGTATGCTTTTCTGACACCGGTGAGCTGTTCTGACAGATTCACAGTTTATACAGCGGCATCATGAATAGCAGCAAATCTCCAAACTATTACTTTGTTTCCAGATTTAAGGACTGTTTAAAAACATCTGCCGTTGGATAAATAAGGACATAAATCTGTTTTTTCAAATATGGAGAACTACATAGAACTAAATATGGCTACATCAGCTGCCTGTGTACATTTTACAATACAGATAAATAGTAAATTATTAGCTTAATTTTGAGACCCCTGCAAATTTTGATTTTGCTGTCTTCGGGGGGTTCTGGTTGTTAATTAGGGGGTCCGAGACCCCCTGAGTCCCCCCGTATTTCGCACACTGGTTGTTACCAAGTTTGACTAAACTAAACAACAGCACACTATTACTGAACTTGTCCTCTGGAACAGAGGGTTTCACCCACATAGGGGTTTTCCATTGGGTGGGGGGGTTGAGCAGAGCCATGCCGTGAAAAGCCATTCTTCCACTGCACTACACAGCAAGGTGAAGCTGTTAACCTTGATGACATGTTGCAGGTGTGCTAGTCACAAATCACAGTGACTGAACAGTCTATATTTCTATTACAGAACGGCACCTTAGTATTGAGGATGGGCAGATCAAAAGCTATTCATTTGGTTCATTCAATGAATGCCACTTTAAAAAGTATTGATTAATAATCGCTGATGAGTATTGTCCATCCCTAATTAGCACAACACAGATAAATTAGCTTGAAAAGAGGTAAGCTGCTGTTAATTACAGCTGCACAGCAACTAACGAGTATTTTCATTTCTGATTCATCTATTGTCTATCTATTCTTCTTTCAATTAATCCATTAATCCACTCTCACAGATGTCAGAGAATAGTGAGCACAGAGTCCCAGAGGTGACGTTTTCTTGTTTTGTTTGAGTTATATATATTCAGTTTACAATGATATAAAACAGAGAAAAGCAGCAAATCCTCACATTGGAGAAACTGGAAAAAGTCAATGTTTGGGACTTAATAAACCATTAATCAATTATCAAAATTGTTGCTGCTTAATTTTCAGTCGATTGGCTAATTGATTCATTGAGCTAATTAATAATCTCTAATTTAAATACATTGATATTTCATAGGTAAATCTTTTTCTTTTTCATGACACACATTCACCTTAGGCGACTGGACCTGGGGCTCCACGAGTTCATGACACTGGGAGGTCTGGGGGGCTCTGGGGACAGGCAGAGTTACAGTCTGGCCTGACAGAGAGGGCTCCAGGGAGAAGGCCTGGTGGCTGGGTGAGTGGCTGTGGCTGCTGCTGGTTGATGTTGACAGAGGGAAAGTGGAGCGGAGGCCCAGCTTGAGTCTGTTGGACAGAGGCTGGGAGATGGCCGTGGGCCAGTGGGAGATCTCCGGGTTAGAGAATGAAGAGGCAGGTAACTGGGACAGTTTGGAAGTGATGGCTGGCACGTTAATGCCAATCCTCATATCTATGGCACCACTCTGAGCTGGAGCCACACTGCCTTCTGGCAGTCCTGACAGAATCCCTGTGGTACTGGCCATGGCCTCCTGTGACATCATCAGCTGTCTCTGTAGTGGAGCCAACCTGCTGACATTACACACCTCTGTCTGGGTGTCATCTACCGAGTCCACATCCGAAATGTCCGCTGGGTAGGTTTTCATCCTTTCAGTCTCAGGGTCGCTGAAAAGCCTTTTAGGCTCCCGGGACTTTCTCTTGAACTTCTTGTTAGTGCTTGGCACAGAGATCAGTACTGGCTCTTTGTTAATGGATCTAGTCCAGGTATTACTGAGTGGATGAGGGTTCTTCATTTTCCAACAATTATTGTAAGTAACAAGCAAAAGTGAAATCAATTTTAACAACAAATCTACTTTCAATTACGCAGAATGTAAGTGCAACTGAACTACATGTATTGACTACAAAGTCTTCCAAACTGTCCAACAAAATGTTTCACTCACTATGTGAGTGTCATCTTTCTAAACCTTCATCTGCTGGAAGCATTTGCTTCATTACCGTAAAGACGTCAAAGGGTACTCTGACACAATGTTTGGTCCCAGTCTATGTGAAACTTTCCCATTTAGAATGTACACATACTTAATCAGTATGAGTTTTGTTCAATAGTACACAATCTAAACCCTGCAAAAAAAAAACCTACCTTCCTGACAAACCTTCAGCTGCCAACTGTGTAACACAAGCTGTTCAACTGCACTAACAGAAGCTGCACAGCCGTGTGTGTTACTTTAACTTCACCAGAAGGTTTTCTGTGGCTCCACTCTGTCTGCATAGCAGCATCCTGAATAATCCACATTAGTACACAAAGCTGTGTAACATCTGCTATTCTGCACGAATTGTCCCTCTGGATCGAGCCTTGCAGAGAGCTTTTCCTCAGCTGTAAAGGGTTCTTTCTGTGCGAGCAGTCCAGGCCTGAGCCTCAGAAAGAATCGGGGTTACAGTCGAGCTGTCTGAGAGTGGCTCCAGTCAGTCTGCATAGCAGCACTGTGAATAACCCACACTGATACACACACTGAGCACAGGCTGCAGTGGAGCTGCAGCTGCTGGACAAAATAAAGGGAACAGCACATGAACACGATGGCAACTCTTCAGGAGCAAAACCACAATTTAAAATGCACTCACACTGACCAGTCATGTTATACAGAACAGCTCTGAAGTAGCTCTGACACTCACTGTTCACTCACTCACTGTTTTACAGAATCTTATTGGATTAGTTACAGAAAACAAAAAAATGACTTGTCATGGGGGGCATTCATGAGTGGCAGCATATTCCAAATACAAACTTCCTCTACCCACAGAGTAACATTGGTGAGTTTCTAAACTTCACCAACCCTCTGTAGAAAGGGTCACAGCAGCAGGTCAGGGTTCGGGTGACAGCACTGAAGAGAGAACTGGCGCTGGCCTCTACTATTCCAAGATGATAATGTCCCCTATATGCTGCACCGGTACCGATACACACATCCCTCAGTGAAGCTCAGGGTCCCTTCTTGAAGGAAGCTCCGGGATCGCGCTGCCACTTCAAGATGTACAGCGGGAGATTTGGTTCTCAGTGAGTTGGCTCCACGGGGCTTATTGGCTCCAGTTATCCAGATATTAATAATAATTCATTAGTCCACTATTTCTTCTGAATTGACTCCGGTAGACCGGGGTCTTGCTTCTCTGCTTGTCTGGAGACACAGCGCGTGCAGCGTTCAGCCTTGAGTCAGAAGACAGAACAGATAGTCAGTGATTACAGAGCTGAGGGGGCTCGCGCTCCTCTAACTCTGCTGGCGTCTGTCTGGCTGGAGCTGTCTCGAGCCTCACAGAGAGAGAGAGAGAGAGAGAGAGAGAGAGAGAGAGGGACTGAGAGGGAGGGAGAGAGACTGAGAGAGAGAGAGAGAGAGGGACTGAGAGAGAGAGACGTTATTACATTACCAGTTTATTTCTTTAGAGCAGCCCAATCATGAGCCATGATTTCTACCAGCACGTATTTGTATCTGCTTTAGCAGAAGATGATCCTCTACTAAAAACAAGATAAGAAGATTTTCACAGAGACGGCTCAGCAGCGCCACTTGCTGGCGGATAACAGGAACTCCCACCCTTGATTGAATTTGTCCACCTAATGGCTTATGGTCATGGTTATGTCATGAAGCTACATGTCCCAAGTCCTTTTTATAATATAAAAAAAAACAAGCTACTAGAGAAACCTCTTTTCGAGGCCAGGAGGGTGCTCTCTGACCAACACCAGACGCCATTGTAGCCTACTGCAGCAGAACAATGTCTTTTTGCCCGTTAACTCTTAAAACCACCAAACTATGGGGGTGTAACATTTGACAACCTGTTATAACATGACCAATGCGTCATATTTAGACTACTGTGATTTCTTTTCTTTCCTTTTCTATTGGCTGAGAGAAAGTGTTTCCTCAGCCTGTCTTTTTTTGGTAGAGAAGGGGAATGTCTTTTGTTTTTTCTCACCCTATGTTTCTATTTGATTCCATCCTTCCCTTACAAGATTTATTGTTTCACCCATCACAAAGTAGCTAATGGGACCTATATATCAGAACTGAACACAGCCTACAAGAGGATGCTGGTTATCAATGATGATCACTCCAAAGAGCACCATTATTTTGCTTTAACTTGAATCTTAACAGAAAGCAGAACTACAATAATTGTGTCATGTAAGTTGGCAAGTGATATAACGTGGTTCGAATGCACTTGCTGTAAGTTGCTTCGGACAAAAACATCTGGCAATGAATATAATGTAATGAAAAAACTCTTTTCTTAAAAACTTTTCTTTACCAAAACATTATTCTGGTTGGTCAGTTGCTTAATGACCAAGGTAGTATTTTAACAGTTTATAATTAAGTTAAAATAAAGTCAAAAGGCAATAGTCAAATTCGGTGCTACTGCTCGGTAGAAATCCTGCCAGAATATGGCATTATAGAGTTTATTAAATACATCCAAAATGTGTCTAACCTAAAAATAATGGAAGCAAAGCAATTTTAACAATCATTTATTTAGAGCGGTCAATTATTGGTTCATCCCAGTCAATGGCAAGATTATGCACATAAAAATGCAAAACTATTAAATACAACAAAAATGACATTCAATGGTCAAACACTAAAAATTAAAACAACATAAAATACAACATAATACAATTGAAGAAATATCCTAAATTTAAAAAATAGCTGAACGTGGACCTTTAAACAGCATTTGGTTGCCAGACCTGAGGGGCTTTGGTGCAGAATATGGTGTTAAAATATCACAAACTGTCAAAACCACAAAGGGATTTAAAAGTAACTTAAAGAATCTTCAACTGAATTCTGTAGCGAGGCAGTGAAGTCCAGCCAAGGGATGGAGAGATATGGTCTCTGCGTGTAGTGTTTTGTCAGAAGCCTTTATGTTATTATTTGTATATTAAAATTCATACGTGCATACAGGAACAAATTAAAAATGAAAGGGTTGCAAAATAGCCAACAAAAAGAACTTCATCTATTCACCCTCAGCTTGATCCTCTCTTCATAGCAATGCAAGTGGTTTGTCTGTTGTTCCAGCTGATGTCCTACGTTGTTCTTCATTGGATGGCTGTTTTGAGGTCATTTCAAAAGTTTAACTATTAGTGTTTTAGGCTGTGCAGTGTTTGTGTTATGAAGGCAGCTAGAGATGCCATTTTATTATTCAACTGTACCACTTGAAAATTATATTCTTATTCATCATCAGTCACTTACTGTATAGCCTAAAATGTGTGAACAGTAATATTTTACTGTCTCTTTGCACAAAATGACCACAATTTAGGAACAGGGATCACAAATGTTGCTGAACAGAGCGAGTCACACTTGTTTTACAGTACCTCAATGATTGAAGAGATTTCAAGCTTTCTAGACAGATAGAGCTAGCCCACCTGTGTTTTGCTTTTGGACGCTCTTGAATTATCCACGGTGCACTATGCACCTATTTTCATTATGCACCTAATTTGTTAAGTCACTATATTTTAAGATATTCATATAGTAAATATGTCTTTCAGTATTGTGTTTAATTAAACCTCTTTTTTAAAAATTTATATTATATCATAATAATATACTATCCCCTGAGGTGTATATTTACGTATCCTCCTGGCTTTTATTGATTTTATAACTCTGCATCCTGTCACTTCTCCAAATAAAAAGGGAATAGATTTATTTGACAATTTGCTGACTTAGGAGGAAATGCACTGGTCAAAGTTGGCAGAATCTTTCAACTGGTGTTTTCTTTAATAAATTGAAAAATCCATTAACAAATGTCCCTTCATTAAAAAGACTACTCTCTCTCTACAAACTTCCTAATTCCCAACATCAGGGCACTGTCCTTCTTGATGAAAGGAATTAGAACTACACCTTGTCTGCACTGGCTGCTGCATAGTGAAAACAGCTCAGCAGCACATTAGCTTTAAGGCCTGGTCACACTAGCATTTAAAACGGCAACAACAATTCATTGCAAAGGAGGGACTGTGATCAGTGAAGTTGAGTGGGGAGTGAAGTAAATCTGTGCAAATCGTTTGCATTAAGTTCAACAATGGTAAACGTTGCATGCTTATTAAACTGTTAACCAATATCTAACAGTTCTGGCTTACGGAGAGTCCAAAACAGAGGAAGCTATCGAAGCTGATAAACTGTGTTGCATCATCCACTTTTATATAACTGCTCCACAGCAGGCTTGTAGACAGCTGTGAAACAGGAGTCAATGCTAATAATACATCTCTTGAATAAACACTGTGAACTTATTGTCTCGTTAGCAATTGAGTTAACTAGCTGGTTCACTGACAGTTATCAAACTAGCTAGCTCAGAGAGTTCTTGTGACTGACTAGTGCTTGTATGTTCCTAGCTGGCTAGTTTATTAGCCCTGTGCTCTGGAAATATTCACTACTATTACTTGCACCAACTATTTGGTTAGAACGTGCAGATGAACTATCTGGTGTGACCAGGCCTTTAGTCCTCCATCAGTGTCTACATTGGATGCATTCATCCACAATCTGTTGAGGGGTCACCAGCGTTTTGGCAGTGCTCAGATTCCAGTACACAATCACTGTAACTATGCGCATAAAACCAAACAAAATAGACTTAAAACCTAAAAATACATTTCTGGTTGTAGTTACACACATACAACACAAGTGAACGTGACACGATTTTGTTGCCTATGTAGACAGCTGTATCAATCATGTGAGATGGACAACTGATAAGTAGGGTTGAAACGCCTCCTGTGTAGGTGATTCTGAAGGTGTTGTTGGATATAGAAAAGGTCTCATGAAGGTCTCACTATTAGCTCTAAATGACCTGATAATGGATACTCTGATTCAGGTCCCTGCCTTTGCAAGTCACCACCTCAGCTACTTGAGACAGCTAATGGCTTTAGGATCCTTCACATGATGATTTGGGGCTTGAAATATCTGACCATATAGATGAAAGTGTTGGGGGAAAAAAATCATGCATCATCTGTATGTGTGATACTTGTGATGACACAATAATACCGTCTCCACTGGAACAATATCGGACTAAACTGATTATCACAAATAGACCTGATTTGGACCCTGATTGTTTTAATCCAGTGTAGCAGTCATTTGCGGTCCCCCACTGAGACCACCGCCACACCAGCACCTTTTTTGTCCCATACTCCATGTTCAAAAATAATAATAATAAAAAAGGGAGTTGTGGAGGAAGACACACATTTGCTGATGTTGTATTTTCACAGTTCTTTGGTTGGTGTATAATAACAGTTCATGCAAACATTGCCTACAGTGCTGGTTGGCTTGTAATTAGGCAAAAACATTTCAAATTGCAGCAGAGTTTTCTACTATGGTCCGTTGTGTTAGTTGTTGAAGGAGAACATGAGCAATCCAACAGTAAACTTGACTTTGTTCTGTACCGTTGAGAGTTTTGATCTTAAACTTCATATCCGGGGAAGGAAATGTGTCATGGTCATGGTGGGTGTGACCCGGTTGCCTCTCTTGGTTTTGCCAGTCTTACTGAGGCCAATGTACATGCCAGGGTAGGCAGCTGATTCATAGGCATTATAGTTGTTGACCAGGAGATTCTCCTTGAACTTGCATTCTTCATTGTAGTGGCCCTGAGGACAGTAAGAGGAGGATAAAGAGAGAGAAGGTCAACAGAAAACAGTCATTTATCAAGTTATTACTAATCATCGTTTTAGCTTCTTGAATGTGAGAATTTCCTGTTTGTGACTGTAAGACAACGTGTCACGCTACTTTCACCTTTGCTCATATGCAGACAAGAGTCACAATACACACTAGAGGTCTATGTTAGTTAGACGTAAACCCTGATCCTTTAAGGGATGTGAAGAAATGTCAGATGCTGTTTCAGTGAAGACGGTCTTGTGTGTGATACTGATCATGTCACATCTTCTGCTAATGTTGCCAGTTTATTTAGTATGGTTCCTCATCTCCTGCTGCCCACATATTTATTGTGTTTCAATGCAAATAAAAGAAAACAATGCAGCCCCAAAACAATTCTGACAGTGTGGGAATGTTACTGCATGTTGTAATTCTCTGAGTTAGCAAGTGGTTCCAGTGCTATGAGGCATTTTATTTTACTGACAGTAGCTTAACATCGAGAACATAGAGTAAACTAATGCATAATGAGTGCGTATGGCATTACGGTTGTTGGACTGGTAGAATTAGTGCTGTGGAAATGTGCATCATACTGAGTTTTGTTCACACAGGCCACCATACAGAAGTTACATTAATTACAAGATATTTACAAGAAGGTCAGAATTAGAAAAAGAAAATTATATATGCATTTGCAGCATATATTTATATTTATGTTCCCAGTATATATGGATACTCATGCACCAGAATGGGGGCAATGGAGTTATCATTGCTATCATCATCATCATCTGTGTTGCTGTGCTGTTACTGCTGTTATTGTGATCTGCATGATGTTCTACAATGTTTCCACTGTTGTTCACATTTCAACATTGTTGTACAATTAGTCAATACGAGTGAATGTGATGGCGAGTTGCGTCCACAATTATTGATTGTCACTCTTGACAGTGACCTGATGACTGGATGCAACATTCATAGTAAATTTAGTTCCACCACTGAATCACATTAAGTGAGAAACTGTCTCCCTGCCAAGTTTTTCAAACAGAACGTGTCTTCTTGCACTTACATAATATTGTTATAATTTTCAGTCAAATGTACATCATATTGTAGCACATTCTCCCCGTGTTTCCTTTCAGTCTGCTGCAGTATCAATAATCTGTCGAATATACAGTATTAGCTTATGTCTGACAATACTTAGCCTATATGATTATTTGCCTCTGTGAGTTATACATTTACTGGCAAACTGACCACATATGCTCCTTACAGGCACTTGTCTTGTGGCGGTGCATTAATTAAAAAATGGTTAGGTGGTCAGATAATCAGTAACCCTGTATCAGGAATAAAAAATGAATTGTGGAAGAGGTGACACCTTTAATGGTAATTACACAATTAAGTGATTTGATTATGAAGCTTAGCGTAACTTCAGTCAGGAAGACTGACTGTCTTTTTGCTATGACCTCTGTGAGCCATTCATCTCATTACCATCAAAGTTTAAAAACTGTTTCTTTCTCTGCTGCTGTCAGCTGTCATTCCAGTGTAAGATTGATACAAATGGCACACATTCACTTTACCTCAGTGGTTCTCAACCTTTTTTGGGCCAGCTCCCCCTAACCATTATCCAGGTCCCTAACTGACCCCCATCAAATAAAATAACAGCCAATCAGAAATGCCAAACAATAGCTTTCTTATTAATTGTTCCAACAGAAAACAAGAGCAGCCTACCGAGGAAAAAGTCCGAGGCCACTGGAAAAATTGCGGTTGCAGTATTTGGACTGCATGTGGAGGACCTGGCTGAATCCCTGCTCAACTATATGTTGTTAGGAAAGCAAGAAGCAGCAGCCTGGTCTTCTACCAGAGAGCCGGGTGTATTTGACCCACATGTTGCCCCAGCGAGAGGTGCGGAAAGTAGCCTAGGCCTCGTTGTGGCACTGGATGTCAACAAGATGCACCTGGATAGCGGGCTCGCATTCGGTTAGGTCCGCTTGAAAGGGCTGCACCACCCATCCACGTCGGCCTTAACCATCCTCAGGTGGTCGGTGTAAATGAGGAGGCGGTCATCGGTAAGAGCCTCAAGACACCTGCAATGAGTGTAACCACCAAATTGTTCTCGGTGCAGATTTTTTGACTATTCAATTTTTAACTGGTTATTTTATTGCTAATTAGTCTACTAATAAATGTGTCTTTATATTTATAGTGCACATTTATAGTGCACATATGTCAGTAATCCAACTTTTTGGCAATAAATAGGGCAGAATTAATTCAGCAGATCTTTGAATGGAGTTTGGTCTGACGTTATTTCGTGCTATTCCAGGCACATTAAACCTGGTAAATGTCCCATGTTTTGGGATTTCACATTTCCTTTTATTCATAGACTTGTTAAAGATGTTTAATGAGGACTTAAAGTTCACGACTAGACGAAACTGTTTTCCAGCCGTCTCAGCTGGAATCAAACTGGCTGATGGCGTTGCTGTGACTCAGCCTGTCAGATGGCAGGTGTCTGGTTTTAATATGGTTTAAAAAATGTTGATGTTTATATTGATTGTATAGTTTGTGTTAATATGCTTTGGCAACGTTGTCTTGTATGCAGTCATGCCAATAAAGTCACGTGAACTGAATCGTGTTATAGTGTGAGTCTAGATGCTGGACGCTTAGTTGCTTTCACGGGAAGTCCGACAGCGGAATATCCCACTTGTAAATTTCTAACCATGGCGATACCATGGCGTTCGCAGTGTAGAAATGAATGCTTTCAAGAGGAAGAAACTCTTAATTTCCTTCACGGGGAATACCAAGGAAGAGAGCGTCCATTTTCCTGAGTTGACCTGGAGTTCACACAGTAAACGGCATGTTCGTGAAATTTTATAGATGATTTTCTGACGTCCCGTTCCCGTGAAGGCAGCATGGAGTTGCACTACAGAAAGCTGACAGAAACACTGAAGTAAAGAGTCGTTGCTATGGAAATGATACACCGTCTCATCGAGTCGCATTGGTGTAAACTGGTTTTAGAGTGTTGCAGACCGCATTCATTTGAAAGTAGTTGCAAATTTCAACTCCTCTCGCCATGAATCTTTGGTGTAAACTCAAACGCCCCCCAAGAACACCTCACCGGTACCGCCCCCCGACATTCTCTGAACGCCCCCTGGGGGGCGGTACCGCCCTCGTTGAGAACCACTACTTTACCTTTTTCTGTTCTTGTTGGCCATAACAAGCTGGTGTCTGATTCTTCAGCCTAAGAGGAGAAACGTCTCTTCTGCTACTCGTCTCATGCACTCCCAGCCTCATCTGCTACTGCAGGATACTCCCTGCAGGCAACACCCTGATCGCCATCATGCAGTCTCTGGCTAATCCAGCCAAGCTATCTACGCACGCCTTCAGTCTCTGAAAAATGCTTCAGCATCTGCCTCATCTTCAGTGACCCTCCATGTCACAGCCCACCTCCGCGTTAAAACCAGTGCTTCACATCCATTCCGACCAAGCTGCTCATTATTCTCTGGCCTGCGGTTGCAGCATCTCACAAGGTAGGCATACATCCCTCATGCAGCAATATATCTACACGTCTTAGGTCAACAATCCTTCAAGGCAAAGATATAAATCGCATTAACCTCATCCTTCCATCCCCGAGTGCAAATCCTTTCACAGCGAGAGAACCGGCGCGGTTCAGAGTCTTCTCACCCGGATTCAGTGGCTGTAGACCACCTTTCTCATGGATTTCGGGTCAGTTGCATATCTAACTAGTTTGAGGCGTTTGTCCAAACTGAATCATTGTTTTCATTCTCCCGGTGTCCCCCTGTCCAATGAGGAAACAATTGGCGTAAATTCTCTAATAGTGGCCAGGCCTTGATTTAGCTCAACTACAAAGGGTACAGGTCTTTACTTCAAATGGGCATATGTTAGAGACAGGCCTTCAAGTCTAATTCCACTTTACTGTCATCATGGACTGCTGTTAGTCATCCAACAGGTAATCACCCAGTCACTCATCTAACTGGAGTTTAGCTTATGGTTGAGTTAGCCTCAGTCAGCATTCAAAACAACTTTAACTAGAGCTGATCACTGCAATGTTTGCGGTGGTTGCTACCAAATAAAACATAACTATGGCTTAGGGCCGGAAGAAAAAGATCTACAATCAACTGTGACATTAAATCAGACAGAAGCAGCGGACACTGTGGATCTACCTCATCTGGATATTAATAACTGGGATAAAATCATATTTTCAGGTTTCAGTTATTGAGCACTGTATTTTAACAATGTAGATCTATTAATGTTCTAAATGATTTAATTATTAGTTGTATTTAAGTTCAATTATTAGTGTGTAACAGTCTGAAGGATGGTCACTTGTCTTTTGAAAACTGGGTCTGTAGTTGA
This sequence comes from Macquaria australasica, assembly GCA_005408345.1. NCBI lineage: Eukaryota > Metazoa > Chordata > Actinopteri > Centrarchiformes > Percichthyidae > Macquaria > Macquaria australasica. Next base: position 447,115 of record SEMN01000399.1, on the reverse strand, counting down.
TTTGACACTAAAATGTGTCGCTGTGAACCGACCAGGTAATCATTACAATGCAAAATGCACACATGCTCGCAGTGGCAATTATGAAACGTTACTTGTTCCCTGAAATGGGTTACCTAAACTTTTTAACCTCTGGCATTTTCCCACTTCCCTTTGTACCATTTCAGGTTACTCACTGGACTTGGACTGCGTAAATGTCAGTAAAAACTGGAAAAATGAATGAAACCACTTTAAATCAGAAAAACATCTTTTGCATGAGATATAACCTTTTTGAACTTGTGGCATCCTGTAGAGGCAGATAGACCGTAGGTGAACATATATGCTCCAAATTTGGTTACAATATAGTAAACTTCATTTGTGAACAAAATAGGAATCTTCACAACTTCTAAGATAAGTTGTGGCAAAATGGGATAATCAACATGCTCCGTCCACTCACTGGGTGAAATTTGATGGAAATTGGATTAAATTTGTTTGTACATAATTCAAAATGGCAGCAATCCACTCCACTTTATTCTAGAAACAATAATAGTTTTATATGCAGTTATAACGAACCAGTCTGATGTGTGCACAGGTGTGTGTGGTTATTCTGATGTGTGTACAGGTGTATGTGGTTACTCTGTAGCAGCCTTGTGTCATTTTCATGAGATTTAATCAAGATAAACACAGTGAACGGCCGTGTTTAATGGCAATGCAGATTCATCAGCATGTGTGTCCTGCTGCCTTCAGATGGCTACAGGGATTTAATGAACTGAAGGAGGTTTTCATACATGCACATCCAAAGCAGCTGTGGACAACAGATGTTGTAAGAATCCCTCATATTCCTTTATAGATCTGTACAGACTGATTTCTGAAATGCACTAGTTGGGCGTGGAGTGTTTAATTAAAATGATATATTTACATTTTTAAGCATTATTTTGTAATTGCTGTGCATTACCTACAGGTATTTAGTTTGCTCCTGTCGACATAATCACCCAACCAACCGCGCTACTAACAGTGCCACCACCAAAATAGAGCCCTCAGGTTCAGCCAGTTGAAGTGGGAAGTTCAGGCTCAGGGAGGTGAGCTATTTTTGCCATGTGTTCACAGGAAAGGGGCTCAAAGCAGACCCTACGGAGATTACAGCAATCAGCCAGTTTCACAGGATCAACCACATGGGTGAATTTATTCCAAACCTCAGCGAGCATTCAACGCCACCAGCAGGTTACAGAAAGATATGGAGAGGTGCAATGCTTGTCACAAGCCCACCTGTGCTACAGTAGTGACCCTCACCTGACACATTACAGCATGGAGATGATGCAGTTTGACCCTACACCTGCATCAGTATACTGGTTGTGGAAAACATCTGTGCAAAAATGCTGACAATTTTTGTTCAGTTCATACATCTTGTCATCAAATTAGCAAGCCCTGATGAGTTCTTACCGAACCATAGAGTTTCCCTTTGTCGCTCATGGCTATGAAGAGGCCGCTCCTCACTCCAAACAGAGTCACCACACCTCTCTCCACTGGGGAAATTTCTAGAAGGCCTGGGATGAAACATAAAAATGATCAACAGCAGATAGAAGACATCAGAAAGGGAGACCATATGGCTGCAGGATCTAAAGAATCCTCTGACATTAGAAAACATTAGAGGCAGTGCAGGCACATCTACACTACATGGCAGCAGCCTGTGATAGCTTCTGTAGAAAGGATGGACACCTGCAACATTTCAACTCTATAGTGCTTTTTTTTCTTGTAAAATTATTATTATTTTTTTTACTATTATTTTTTTTGTATCTGCATTTATTCACTTTGAATGAAAATTTGAGGTGCAATAAGATTGGGTCTCCATTGGAGTGGGTTTATAAATGTATAATTCAAAATGGTATCTTATTGAACCTTTAATAAACAGACCTTAAACAAAAAGAAGGGAAGCTAAACAAAAGGGGACGCTAAAGTGGGAAAACACACTAATAATGTTAATGTATTTAGTTTCTGAGATTACACAGGTGAGGCACTGGTTGTATGAATAGTAGGCCATCATTTTGTTTTACTCTTTAAAGCCTATTTATTTGCCAGAAATGTAAACTGTTATCATTTGTACGGAAGCACATTCACTTGAGAAAAGAAAATTGCTGTTTTTCTGAATTAATGAGATAATTATCTCAGAATTATGAGAGAAGTTTTCATGGAAAAAAATAAATTCTGCAAATGTACCACACTGACTTCGAGACACACACGTGACACACTTCTCACCCCTGGACCCCCCCCCCCCATGTTTGTTTTATGCTCCGACTAGTCTATTTACTGTCTCTGGCTCGCTCAGTGAAGCATAATGTACACAGACAGCCGTTTAAATCACACAGATCTTTATATGTTGTTAGCTTCTTAACAGTAGGCTATCTGAAATGAGTGATCAAGTCTCTATGTAAGCTTGCTAGCTTGGTACTACATTTCCTGGCTAAAATTCCACTTTTACAGTATATGTTTCAGATTTGTATTAAACTATGTATTTCTTCTGATTACAATGACAGAAATCAGAGAGTTCGATGACTCAAATCACAGGCTAGCAAGTATTCCTGCTGGCTTTATGCTATTCGACACAGCACTTTCACATCCAGACTGTGGTAGTCGGACAGAAGCAGTACGTCCATGTTATTTTTTTTCCAAACCCTGTGTCATATCAATTTCTGACTAGTGTTTAGAGGCTGAATCATTTCCACATTAACACAGACTACCTTCATCTGTTGGAAGGGGCGACAGTCACCCGTGAACAACCCAAACATCTCTGCTTTCACTGTCAGCGTACGTGTTCACTTCCACACCACTAAATTAAATAAAACATGGAGGCTGTAAGATTGTAGAATTTTAAGTTTGTAAGAATAGTAAGCTCCCAGGCCACCTAAAGACATAGGCCATCAAAATGTAGTATTAAATATTATTGTGAGTGTAATATTGTAACATTATAATATTACAATGGGCAGGAATAATGAAGCATTTATACTACTTTTGACCTACTTAACTAAACATTTCTAGAAACAAACAGTACAAGGTAAAAAAGAACAAGCCAAATACATACAAGTCAAACAGACAACAGATGCAAAAACACCCAAATATTTTACAAAAACATTTCGACAGAAGTGTATGTAAAGAAGGGTTTGCCTTTGGGTTTGCGTACAGTGGGCTGACCACTTATCACCAGTCAGCATGTCAACCATGCAAAACTGTCTGCTGGAGTTGTTTTTTGGGCCTGTCCACCTCAAACTCATTCACATCCCAAGATAAAGACATAAAAACATCAGTCAATAGTCAAAATATCCTTGGAATGAGACTACATACATACATGGGGAGAAGAAAAGCAACTACGAGTTACATCCTTAATTTGCTTCACTGACCTGTCAGGTACAGTAGTTAGAGTGTTGGGGCTTAACATCAGTCAAGATGTTATTTTAAGAATCCTCATGTGACTCCACTTGTTACCAAGAATGAAATAATCCAGGTTCTGTTATTGTAGGCCACATTTTGATTTAGTTTACGCAGCCTCATAAAAGTTGTCATAAAGCACAAAAAATGCATTCTGTTAACAGAGTAAACCTTCATAATACAAAATAAGACTAATCAAATCCAGAACATGTAGCTTTTCTATAAAGCGTAATGTTTCTGGTCAAACATCTGATGTAATGAGCTGTTGCAGTCGGTGGAGAGCAACTGTGGCACCTGGCTCTAAAAACTGCATTTGCCTTGATCTTGTGAGGTTAGCGTTGCTGATGTCAGCATGACATCACATCAATAGGACAGAAATCTAACCGACATGCACTGTGCACTGATCACCGGTGACTGACTGTGTGGCCTGGCTCATCTCAACCCAGCCTAACTGCAGTGTGCAGCACAGTCTGTGTATGCTGGCCTTGACATGCAAAGGGCAACGGGTCTTCAATATGCACTGGGATTATTCATTTATTTTACTGTATTCAAACTACATGAATAACATCCACAAACGTTCATTGTATATGTAGTCTTAAGTACAGCAAGTAGTCATTAAAGCTTGTTAGTGCTACGCAGTGGATCTGTTCATGTCATCATATCTTAAGTTATATTTAGTCAGAATCATTGCTGCTGTTTTGAGTCCACATTTGCCACATGTTTCAGTGGTGCCCAAATTAATTCCATATTACTTATTCACAGGAACTGACAAGTTATTATTGTACATTCCTTGTATTTAATTGATATATTTATAGATATGTGTATATATTGAAATCATTGCTAATTAAAAGGTAATGATAAATAATTATTTTAACAATCCATATAGGAATCACTGGTCCTAATTCAATTCAAAATTCTCTCTCTAGTTACTCAAGTCTTGATCTTTGCTTTTTTCATAACAATAAAAATGGTTATGACCAGTGCCACAGTTATTTGCTTGCTTTACATGGATTTCAACAGGGAATTACCATATACTTACTGTATCTGTTTTCATTATGCACGCCTGTGATCTTCCCGTTGGGTAAGACCTGAATGTGGAAGCCGATGCCCACATTACAGTAAAGCCTTCTCAGTCTCTTTATCCCCAGCAGGTATTCTCCATCTCTAGCTGTCACCTCCCTCCTGTCCCAGGAGCTGCCGCTGGCCCAAACCAATGAACCAGCACTACGTATGGTTTGTCTCCTACTGCTGATGACTGGGAGGGGAGCAAAGGAGCTGCACAGGAGGATCCCATACAGGAGCAGAGGGAGCTTGGACCTTGACGATGACATCCTCTGCTCACCAATCCTGGGAATCGTAGAGGTACACAAATATTGTGTATTTACAAGCCCAATTAAAAGTTCACTTAGTATGAACAGAAATGGTCATTAAATCTTTTCAGCTTCAGTCTCTCAGAGAAATACCATGAAGAAAATGCCTTAACTTCTGCACTCTTTAAAGCCCAGAGAAAAGTCTCAGTATGCATATTTAGACATCTCTAAAAACTGAACCCATTAGGGCACCCGCTTGCCAGTGATGTCTCCTGTTTCCCAGTTTTGCTTCCTCCTCAGGTAGATCCAGCAGACAGACAGCAGACTTATATGCACCCCATATTACATCACACGCCACCTGCTGTCTTGTTTGTCTGTGAGTCACAGATGCTGTAGAAGCACACAAACTGAGAAATACATAAAACACATAGTGACAGAAAACAAAGAGGAACACGCAAGTACACAGAAACATAGAGTAGTGAATAAATGAATGAAGAGATTTGCTAGAGAGACGGATATAAAGGGGCACTTTGCTAATGTCGCCATCACTATCACCATGTTACCAATATGTAGGTGCTTCATATACAGTGCATTCAGAAAGTATTTAGACCCCTTCACCTTTTTCACATTTTGTTATGTTTCAGCCTTGTGCTAAAATCTTTTAAATTCATTTTTTCCTCATCAATCTACACTCAACACCCCATGACCAAAGCAAAAACTGGATTTTAGAAATGTATTAAAAAGAAGAAAAAGGAAATATTACATTGACAGTATTCAAACTGATTGGACATAATAGACACACCTGTCTATATAGTCTCACAGCTGACAATGCATATCAGAGCAAAAACCCAGCCATGAGGTGGAAGGAAGAGCTCAGAGACAGGACTGTGTCGAGGCACAGCTCTGGAGAAGCCTACAAAAAAGTTCTGCTGCTTTGAAGGTTCCCAAAAGCACAGTGGCCTTCATAATTCTGAAACAGAAAAAGTTTGGGTAACACTTCATTTTACAGGTCCGCCAATTTAATGGTGAGTAGGTGATAATTAGCAAGTAACTTTCTTTGAAATGACCCCCAACATTTACCCTGACATATATCAAAAAATGACCCCAACATTATTTACACTCTCATAACATATTTTCACATAGTATGTGTTTTATTTTGTAGTATCCCACAAAGCTAATTTCAATTTTGTCAAACATGTTCCTTATCCTGCAGTTATCCCTGATCACCAGCAACCAGAAACAGTGTGGCACAAAGTAACTTCCCCTGATGTGCTGGAATTAAGCATGGAAGAGTAAGTTGTCAGCGTAGAGTGTCAAAGATGGTGGTGGTGAAACTGCAGGTCAAAGAACAGCACTATCAGCAGCAGCTGCCATTGCCAACTTTAAAAAAGGCAATCAAACCATGAAAAATGAAATCCTACTTCTTAAAAAAGAAGTCCAATGTTGGGAGAGGACCGTGACTTCTTGAGGAAGAATGTTACAAATGCCTTACCTCTTACACCAACCACAGCCGGTTTGGGTAACCAAACACCAAAGACGCCAAGTTTCATTGTCAACAAAAGAAGGAAAAAGTAACTATAATTTGCTATAATTAACTATAAATAGACTGTAGGATATTAAAGGGATCAAGGTAGTAAGGTTGTAAATAAAAAAGGAGGAAACATTTTACTGCTGTGTCCATTCCACTAATAAATAATTTTTGGAAAATATATTGTGGATGGGTATGCTTTTCATTGGAACAGATCTGTATTTGATGAGCACAAGTGCTTTTCAGTGTTATAAATATAGTTGATTTCATTTGATATTGTCAGACTTCTCAGATTCAGAATAATCTTCAGACCTTGGGTCCTCATCAGAGTCCTCTGTCTCCCCTGAGCAGAGGCAACGGACCAAGAGGTCAAAGAAGAAGAAGAAGAGCAGCAGAGAAGGATCAAAACAGCAGTTTGGCAGAAGAGGTATTTGACAAGTGGATGAATGGACATGTAAAACTGAAAGTTGGAAACGTTGGCACTATTTGACCACAGTACCTGAACTCCATTTAGGCAATACATTCAATACTTTCAAGCAATAATAACATCATTCATACTTCAATCATGAACTTAATTATAATTCATAATTCATTGTTATTCATTGTTAATAATTATTTTGGTCATGCTTTATCTCACATTCATCATTTACTATCATGTGGCAATATTAAGATGCGCCACAGTTAACAGGAACAGTAGTTGTATAGTTAATAGAGACAACTGACTTTATGGGCTCATAGGTTGTTTGCTTTACCTTCCCTTTCAAATGAACTTAATTGTATGGTAGGTCTCTTAATTACGATCCAGGAAATGGATGATCTACCACTACAGCGTGTCTATTCATGTTTTTTTCATTCACTGTAGAGCTTCTCATTGGTATGACTTAACAGTTTAAGAGCCTAAACTAACTCTGCCTCTTTTGGGGAGACAAATGTATCAATAGTCTGCTGATGGTAGATGATCACAACCTTTTTATTAAATGAAAAGGTATGTTATGTGAGCAAATCCAAAAGTGATCTTTGCTGCTGATTATTGGGGGCCTAGCTGCAATAATTACATTTTTTGTATTTTGGGATATTGAAGCACCCAAAATGTTAATTACTTTTGGCACTGACTGCATTTTACTGTATATAGACTATTTAAAAAACAAATGTGAGGTTAAGGAAGTGTCAAAGTGCTGTCAGTTATAGTTAACCTGAGCTGAGCTTGGTTTCTCTCTTGCTCTCCAAGTGATGACACCTGATGAGGTCACCAACCGCTACAAGATTGTACTACAACAGTACAAGAAGTCACTGTGTTTGACAACTGTATGTAAGAAACTCGATGTGACCAAAGACACAAACTGACTGCAATAATCGCACAAGTGTATATCATGGTAGATGAGGACAGCAGACCAGTATTCCAAGAAGAACATGCAAGGCCTTTCTGGACAAAAACTGGCGGAGATACAGGACACGTGGAAGATGAAGGTGATTCTGCCTTTGAAGTGACTGTCCGGGAAATTTGCTCTTTGTATAACTTACTAGTTATGCGTTGAGAACGTAGACACCAAAACCATCCATCTTTCTCCAGTAGATTGTTTGGTCAGGTAACCAATGCTAACACTATAGCATACATCATGTTAAGCATCATGCGCAACTTATATCCATCCATCCATCCATCCATTTTCTTCCGCTTATCCGGGGCCGGGTCGCGGTGGCAGCAGGTTAAGCAGGGTTGTCCAGACGTCCCTCTCCCCGGCAACGCTTTCCAGCTCCTCCTGGGGGGGACCCCAAGGCGTTCCCAGGCCAGAAGATATATATAATCCCTCCAGCATGTTCTGGGTCTGCCCCGGGGCCTCCTACCAGTTGGACATGCCCGGAAAACCTCTAAAGGGAGGTGTCCAGGAGGCATCCTAATCAGATGCCCGAACCACCTCAACTGGCTCCTTTTGATGCGAAGGAGCAGTGGCTCTACTCCGAGCTCCCTCCGGATGTCTGAGCTCATTTCCCTATCTCTAAGGGTGAGCCCAGCCACCCTGCGGAGGAAACTCATTTCGGCCGCTTGTATCTGCGATCTCATTCTTTCGGTCACTACCCAAAGCTCATGACCATAGGTGAGGGTTGGAACGTAGATTGACTGGTAAATCGAAAGCTTTGCCTTCCGGCTCAGCTCCATGCTGATGCTGCACCGATCCGCCTGTCCATCTCACGCTCCATCTTACCATCACTCGTGAACAAGACCCCGAGATACTTGAACTCCCCCGTCTGGGGCAGTAACTCACCTCCAACCCAAAGGGGGCAGTCCGCCGTTTTCCGGCTGAGAACTATGGCCTCGGACTTGGAGGTGCTGACTCTCATCCCAGCCGCTTCACACTCGGCTGCAAACCGCCCCAGTGCATGCTGAAGGTCACAGCCCGATGAAGCCAACAGAACCACATCATCTGCAAAGAGCAGAGATGCTATTCTGAGGCCACCAAACCGGACACTCTCCTCCCCCCGGCTGCACCTTGAAATCCTGTCCATGAATATCACAAACATAATTGGTGACAAGGGGCAGCCCTGGTGGAGTCCAACGCCCACTTGGAACGTGTTTGACTTTGTGCCGTGAATGCGGACACAGCACTCACTTCGGTTATATAGGGACCGGATGGCTTGTAGCAGCGACCCCGGTACCCCATACTCCCACAGTACCCCCCACAGGACCCCCCGGGGGACACGGTCGAAAGCTTTCTCCAAGTCGACAAAACACATGTAGACTGGATGGGCAAACTCCCATGAACCCCCCAGCAGCCCTGCAAGAGTAAAGAGCTGGTCCACTGTGCCACGGCCAGGACGGAATCCACATTGCTCCTCCTGGATCTGAGGTTCGACAATCGGTCGTAGTCTCCTTTCCAGCACCCTGGAATTAACTTTCCCGGGGAGCAGTGTGATACCCCGGTAATTGGAGCACACCCTCTGGTCCCCCTTTTTGAAGATGGGAACCACCACCCCAGTCTGCCACTCTACAGGCACTGTCCCCGACCTCCATACGACACTGAAGAGGCGTGTCAGCCAAGACAGCCCAACAATGTCCAGAGCCTTCAGCATCTCAGGGCGAATCTCATCCACACCTGGCGCCTTGCCACCAAGAAGCTCTTTGACTACCTTGGAGACTTCTGCCAGGGATATGGGTGAGTCTTCCCCCGAGTCTTCAAACTCTGCCTCCTCCACTGAGGACATGTTGGTCGGGTGCAGGAGTTCCTCAAAGTGCTCTTTCCACCGCTCGACAACATCCCCAGTCTGGGTTAGCAGCTCTCTTCCCCTGCTGAACACAGCCTGGGCCAAGCCCTGCTTTCCCTTCCTGAGTCGTCTAACGGTTTGCCAGAACTTCCTTGATGTCAACCGAAAGTCCTTCTCCATAGCCTCCCCAAACTCCTCCCACACCCGGGTTTTTGCTTTGGTGACCACCGAGGCCTCCGTCCTTCTGGGCTCCCGGTACCTGTCCGCTGCTTCAGGAGACCTCTGGGCTAGCCAAGCCTGAAAAGCCTCCTTCTTCAGCTTAACGGCTTCCTTCACCGCCGGTGTCCACCAGCAGGTTCTAAGGTTGCCGCCTCGACAGGCACCGACGACCTTCTGACCACAGCTCCTAGCGGCCGCCTCAGCAATGGAGGCTTTGAACATGGCCCACTCTGATTCCATGTCCCCAACCTCCCCCGGGATGCGCGAGAAATTCTTCCGGAGGTGGGAGTTGAAGGTCTTGCGGACAGGGCCCTCTGCCAGACGTTCCCAGTTCACCCTCACTACACGTTTAGGTTTGCCAGGTCTATCCGGCAGCCGTCCCTGCCATCTTATCCAACTCACCACCAAGTGGTGATCAGTTGACAGCTCTGCACCTCTCTTCACCCGAGTGTCCAAGACATACAGCCGCAGATCTGATGATACGACCACAAAGTCGATCATCGACCTGCGGCCTAAGGTGTTCTGGTACCAAGTACACTTATGAACCACCCAAACATGGTGTTTGTTATGGCCAGTCCATGGCTAGCACAGAAGTCCAACAACAAAGCACCACTCGGGTTCAGATCAGGGAGGCCATTCCTCCCAATCACCCCCCTCCAGGTTTCACCATCACTGCCCATATGGGCGTTGAAGTCTCCCAGCAGAACTATGGAGTCTCCAGGTGGTATCCCTTCCAGGACGCCACCCAGGAACTCCAAGAAGGCTGGGTACTCCGAACTGCTGTTTGGTGCATAAGCACAAACAACAGTCACAGCCTTCCTCTCAGCAGCTTTCAGTCGCATCGAGGCGACCCTCTCATTCCCCGGGGAAAACTCCAACACAGCGGCGCTCAGCCGGGGGCTCGTCAGTATCCCCACACCCGCCCGGCGCCTCTCATCCTGGGCAACTCCGGAAAAGAAGAGAGTCCAGCCCCTCTCGAGGAGTTTGGTTCCAGATCCTGAGCTATGCGTAGAGGTGAGCCCAACTATGTCTAGGTGGTACCGCTCCACCTCCTGCACCAGCTCCAGCTTTTTCCCCGCCAGAGAGCTGACGTTCCACGTCCCTAAAACCAGTCTGCGACACCGAAGGTCAGCACGCCCAGGTCTCTGCCCTTGCCTGCCGCCCGACTTACATTGCACCCGACCCCGATGCCTATCCCTGCAGGTGGTGGGCCCACAGGGTGGCGGCTCCATGTTGGTTTTTCGGGCTGTGCCCGACTGGGCCCCATGGGTCAAGGCCCGGCCACCAGACGCTCGCCATCGTGCTACCCTCCCGGGTCTGGCTCCAGGGGGGGGCCCCGGTATCCCTCCTCCGGGCGAGGTGCTCCAGCTCTGCATGGTCCGACTCATCAGGGGATGGTGAATCGCTCTTAGTCTGTCCCCTCCCCTGGGACCAATTTGCCTTGGGAGACCCTACCAGGGTCACAGGGGCCCACAAACCCCTCCACCACGTTAAGGTGGCGATTCATGGAGGGGTGCGCAACTTATAGTATCCCAAAAATGATAAAAGGAGCACTTGTAGCAACTCTATAACTGAATGTCAAGCTATTTTTAATGACACACGACTCTCTTGAACAATCATGCCAGGTTGAGGGTAAGTTGTCCAAAGTGCAAATTTTCCAGAAGGTCAGTATATTCCTTTGCCAACTGCTTATACATGTTCATGTTCTCAACCTACTGTTTTTTTTAATTTCTTTATTATCTTAAAATAGTCATTCAGTTCATCGTGATGGCTTTAGGTTAACTTCTTCATTGCACGTACTTTGTACAGGACTGTGGTTAATGGCCGGTAACACGTCCTGATGTTTCCTGTCAATATTATTTGTATGTGACATTGCAGTCATTTTAAATGCATATTAACATCTGTATGCATTTTCTTTTTACCTTTGCTAAATGCTCTCAGATCTCCGATACAATAGAGATTAGTTGGTGGGATAAAAGAATGAACCGAATACAACATTTTCTAATTGGTACAGACTGTAGCACAGGAGTCTGGTTGCAGATGTAAATCTCTGGGATGTTTATAGCTTGTACATCAAGATTGTTGCCCCGTTTTAAATGACAAGGCTTACATCATTGATTTGAAATGTTTTCACAAAAGTTGTGAGTTCACACTAATGTTTGTTTTCTAAGAATCTGCATTACAATGCCATTCTTTATTACCTCATCTGTGACGATCAGAAACTATCAGATCACTTATATGCTGTTGAGGGATAACAGTCACACCACTTGTCTTTTAGTTTAATGTTAGTGTTAGTACTACAACGTCAACCTTTCGTGGGTGGAACAAAACAGCATTTTCATTACTTCCTATTTCTATTCTTTCCAGTTTTCTATAGTAATCTGTCTACAATACAATACTTAAACACATGTTATATATTGTTATATATATATAACATGCCGTATCTGTTCAGTCAGCCGTCACTCCAATCGGATACCAATGTGTTTTCCATTATTCCATGTTCTTATGTATGTATTTTACCTTATTTTTATTAGCCTGCATTAAAGGTCCCATATTGTGAAAATACGTTTTATATTTTTTATATGTAACCAGGTGGTAAAAGTGGAAATATAAATTAATATGTGCAGGCAATAAACCCCTATAAATAAGATGTAGTGATGCTGTTAATGTAGACTTTGGACAGCAGGGGGCGCAGTAGGTTCACCATTTCTCGGAGCAGTGTGCTGAGAGGTCAGTGGGCGCTGGGAAAAAGAACAGGAAGTAAAACATAACGCGCTATTTTGCTGGGATTGGCTGCTGTTGCCGATGGTGAGAACATTTATGGTAATTCATATGTTGTTTGAGAGTTATTTAGCACAATATAGCTATATTTTGGTTCAATTGTGTTTGATGTACTCATCCAAATCCATATTTTGTAATTATTGGGTTTAGGACTATCAGTGTTTGTGGAATGATTTCACTGCATGTGTGTGCCACTGGAGCTCGTCCGTGAATTAGGTAGGAAACTGTTAAACGACGATTCCTAACGTGTTGTTTTGAAAACTTCTGTACAATGATATCACAGGGCAGTGTTGTGAAAGTGTTTTTTTTTGTTTTCTCCTCCTTATAGAGGGCCACTGCCGTATTGTTCCATATTGTGCGTATTATACCGTATATGTGCTGAAATAGTACAGAAACCATATATTTATTTGTTCTGAACAATTACCAGTCTCTTTGTTGAAGGAATTGGAAACTTCAACGGAAGGCAGGTTTTATTTATTTTTATTTCACAGTTAGAGGATAAAAGATGAAGAAGAAGAGACAAAGACCCACAAAATTGCATTTGAAGTTCTGTGTGTGATTTATCCCAGCTTCATACAAACTCAGACGGGTAAAATAAAAGCTGTGAAAATATGAAGTCGCTTACTACTGACATTCCTCTAGCTCCCCCACAAGAAGATGGCCTCCAGCTTTACAAGCCAGTAAGAATTTGATCCGGTTTCTACGTCAAAACCAGATAACCAATAGTTATCTGCACAGCCTTCCAGAAGATAAAAATGTTGCAGGCAAGTGGATGGTTCATTCATTAATATCGTTTATAATAGATTATCAGTGCGTTTTCGTGTTAGATTTGGTCGTGGCAGGTGCAGAAAATAGAACAGACGCCGAAACTCGGCAGAGCGCAAGGCGGCCGCAGAGCTCCGCAGCGCGGTGCGGCGCCTCCTGTCTGAACAGCCCAATTGGTTAACATAGGTACCGAAAGAAAGCGGGCACCTCCTGTCTGAACCCAACGTTATTTGCTGGGGGTGGCGTTGGTGACGGCCTAGGATTGTTTTCTTCGTTAACAGTTGGAGCTTTTTTAATGAGGTACTGGTCTGTCACAGCTAACCTCACTGCAAGATCACTTGGCCTCTGCCAGTCAGGTATCGTAACAGTAGTGTTAACAACAGCGCTGTTAGTGCGAATGTGTGTTAGAAACGGAAATGGAAATTAAATTAATTTTTTCAAAATCTTGGGGGCAAATTTTAGGGGCAAATCTTAGATTTCTTGGGGCATTTCTTGGGGGGGCTGACTACTAGCAAGGAACCTATAAATGAATCGAGACACTCCGATTGGCTGTAACTGCATCCACTGGAGCCAGTAGCAGTTTTCGATATAGAAATGTGACCTTTACACTCTAGTATGTCACCAACAAAGATGGTGGGTGAGAACTGATCGACATACATACAAGTAGAACAAGCAATGCACCATGCAAAAGGGGAGACCATCTACATCTTTTACAATTTTACGTATTAGTTTTACAGACAGAAGTAAATGGCTCACGTAGAGAAACGGGCTCACCGGTTAGTGCTGTATCTCCAGTTTAAGAGGAAAAAACGGCATGTCTCTAGCTCTAACCGTTGCGGAGATATGACGTGTTAAAGACAACGTGATTTTTGGGATCGTATATGATCCCGTGGGTCTCAGAGGGTTAACGCGGAGTGAAAATTTTCGGTTCATTATGAGACTATGGCTGAAGAAATTAGTTAGTAGCTAATGAATGGGAAACTGTGTGTGTTTCTTTCTTTACAATGGGGTGACCTTTTTTAGATAATGTCACAGCACTCATACTGAGAAGGGCTTTCTGACAGGGAAGGGTGTTTCGGGATAGGTGGGACCCGTTGTTTTTTCCCCGACTACAGATTTTCTGGGGATTTTCTGAGATTCAGCACCACACAACACGGAGCCATGCCCTGACCAGTCCACAGATGGTCTGTATTGGACTATGATTTTTTGAGTGGCATGTTGATGCTGAAAATCTGAGCAAAGCCACTATTTGCCGCTCCATTAAAAAGGTATATTTGACATTGAAAGGATTTTCGCGCATTTTCATAACCTTCCCCAGCCACAGAAGAATGTGCTATATTAAAGAAGAATTTTAAAAAATTGCCAGTAACATTAATTACAGATTACAAGTGTTACTTTAGAACAGTCACAGTACTCATTATGTTGTGTTACATGTTCCCTAATGTTATTGGTGTGCTGGATTGTACACAGATTCAGATAAAATCCCCTCAGGTGCGCATGAAGAGGAGTTCGTGAACAGAAAATCCTTCCACACTATCAGTACCTTAACACATCTTGTTGTTTCAGATGAGCTGTGATGCTGACTGCATCTTCAGTAATACAGAGGCAAAGTGGCCTGGCTCGGTCCACGACTCCCGACTCCCAATTTACCAGCGACTATCACATGGTGAGCCATATACATTTTATTGATAAACACTTTGAACATTATGATAGTGTCAAAAGTTTTACTCTGCTATTTATGTATAATGTAATGTATATAATGTATAACGATTGCGTTTTGTGTTCTCAGGTGAATTCTCTGGCGTGTTGATGAGAGACAAGGGTTATGCCTAGCAGCCATTTCAGCACACTTACTCCCTTTGCAGACCCCCAGACAGCAGCACAGCACACATACAGTGGTATGAAAAATGGCATTAGGTCTTTTCAAGTCCCGTTTCCAATGCCTTCACCACCTCAGGGTCACCCCTGACAGGGCCTGTGACCTCATTGTTGCCTGCACTGTCCCTCATAACATTGCCTGCCTCAGGAAGGAAAGGGTTCCCAGAGTGGCCTTGGAGATGAACTGGGACAATGCTGCAATATGTCCTGATAACAAAACATTAATTATTTTAGTTGATTTATTGCTTTTTGATATATTCTTTAACAATAAAGTCAAGTTGTGAACTTTATTTATAAAGCACATTTAAAAACAACAGCAGTTGACCAAAGTGCTGTACATCAAAGTAGCAAGAACCATAAAACACAATAAAGACACAAGTACAAAAGACAATAAAATAAATAATTTAAAAAAAAATTAGAAGAGCAACTCTCATACTAAATTAAAAGCCAAGGAATAAAAATGTGTTTTAAGATGAGATTTAAAAACAGGCAATGTAGGGGCCAGTCTGACATGCAGAGGCAACTCGTTTCAAAGTTTGGAGGCTACAACTGTAAAGGCCTGATCTCCTCTGTGCTTCAACCTTGATCTTGGCTCAACCAGAAGCAGCTGGTCAATGGACCTGTGTGACCTTGATGGGACATGTGGTTGCACAAGGTCAGAGAGATAGGTTGGAGCTAGCCCATTTAATGATTTATAGGCAAACAATAAAATCTTAAAATCAATCCTAAAACGTACAGGGAGCCAGTGAAGGGAGGCCAGTACGGGGGAAATGTGCTCTCGTTTGCGTGTTCCTGTTAAAAGACGAGCTGCAGCATTCTGGACCAACTGCAAGCGTGATAGGGAGGCCTGGCTAACACCAACATAAAGCGCATTACAGTAGTCAAGTTGGGACGAGATAAAAGTATGTATAACCCTCTCAAAATCAGCCTCAGTTGGAAAAAGCTAGATTTGATCACTGAGTTGATCTGTTTGTCCAATATAAAATCACTGTCCATTATCACACCCAAATTTTTTACAGTGGGTTTAACATAGGGTTCCAGAGAACACAGGTCCATATGAGGGGCATCACAGGCACCACTCAGTTCAATTCAATTCAATTCAGTTTTATTTATATAGCGCTATATCATAACAAAGTTATCTCAGGGCACTTTTTCGAATAGAGCAAGTCTAGACCGACTCTTTATATTTACAGAGACCCAACAGTTCCCACCATGAGCAAGCACTATGCGACAGTGGCAAGGAAAAACTCCCTTTTAACAGGTAGAAACCTCGAGCAGAACCAGGCTCAAGGTGGGCGGTCATCTGCCTCGACCGGTTGGGTTGAAGGGGGAAGGGGGGAGCGGGAGAGAGAGAGCAGGAGGAAAGAGAACATACAGCAGCTCAATACAGCATAGATATGGTAATGGCATTGATGTTAACACCAACGGAAACAACACTAAGAGCAACATTATAATAGCAATACTAATAACAACAGCAACAACAGCAATAGCATCAGCGGGTGCAGAGCAGGAGCACGGGGGCAGCAGGCGGCAGCAACCACAGACCCAGACTCCACAGCTCCAGAGGCAGAAACACCTGCAGAAAGCAACAGAAGGGGAGGGAGAGAGAGAGAGGAGAGAAAGCACACAACCACGGGAAGAAGTTGAATTAATAACAAGCATTGATGGGATATGAGGGCGTACAGATGGAGAGGAAGAGGAGGAGAAAGGAGCTCAGTGCATCATAGGAAGTCCCCCGGCAGTCTAGGCCTATAGCAGCATAACTAAGGGGGGGCTCAGGGGTCACCTGAGTCAGCCCTACTATAAGCTTTATCAAAGAGGAAAGTCTTAAGCCTACTCTTAAATGTGAGGAGGTTGTCCGCCTCCCGTACACAAACTGGGATCTGGTTCCACAGGAGAGGAGCTTGATAGCTGAAGGCTCTGGCTCCCATTCTACTTTTAGAGACTCTAGGAACCACAAGGAACCCTGCATTCTGGGAGCGCAGTGCTCTAGTGGGGTAATAGGGTACTATGAGCTCTTTAAGATATGATGGTGCCTGACCATTTAGGGCTTTGAAGGTGAGGAGAAGGATTTTAAATTCTATTCTGGATTTTACAGGGAGCCAGTGTAGAGAAGCTAATATTGGAGAAATATGTTCTCTTTTTCTGGTTCTTGTCAGTAAACGTGCCGCAGCATTCTGAATCAGCTGGAGAGTCTTAAGGGATTTATTGGGGCAGCCTGATAATAGAGAGTTGCAATAGTCCAGCCTAGACGTAACAAATGCATGGACTAGTTTTTCTGCATCTTTTTGAGATAGGATGTGCCTGATTTTTGCAATGTTACGTAAATGAAAAAAGGCAGTTCTTGAAGTTTGTTTTATGTGGGAGTTAAAGGACATATCCTGATCAAAGATAACTCCAAGATTCCTTACGGTTTCGCTGGAGGCCAGGGCAATGCCATCTAGAGAAACTATATCTTTAGATAATGTGTTTCGAAGGTGTTCGGGGCCAAGTACAATAACTTCGGTTTTGTCTGAGTTTAACATCAGAAAATTGCAGGTCATCCAGGCCTTTATGTCCTTAAGGCATGCCTGAAGTTTAGCTAATTGATTGGTTTCATCTAGCTTGATCGATAAATACAATTGGGTATCATCTGCATAACAATGAAAATGTATGGAGTGCTTCCTAATAATATTGCCTAAAGGAAGCATATACAAGGTAAATAGAATTGGTCCAAGCACAGAACCTTGTGGAACTCCCTGACTAACTTTGGCGTGCATAGAGGATTCATCATTAACGTGTACAAACTGATATCGATCTGATAAATAGGATTTAAACCAGCTTAGTGCAGTACCTTTAATGCCAATAAAATGTTCTAGTCTCTGTAATAGAATGTGATGGTCAGTGGTATCGAATGCAGCACTAAGATCTAGTAAGACAAGTACAGAGACAAGTCCTTTGTCTGATGCAATTAGAAGGTCATTTGTAACTTTCACCAGTGCTGTCTCTGTGCTATGATGCACTCTAAATCCTGACTGAAAATCCTCAAACAGCTTGTTGTTGTGTAGAAAGTCACACAACTGATTGGCGACTGCTTTCTCAAGGACCTTAGAGAGAAAAGGAGGGTTAGATATAGGTCTATAATTTGACAAAATCCCTGGATCAAGAGTGGGCTTTTTAAGAAGAGGCTTAATTACAGCTACTTTAAAGGACTGTGGCACATAGCCTTTTAATAAGGACAGATTGATCATATCTAGTACATAAGTGCTAACTAAGGGTAAAATTTCTTTAAGCAGCCTAGTTGGGACGGGGTCTAAAAGACACGTTGATGGCTTAGATGAGGAAATCATGGAAGTTAGTTGATTACGGTTGATGGGAGAAAAGCAGTCTAAATGTACAGTTTTTACAGTTGTTTCTAAGGTTCCTGTGTTTGAAGATAAGTCAGTACCAACTGAGGGCAGGAGGTGCTGAATTTTGTTTCTAATAGTTAGAATTTTATCATTAAAGAAGCTCATAAAGTCATTACTACTGAGGTCTATAGGAATACATGGCTCAACAGAGCTGTCAGCCTGGCTACAGTGCTGAACAGAAACCTTGGGTTGTTCTTATTTTCCTCTATTAATGATGAGTAGTGGGCTGCTCTGGCATTACGGAGGGCCTTCCTTATAAATTCTTAAGACTATCTCTGCCAGGCCAACGGGATTCTTCCCAGATTGGTGAACCAATTCCTTCAAGTTTTCACATGTTTGTTTTGAATTTATGGTTTTATGGTTATACCATGTGGAGCTTAACCTCCCTCTGTTTTATTATCTTCTTTTAGAGGGCCATAGAATGGAAGTGTTATACTCGAAAGAGCCTGCAGCACTATCAACAAGATGATCAGTTTGGGAGGGACTAAAGTTAGCATAGGAGCCATCTGTTACATTGAGACATGGAACTGAATTAATGCGATGGAATCACTTCCTTAAATTTAGCTACAGCACTATCAGATAGACATCTAGTGTAGGAATGTTTGCCTAATAGCGTGTAGTCCAGTAATAGGAATTCAAAAGTTAATAGAAAATGGTCTGATAAAAAGAATTCTGTGGAAAGACTATTAGATGTTCAATTTCAATCCCATAAACAAGAACAAGGTCGAGGGTGTGGTTAAAACAGTGAGTGGGTTTATGTACACTCTGACTGAAGCCAATCGAATCTAATAATGAGATAAACGCAGCACTAAGGCTATCATTTTCTACATCCACATGAATATTAAAATCACCTACAATAATTATTTTATCTGTTTTAAGGACTAAACCTGATAAGAACTCTGAGAATTCAGATAAAAATTCAGAATACGGTCCAGGAGCTCGGTACACTATAACAAATAGAATTGGCTGTACTGTTTTCCAGGTTGGGTGTGAAAGGCTAAGAACAAGGCTTTCGAACGAGTTATAATTTAGTTTAGGTTTGGGTTTGATTAATAGGCTTGAGTCGAAGATGGCTGCAACTCCACCTCCTCGGCCTGAGCCTCGAGGAATGTGAGTATTAATGTGACTGGGGGGAGTGGATTCATTTAGGCTAACATATTCACCTTGACACAGCCAGGTTTCAGTAAGACAAAATAAATCAATATTATGATCTGATATTAGATCGTTTACTAGAACAGCTTTAGATGAGAGAGATCTGATGTTTAAGAGTCCACATTTAATTCTCCTATTTTGTTGTACTGTTGCAGTGGAGGTTTTACTTTTTATTAGGTTTTTATGTGTAACTCTTCTTCTGTTTACTTTTGATTTAAATAATTCAAGTGGTCTGGGGGCAGACAACCTCTCTGTGGAGTTTAGGGTGGGTAACTGCTCTAATGGAAGCGCAGAGAAGCGTGTAGGACTGCAGCTCTGCCTCCTGGTCTGGACCACAGACTGTATTAAGTCTATGGTCTGAACTCTGAGTTGTCATGGCTTTGGGCCACTAATAAATTCGGCCAGATTTCTAGATATGAGAGCGGCTCCATCCAAAGTGGGATGAATGCCATCTCTCCTAATCAGACCAGGTCTTCTCCAGAAAGTCCGCCAATTATCTACAAAGCCCACATCATTACCTGGACACCACCTCGACAGCCAGCGGTTGAATGATGACATGCGGCTATACATGTCATCGCTAGTAAGATTAGGCAGGGGTCCAGAGAAAACTACGGAGTCCGACATTGTTTTTGCATATGTACACACCGACTCAACATTAATTTTCGTGACCTCCGATTGGCGCAATCGGCTGTCATTACCGCCGACGTGAATAACAATCTTAGCATATTTACGTTTATCCTTAGCCAGCAGTTTTAAATAGGATTGAACGTCGCCCGCTCTGGCCCCTGGGATGCATTTGACTATGGCCGCTGGTGTCGCTAATTTCACGTTTCGCAAAATGGAGCTGCCAATAATCAGAGTTGGTTTCTCAGCGGGTGTGTCGCTGAGTGGAGAGAACTTGTTAGAAACGTGAACGGGTCGGTGGTGAACCGTGGGCTTTGGTTCAGGGCTATGCTTCTTTCGGACAGTCACCCAGCCTCCCGGGCTTCCCGGCTGCTCGGGAGTTGCCGGGAGACGGCTGGCAGAAGCTGCCTCTGGTCGGCTCGCACCGGCTGGGGGCTGGCTAGCTACGGCTGACTGACTCTCCATGGTGCGGAGCCGCGACTCTAACTCACTGAGCCTCGCCTCCAAGGCGGTGAATAAACTACATTTGTTACACGTACCATTATCGCTAAAGGAGGCAGAGGAGTAACTAAACATCTGACACACCGAGCAGGAGAGAGCAGGAGAGGGAGAAGGAGAGAGAGACGCCATCGCTAACTGAGCTAAAGTAGCAACTAACTAGCGTGTAAACAACTGTGGGATTAGCGGAAAGTCGCTAACAGGAGACAGATATGAGTGCTTAAACAGAGCTAGTGTATCCTTAAATGTATAGCGGGTAATTAACCGCTATAGTAAAGAAAATATCAAAATTAACTGGGTTTAGCTGGAGCAGCGAACTTTGCAACCACTAACACAGAAACACCGGTAACCGGAAATGAGACAATACGTTCACCTGAGCACGTCAGCACGTCCAAGATTTAAGCACATTCATGTAGGTCCATGTAGGTTTTTGATCATACAGGCAAACCAAAGACCTCTGGGCCTGAAGCTGCAGAGACTTTATTCAGGCAGCTATCTGAATAAAATGATGGACTGAATATGATCACTCTTCAAACAGGAATGTTTTACTCACCTGCTCAGGTAAAGCAGGTCAAGGAAATAACATTCAGGTAACCAAATTTGCTCTTTCACTAAACCCCTAGTGTAACACGACATTTGTGGTAGAAATATGTAGGCTAAGCAACAATATTGAATACAGACATTAGACCGTTTATATAATAATGTGTAACAGAGTACAATAACACATCCTAAACAACTCATTATGGACCAAAACTTGAAGGTGCTTTTCATGTGAATGTAATTAAATCCACATTTTTATCACATAAAGATCTTCTCTGGACCACAGGGCCTATATTGTCTTTTGCCTCAACAATAGAACCATTCACATTAATTTGACATTACAATATTAAAGTCCCATTCAGATCCCAGTGGAATTATTTTGTTATTTATGTTCTGTATCTCAAAATGACATGGTTGTGGAATTATATATTTGTGTATCAAAAACATTTATTAAAACATTTCCTGGAAAAAAAGTAATTTTGTCATTTACGTTTTAATTCACAACACTTTACTAGGTAAATTTAGCCTGTTTTCTTTCCTGTCTGGTCTTCAGAGTGAGACGACTGACTTAAATTAAAAGTTGAATTCCTTCCCTTAGCCTCAAGTTTTAACTACTTGACTATATTATAATATTGTTTACATTCAACTTTAAGTGAATACTTCTACTTTCTGCTAGTGGGGTGTATTCCAGTCCATAACCTTGGTCACCTCTCGGACAACACTGCAGTGACTCCGCAGACAGATCTTGCTCGCGGGATGCAATTTGATCTCCTTCAAGAAATCGCGTGCTCACTGTTGCGCATATTTCCGTAACTATCGAGCACGAGCGGCACAGCGAGTCCGGGGCCGCGCAGCTCGCTCCCAAAACCAGCAGGACTCTATGGCGAGCCAAAGGGATCAAATGTCGTCAGGTCGGCACACGTCCCTGGTACTTAAAACGGCGTAAAATACGGCGTCCTGACGGTTTTCACGCCGCTTTTTACGCCGTTACATTTTAAAACGCCGCTTTTTACGCCTGTTAAAACCATACAAAACGCCGCTTTTTACCACGCTCTAGTGAGGTGCGTTAAATGCTGCTCTTTACTCCGTTAAAACCTGTCCAAGACGCGCATTATTTACTCGGTTTTCTTGTAAGGTAATGAGCCCTTCCTCCTGTTTTACACAGCCAGTAAATCCAGAGTTTTTGTTAAACATTTTTAATAGTTTGTAGCACGTTGATGAGATTGATGCGATTCAGGGAGATTGTCCAAAAGGGGGTTCTCTGTCATAATCCTCTGAATCTGAATACTGTACAATTTATAAAGACAACACAGATAGCAATCTTGCCTAGCAATGGCAAGCATCTTTGACGGCGTAAATAACGTGCGTCTTGGACAGGTTTTAACACGCGTAAAAAGCGGCGTTGTAAATAAAAACGGCGTAAAAAGCGGCGTGAAAACCGTCAGGACGCCGTATTTTACACCGTTTTATGTACCAGGGACATGTGCCGACCTGACCACATTTGATCCCTTTGGCTTGCCATATCCAAAAACTCTGGATTTACTGGCTGTGTAAAACAGGAGGAAGGGCTCATTACCATACAGGAAAACCGAGTAAATAACGCGGGTCTTGGACAGGTTTTAACGCACCTCACTAGAGCGCTGTGAAAAGCGGCGTTTTGTATGGTGTTTACGGGCGTAAAAAGCGGCGTTGTAAATTAAAACGGCGTGAAAACCGTCAGGACGCCGTATTTTACGCCGGTTTATGTACCAGGGACGTGTGCCGACCTGACCACATTTGATCCCTTTGGCTCGCCACAGTCCGGGGCCGCGCAGCTCGCACCCAAAACCAGCAGGAGCGAGGCCCACCCGCGTTCACGTGCAGCGGTCGAGGACGCAGCAGCTAAAGCTAAAGGGGGCAGCGGGCTATCAGGCCCAGATTATTCACGGAGTCCACCGTCGCTCATTTTGTCCAGGCGGACCTCCGACCGGCAGGGATTAGAAACGTGCGAGATCATATGTGCGTGAAGGGGGGAGGACTGGCGCAAGATGGTTCGGGAAACCAGACACCTTTGGGTGGGAAATTTACCCGAACACGTCCGAGAGGAGAAAATTGTGGAGCATTTTAAACGGTAGGTTACGCAAGAGGGACCCGTGTTGGCGAAGCAGCGCGCGATAGGCGCAGCACCAATGTTAGCTGGTTGACTAATGCTAACACGGCTAACATTAGCTTTTCTTGTTTTTTAAAGTTTCACAAGTTTCTCACGTGCTGCCGGTGCTATATTGCAGCACGGCGATATTTGTTAAACCGAAATGTCGGGAATAGAAACGCTTGAGTGTAAATGTGTACGATTTGTAATGTTTGGGTAACTTTTGCCAGCGCCAGGAGGAAGCAGCTAGGCTAGGTTTGTTAGCCACCCAACCGACCGACCGACCGACCATTTTGTGGGAAGTCGAGACGTTTTCACGATCAGTGCGAGCCAAAAGGCAGCTAACGTTAGCTGGACAGCAGGTCACAAAACATACACAGCGTTATTTCTCTGGTCAGAAGTGATGCTGGAGAAATATTGAAGTGTAGAGAAAACAAAATCTGCGACCGATCGGTGTCTGGTGATCAAATGCTGCTTGGCGTCGGCAGCTTTCACTGTACTTAAACTCGGCTAAGATGCCCGTTGTTGTTTTCTGATTTGGCCAAGTTACAAGTAAACTGCAAACCAGGTTTTGCTCCCGCTAGTAAGCAAGTACTTGCATTTAAAGAGCGCTAACTGCGTAAACTTGTGTGCTTTCCCGTGTTCATATGAGCCACTTAAATCCGTGTAACGTTATATGTCTTTATCATTTGCTACGTAATGTTAAGGCCACTCGAGTAACTCATCAACAAATTGATCTGCAACACAACAGCTCACCATTCAGTTAATGGGAGCTATTGCACTACCGCATCACTAGTGGCCCGGTGACAGCTGTGTGTTTGAGGATATGCTTTTTATAGTTGTTAAACATTGACATTTGTAATGTGTAAGATCCCAGAGGGATGTTTGAATAACATTAGTACTTTGAAGTTGTTGAGAAACCTCCACACTCGCAACACAATACTAACAACAAGCTTAATCATCCGGCATATTACTGCAGACACTGTTTACGACACGTCCTTAAGTTCACACTTGTCATTCCTGTTTGGTGGCCTAAAAGGAAACTTGCTTTGGTTCATAATTTGAGGCGAATCATTACTGTTTGCTTATAGTATCAGTGCCTCTTCTGCACGCTATTTACCAGACTCTGGACTACAGAGAAACAGCTGCGGTAACCCTATTCTTAGCTGGTGTTTATGTAATTTCCTCTTTGTTTTCATTGTAATTCCTTCTCAGGTATGGGCGTGTGGAAAGTGTTAAAGTTCTGCGGAAGCGAGGGTCAGAGGGTGGTGTTGCAGCCTTTGTGGATTTTGTGGATATCAAAAGTGCGCAGAAGGCTCACAATGCTGTCAACAAGATGGGAGACAGGGACCTTCGGACTGACTACAATGAACCTGGGTCAGTCCCTAGTGCTGTTCGGGGCCTTGAAGACAGCTCCCCCTCGAGCAGTCGAGACGTTACAGGATTCTCTAGGGGAACAGTTGGTCCAGTGTTTGGCCCACCTGTGTCCCTTCACACCAGAGAGGGACGTTATGAACGGAGAATAGATGGGTAAGTGGACACGGCCTCCCCTTAAAATCCAGGGGGATCTAGGTATTGGATAGGTGTAAAACCTAAACACATAGTGGGGTTATCCGTGAGGGATAGATGCCTCAAAGGGGGTACACAAAGGTAATTAGGGATCGTTCCACTTTTCATCATACTTGACTCGCCTTTCCCACGGGATCTAAATAAACTAACTACACATATCATTTGGTAAGGTAACTATGATTCAAGGTTTGACATCTGGTTTGGATATTACATCTGTGAGGAATATCCTGGTGAGTTTTGGATTTATTACATTTTGTGGGAAACTACCTTGGGGAGCTTTTGGATATTTTTAAAACATTTTCCTCCTAAATATATGGGATCTAACCGTGATTTTTACTTGGAATCGCTTGAAACTGGAAGTAAATCCCTAATATGAAGGATGTACTTTTCTTTGAAGAATCTATTCAGGTAATATATCATTACTTTAAGGATCTCCCATCTCGGGTTGTCAGTTATTTTTTCCTCTTGGCAACAGCTGACGGTTGGACTACTTTTACCATTTTTTGCATCTGTGGATACGGCCCGTTCTGGATTTTAAGTTTTGATCAAGTGGATTGAAGAGAGATCAATGTAGTGCATAGGTCCTAGGCTTTATCTCAGTCATTTTAGGATGAGATTAACTATATATAATAAATGTTTTTTGTGCCAAATATGGAAGCTATACCAAGAAGACTTGCAAGAAAACTGAGGATCCGAACAACCAACCAGCAAAGTTTGGAGCTATTCTTGTTTTGGATTGATGGCCATGAAGACACATGAAGACCGCATAGTTGGGATATACCCTCCTGGATGTATGTAATACTGATAACCCATGTTGGATGTACTGATTGGGATCCTAGTATGGATAGGTGTAGTTGCCATTCACTTGGATTACTCGAGTATGGATGTAGCTGTGTAAGGCTTCAGTGAGGCGAATATCACTCCCAAGTATGTTACAGAGAGCTGAAGACAACTTTTTCAAACTAACTTGAAATGTTGCTACAAAAAGATGAAGTCTTCCAGTACGTACACCTGATAAGATCCATGGATTGTGGAATTATGTCATGCCTATTAGCCCATGAGGATTTTATATGCCGTGATCATAGTGTCTGCGAGTCTACAACCTTGTGTGATGTTAAATTACTTGACATTCACCAGTGGAATAAATTTTTGACCTTTTTCCCCCCATGAAGCCTAACTTCTGGAACATACTACAAGACAAGACTGATCCAGTTGGATGTATTTTCCACTCGGGCACCAACTTACTGTATAGTCAACCTGGAATGTGCTGAATTACCCTGAAGTTCATCATCTTTTTTTTAAATTTTTAAATTTTTTTAAATCCATGTTTATTTATTAAGGTCTTGTGTTCCTATAGGTTTTTTTGTTTTTTTACCACATGTCCTGAAATCCATAAAGAGGTCCATTTCTGTGATTGTTTTGTTTTTCCCTTTTTCCATCCAGTGAAGAGATTTAAGTAGTGGATTATACATCAACAATCTACTGGCCTGGTGCTCCACAGTATTTGAAGATAACGTGCAGTGCGATTCAAGAGATCCGTTTTTGCCTAATTAGGTCAATTGATTTTTCTCCTTGGTTTTTCATTCGGGCTCTCACATTCTGACCACCTAGATTTTATTTGGATTAGTTTCGGTAACTTCTTTTCCAAAAGGTTGGTATTGCTCTGCCCTCTGCATTATTTCTTTCTCTAACCTTCCTTAGTGCTTTGTCTAATATTAGGTTTTGCACTGCTTTTAAGGGAAAGGATTAATATAATGCAAGAGGAAACATATATATATATTTTATAAAATATATATATATATTAGTTGTCATTTCTTTTATATAAGTGCCTCTTTTTTTCCAGCATCACATAAGTACTACAAAGTATTGTTTTCACATTAAATACATTGATCTGAACTCTGCATGGCATTTTAAATTTCAGTACCACGGAGCTCCTCGATAGGAGAATTGTCCAGTTGAAATATTAAAGAGAAATGTTTCATTTTGATATTTTCTTTTTCTTGCCAGCAAAAGTTCATGAACAGCCAACCTCTGAAATCAGCTCCCCTGGACACCCAGAAGAGCCAAAAGTGCTCAATGTTTTTGTTTTTGCAAATGAAAGTAATTCAAAGAGACTAAGAACAGCTTTTATATGAATACATCTTCAAAGAAGGTTGTAGTGACTATCAGAGTCTGGGGCAGCTTTGTTTCATGTGACTGTTTCTGAATTTACAGTATAGAAAAATGCTTGTTAGGTGTCTTGTTGCTCTCAAATCTCAAGTCATTTTAGGCTACTGGCAGTTTAGAGATTGGAGTAGCGCCAAAGAAGTCGTCCATGTTAGTATTTACAGACAGTGCCAGCATTTTATAGGTTGACCCCATTATGTCATGTCTTAAAGAGTCAAATTACTGGACTTGTTTGTCTACTTGTGAGGAATTTGTTATTGTTTTTCTAATCATTATTAAATGCTTCCATTGTGCCTAAAACCTTGCAATCTCCCAAATGTCACGTTTGAATGAAAATATCATGCAACTTGTTGCTGAAAAGTTAAAAAGCAGTTTTTTAATGTACAATAGTCGGCAGGTCTTTGTTCTTAAATGACGAAGAGAGAGACCTTCTTTTTTTTTTTTGATGGTAACAAATTGACAGACTAATGAATTTAAAAGGCTAGACTGTCAGGAACTCTGCATTAAAAATACTGGCACTGCTCTTTATACCAGTATTAAGCTACTTAAATTGACCCCACATCTTATCTGGCCTGTTATGAGCCATCGTTCTCAGCTGTGTCGGCCATTTGGATTTTCACTATTGTGCATTTAGATGCCAAAATAGCTTTAACAAGAAAATTGTTTTTGCGTGCCTTTTTTTTGTTTTGTTTAGTATCATAGTAACTCTTTTTCCCTCTCTACCCTGTTCTTATTTCACAGTAGCTCAGAAAGCCGTGAACGTGCATATGATCACAGCCCATATGGACACCATGATCGCAGTGGCACTTTCGACAGACAGCGCCACTACAACGCTGATTATTACAGAGATCGCTCTCTGTTTGCGGCTGCTGGCCCTGGGAGCAGTGCTATCGGGGGAAGCTTTGAGGCATCAGACCCACATTTTGACTCTAGAATTCGAGACCCCTTCACTCTTACTAATTCTACAAGACGTGAGATATACAGAGATGACAGAGGACGACGTGTTGATAGAACCTACCATCACCGTCGGAGCCGATCATCTCATTCCTCACAGTCAAGGCACCCTTCCCCACAACGGACCTCGGGACAAACCCCCAAAACTCCTCATTCCCCTAAAAGAGCTCCTTTGTCCCCTGGGAGAGGCCCAAGATCTCGATCCCGCAGCAGATCTTCGAGCTCTGATTCTGTCAGCAGCACCAGCAGCACAGGCAGCGGCAGGTATGACATTTGTTTTGTTATGATATTAACGCTTCATGCTTAATGGGTTTGTTGCCTGCATTAAAAGTTTGTCGGTGCACAAACCATCGCTATTAGCGGGAATTAGCAAATACATTATTGACTCAGACTAGTGTCTAATCATTGTTCTCTGGTTTTGTTTTGTCACAACAGCGATTCAAACAGCAGCTCAAGTGATGGGTCTCGGGCACGTTCTGTTCAGTCGTCAGCTACACACGCACCTCCTCAGTCTTCTATGGTGCTTGACTCCGATGAGCCACGCAGAAGCTTTGGAATTAAAGTGCAAAACCTACCAGTGCGCTCCACAGGTGAGTGTACATGGCTTACAAGTTTTAAGTCAGCCTCCCAAAGACTTAAATGGTTGCCAGAGGGCATTGTCTAAAATGAAGGATAGAGATTCATCACCTGGACTACTGTTGTTGTAATTTCTAATGCAGAATATATACAGCAATAGTTTCTAATCAAGTGCTATTGATAGCAATTTGTATATCGGTTATATTACAGTGTCCAAAGTTATCTACTTGACTCTTATTTATATGCCAAGGGCTGGTAAATTAAATTGTACCTGCCAAGAATGTTACTATTAGAAGCATATTTTCCTTTTCAATTCTATTTCATGTTTGGAAGTAGGTACTGTATAATATATTCACATCACATCATTCACTTCATTTTTGTCTTTAAACTTATTTCGTCTCCCTGGTTGCTTCATTCTAATTTACACACGTTTCGCTGCTATTTAGTGGTTGGTAGCCATTGATTTTGGACGCGATTCCACTGGTATACAGGACTCTCCAGACAACAATCTAATATTCTGTAACTTCACAGTTTAAATCTTTGAGTCTAAACATTTGTGATTTATATATACCTGTTAAAATTGAGGCAGTTAGTAAGACCTAAACAAGATACAGTGTGCACAGGGTTCAACAACAACAGTTGGCCAGTAGCTGTGTCAGTAAAAAAAGCTAGACTGGAGTGGGAAACTTAAAACCTTTGAACATCCCAATCAGGCTCGACAAAAATTGTTTTAAGCTTTGACACTTAACCCCACACAACAAAGAACTTTGTAATGTAGACGTGTCAGCCAATCATATCTCCTTGCCAGCCACATCATTATCACTGTAACAAGAATTTACGGTCCAGTTTCAGTGAGAAATTACTGAAGAAAAGTGTAAGCAGTGACTGTGAAAGGAAGCTGTGAGATAAAAACAGTGTCAGCAATATGGAAAGTGTCATTCCCTTGTCCACAGGTTTATGTGCAAATGAATTCTTATTAAAATCTCCCTTTTTAGATAGACTTAATTATTATTATGATTTTTAATTCTTTGGAAATTCTGTTTTCAGTACTCTTTGAAGATGAGCATTGGATAGTAATCTTTAGTTTTTCCCTCCGCAGA
The DNA here is from genome assembly GCA_005408345.1 of Macquaria australasica. Lineage (NCBI taxonomy): Eukaryota > Metazoa > Chordata > Actinopteri > Centrarchiformes > Percichthyidae > Macquaria > Macquaria australasica. The sequence continues at coordinate 417,344 of SEMN01000399.1, read as the reverse complement.
CACAAGTTTAAAAGATGGACTTTTCCATGAATTCAAGAAACATGGGAAAGTGACCTCAGTGCAGATCCATGGAGCATCAGAAGACCGCTATGGTTTGGTGTTCTTTAGACAGCAAGAAGATCAAGAGAAAGCCCTCAGTGTCTCCAAAGGAAAGCTGTTCTTTGGCATGCTTATTGAAGTCACTGCCTGGAATGGCCCTGGTAAGTGATGACAAGTATACAAAACGGTATTGTAACAAAACAGTATTGTAAAAAATATTGTTTCTTAAAACTGTATGTTTTTGTGTTGGTGATGGAGAAAAGGAGCTTGACATTTAGCAGCATGTAAGTGATATTAATGATAAACCTCTTTCTTCCCTCAGAAACGGAGAGTGAAAATGAGTTCCGTCCTTTGGATGGGCGGATAGATGAGTTCCACCCAAAGGCCACAAGGACACTGTTTATAGGCAACCTTGAGAAAACCACCAGTTATCAACAACTCCTCGATATTTTTCAACGTTTTGGAGAAATTGTGGTATGGTACCATTTGACTGTGTACTATAAATTGGTACATTTTATATTTGATACGTCTCTAATAGTTCTCTTTTCTCCTCAAGGACATTGACATCAAGAAAGTAAATGGTGTTCCCCAGTATGCCTTTGTGCAGTATTCTGATATTGCCAGTGTCTGCAAGGCCATTAAAAAGATGGATGGAGAGTATCTGGGGAGCAACAGACTAAAGGTAGTGTTTTTACAGTAAACAATAGTACCATTTCTGGTCTGTGTAGGTTTTCAATCTAATGGATTCTGTGTATATAATTTGCATGTTCTCTTTCTCCTTGAAGCTTGGGTTTGGGAAGAGTATGCCCACAACGTGTGTTTGGCTAGATGGTTTGGCAACCAGCATTACAGAACAATACCTCACACGGCATTTCTGCCGCTATGGACATGTAGTTAAGGTAAAGTGTGATATTTTCTCTTGCTAAAGATTTGCAGTGTAGTAATGTTGTGTAGTTTTCAAAATTCTAAATGTATCTTTTTGTCCTTTTCATAGGTTGTGTTTGATAGATTGAAAGGGATGGCCCTCATCTTGTACAACAACACAGACTTTGCTCAGGCAGCTGTAAGGGAGACCAAAGGTTGGAAGATTGGTGGCAATAAAATTAAGGTAAATTATGACAATTATTGGGTTGATTAGTGAAAAGTGTTTTACATGTATGTATGTATGTATATATATTTGTGTTTAACAACTTATTTATTTTTGAAAGGTGGATTTTGCAAGTCAAGAGAGTCAGATGGCATTCTATCGATCTATGCAGTCATCTGGTCAAGACATTAGAGACTTCTATGAAATTCCTGCTGAACGACGGTAAATTGCCCATATTGTTGATTGCATGCAGATAATGCCCACAACTAAAAAATGTTTAAATGAAAGTAATATAACAAATAATACAATAATAATACAAATAAACAAATTTGTCAGTTAATAGAGTTTCTAAGATTGCTATTTTAACAGTTCTTTCAAATGAAATTAACCCTGATAAAATATGTCTGATGTGGGGTGATGATCTTTAGAATCACAGTTCCATTGCAAAATATGTAATCACTTCTTTAAAGTAAAAAAATTAAAGTGATGAATAATTTAGATTAACAAAATTCATTATTTTTCTCTTCTTATTCTCTCCATTCAATCTACAGAGAGGATCGCAGACCTCCATACCATGAATTTACAGCAGAAAGGGCTTATTATGACAATATACGTACCCCTGGCCTCTATCCAGAGGATGCACGAAGAGACTATGCTGCTCGCAGCAGAGACCGTTTCCCTGAACTGGAACACTATCAGGGGGATCACTTTGACCCACGTTATCATGAAGACCCAAGAGACTACAGAGACTACAGAGACCCCTTTGAGCAAGACATCCGAAAATACACATATATTCAAAGGGAGCGAGAAAGAGAGCGGGAACGTTTTGAGGCTGACCGCAGCAGGTGGAGCCCTTCCCATCCAAGGCGACCTATTACTCCTACAGTATCGCCTTCACCATCTGAGCGTGCTCCCAGAGACTCAGAACGACGGGTTTACAGCCAGTCCTCTGAGCGAAGTGGTAGTGTGAGCTCAATGTCACCACCACACTTTGACAAATCTGAAAAGACCCTGCTGGAACATGCCTCGAAGAGTGACAAGAGTGAGAAGAGCGAGAAGAGCAGTCAACCAGATCGTGTGGCAGGTGCTGAGAAAACCAAACGTGCAAAACGAAAAGAGAAAGGTGACAAAGCTGAGAGGATTAAATCAAGGAAAGCAAAGGGGCAGTCCCCATCCAACCCACTACCTGAAACAGAGCTTGAGCCTGGTTTCGATGGAGGGTCTGGAAGAGGAAGGGGATCAGACCAAGATGCTCATGAGAGGCAGAAATGTAAGGGGGATGGTGACTCTCTTACTGGAAGTCAATTGTCATCTGCGCATCATGACTCTGTAAAAAGTGAAAGATCTGAAATGAGTAAAGGTGAGAATTCAGACTTGGATGGAAAAAATCGACTCAAGAAACATCTGAAATCTGATGTTGGAACTGATGGGAAGGATTCATCAGTGGATTCAGATCGCCTTGCTGCAAGAAAAAAGCGCTTTGCTGATTCCGGTGGAAGGAATATTCGCCAGAAAAGAAGCAGGCATGAGGAGGAGGACGGTATTCAGTCCTCTGACTTTGGTGCTAGTGGCACATATTTGAAAGAGTCAGACACTGACAAACATAAAGATTCTCAAAGGAGAGATTCAAGACTCAAAACTGATAAAAGTGGCACTCAGAAGGATGGTCAAGAGGACCTTAGAGGACAAAGAGAGAAATCTGAGGGGTCTTTGGACCCCCTGGAGTCAAAACGACATCCAGGGCACTCTTCATCCAGAAGGTTTTCACTTGAGGGGATTACAGACCAAAGCAGTATAAGAGAACAAGAACACCATGCTACTTTCAAATTTGGTACTCAGAATCCTGACACTGACAAAAGTGCAAAGAACAAGGAAGACCATGTTGATATTGACCTCTCTCAGAGTTACCGCAAGCAAATGGAGCAAAATAGACGGTTGCACCAACAGCAACAGCAACGTGATACTGACAAACCTGACAAACCAGGAAGTCCCCAAGGAAGTGAAACGGAGGACTTGGAACATCGCAGTCTTGTGCATGAAGTTGGTAAACCACCTGAGGATGTCACAGATAATTTCCCATCTCACAAACTGAAGAAACTCGACCAATTTGAAACTGACCCAGGGATTAAGAGGGAGCGCGTCTACCGAAGCTTTAGACAAAAAAGTGAAGATCCTGACTGGAACAACACCTCCTCTCCAGGACATCAGCACTTCTCTCACCATGCAGATGAGGACTTCATGGATCCTTCTCAGAAAGAGTTGAGTAGAAATGAGGAAAAAATTCACTCGGATCTGGAGCTATTAGTCAAAAGGACACATAACACACAGGTAAACAAGCCAAACACTCCTTTACTTAGTGTGGAAGAAGAGCAACAAAAGAGATGGGAGAGCAGAGTTAAACAAGACTTGTTACCTGACCTGAACTTTTCTCGAAGTCTTGGTAAAAACATTCACAATCGCAAGCGTTTGGAATATGGTATTTGGCATGACTTGGAGCCTGGGGAAGTACGATCTGACCCTGAGGAGGACAGAGAGACTAAACCCCACTCTCCCGTGCCCTCAACATCTATGCCTTTTTCCGAGAGACCAAGGGTTGACAGATTTTCAGACCCCAAACTAGCTCATCTTGAAAGGAACAAATTTTATTCCTTTGCACTTGACCAGACCATCACACCTGATACAAAGGCTCTGCTGGAACGTGCAAAATCTCTCTCATCTTCCAGAGAAGACAACTGGTCATTTTTAGATTATGATTCTCACTTTGCAAGTTTCCGCAACAGAAAGGATACTGAGAAGGTAGAATCAACACCACGACCTACACCCTCCTGGTACATGAAAAAGAAAAAGATTAGAAGTGGATCTGAAGACAAACTTGATGACAGAAAGGAGGAGCCTAAGCCGGAGGAACAGGAACGCAGGGAACTATTTGCCTCCCGCTTCCTTCACAGCCCCGTCTTTGAGCTGGACTCCAGACGACTTCAACACTTGGAACGCAAACATGAAGAACCTGAGCACACCCAAAACCAACAACCCAATCAGCAAGGGACAGTAGATGGTGAACTTGACTCGGGGCCAGTTGTCCTTTTCCATAGTCGTTTTTTGGAACTTGCACGACTACAACAACAGAAGAATAAAACCCAACAGCTGCAAGAGACAAAAGGAAACACAATGCTCACGGATGAGAATAAAGTGGAAAAAGCACCTGTTCAAGAGCAACAAGCTTTGCAGTTGCCTGAAACAACAGAATCTATCATGGAGCCAGAAATTAAACCCATCAGTCCTGCTGAAGAGCTGATTTCTGAACCCCGACTCACATTTACTTCTGTCACCCAATCTGTGGTTAAAGACTTCCTTCCACCAGAAGAGAAATGTGTTGCGTTAAATCCAGCCCCTGATCCATATCCCCCTGTGTCTTTCATAAAGGAAGAGGTAAAAGAAAATGAACCTGTTGTACCCGTGCACCACACACCAACTGAGACGTCATCTGATTCTGAACCTGCACCAGTAGCAGCACCCGAACCCAGTTATTCAGTGGATAGATGTAAACTTTCTCCATCTGAAGAGAAGCTGGTTATTGTAACTGAAGATGTAAAACCTCTCTGTACAGAAAAACCATGCCGCTGCGATTCTCATGATGAGTTTGTTAGCAGTTCAGAAGCAGAGCTGGATCTTGAGACAACACAACCAGAAGTGCCCGAAGCCACAAGTCCCATACCACCTAGTCTTTCAGTGGAAGTGGATATAGTCAAGAAAGAGACCCATTCCATTTGTAAAGCAGCAGCAGAGCCTGAGGGAGAGAAGAAACTTCAAGTTAGTAAAGTGCAGATGCCTATTGATAATGACACAAATGATGAGCCAATCTCGCCTCAGAAAGAATATAAAACAAAAGAAATGAGAAATAAAAAGTGCAAACAATCTCCTGCTCAAGTTGCTCCAGGTCCCATCATGTCTACCTCTGGTTCTGAGAAACCAGCAACACGCAAGAGTGAACGCATTGACAAAGAGAAGCTGAAACGTGGATCATCCCCAAGAGCTGAATCAAAGTCCACAGGCAAATCTCCTATTCATGGATCGGATCCTGATACGTTAGAGCAGAGCATACCATTATTCCGAGCAAGACGAAGAAATGTTAAATCCGTGTATGCCACCCCAGTTGAAGATGATGTGCCAGTTCGTTCTGGAAAGGAAATGACGGAGTCACCACGCGCTGCACGAAAGCGAGGTACTGACAAAGATGCAACACAACAACAAAATATCGAACAGGATCCACCTGCTCCAGCCCCTGCAACTAAACGGGGACGTCCTCCCAAGAATCGCAGACAAGGTGATGAGAGTTCAACAGCTAAAGTAGAAAAATCAAAAATGGACAATAAAGACACGGATTCAAATGAATCAGAAAGTGGTGAACGAATTCCAAGAGTGTCAAAAGGGAAAACATCCCCTCATGGCACAAAGAGTTCATCGAATCAGGTGTCCACCATCCTAGGATCTGGGTCAACAAGGAAGGGGGAAAAAACTGAAGTGGCTGAGGATGACGATCAGGAAATGGATTTCACAGATGAATATTCCTTGGCTTTGCAAGATTCATCAAGTTCATGTAAAGAAGATCCATCAATAAAAGTTGACCAAAAGAAAGAGGAGAAAGACAAACAAGGAAGAGAATTGGGCAGAGATAAAGATGTTCCCCATGAAAAGGCTTGTGAGGGTAAATCAAATGGGAAAGAGACAGATTTCCCAGTCTTAGAAGAGAAATCCACCTCGGAAAAAGACCGGATCGTTAGAGGAAAAACCAAGTTAACAAGGACTCCCAAGTCTCCTGTCCTCAAGAACCTCAAAATCAGACTAAATGTCACAGAGGTCAAAGATCTTCTTCAGTTAGGGGACGATGAGCTTGGGAACCAAGAGGATTCTTCAAAAAAGCCGAGACCTGGTGACCACAGTGATCATGTTTCAAAGTGCACTAATGCTAACAGAGAAAGCCCCAACAATGAAGAAAAGGAAAATGCCACTTCAGAAAAGGAGCTCCTAGAAACGCCAAAAAGCTCAATTTTGCAGGAGCTGGAATTAGAGCAGGCCGTGGAGAACATTGCTAAACTTACAGATCCAGCTTTTCCAACAGAATCACCAATGCCACCTGTCCCACATAGAGAAGTAAAAAGTGACCCAGAGGAAGAAAAACCTTCCAATCCTGCTAGCGAGACAGAACTCATGGCTGCTATTGACTCAATAACTGCTGAGGAAGCAACCGTTTCCGTAACCCAAGCGCCACCACCAAGTGCAGATGTAGGTTCAGAACCTGAGATTCAAGACTTTCAGCCTGCCAAGGAAGATGAACCTGAAACAAATACACCTGCTACACAGGAGGAGCCTGTCTTCCCCACCACACCCAAAAAGGGCACCAAGGGAAGACCTAAAACACCTAAACGTTCTAAAGGCCAAAAGCAAGTAAGAAAAGATTTAAAGGAAGGACATTCAGTAAATGAGGAATTGGCAACTCCTTCAGCAGAAAGCACAGCTTCCGGTGGAAAGATTGTTCCTGAAACAACTCCATCAGCAGCAGCTGCTGCAGTTATTACTCCTACTACTTGGAAGACAGAACCTGAGCCTTTAGCTGTCAAGGCTACGGATGTAAATGCAGAGTCAGAGTCATCTTCTGAAGAACACAATCAACATCTTAAGTCTGCTAACCCCCAGTCTAAGAGTCCAATATGCCCAAAGCCTCAACAGGTGCCACCTGAGTGCATTTCCCCATCCCTGTCTCCACTAGCGAACAGGCCAAATATCAGACCCATTCAAACAATTAGAATTCCTGTTTCTCCACCAGATTGGCGCCATCAGTCTAAAGATACAGGAGTCTCTTCTTCACCTGTCATGCCGTTGGCATCCAAGGAAAACCAGCCTTTACCTTCAGACTCTGAAAACTTGGGTATAGATCATGGCACAAGTGACTTGAGACAGATTCTTATGAAACACAAAAATACTTCAGTGCCAGGCAGTAGTTCTATTCCTAGTAATCTGCTCACCCTCCGAGATCAGAACCCCTCTGAAAGTAATACTCCATCAGCTCTTGTGCCAAATAAGTCACCACTACCTGATAGTAGAATGCCAGCTCATCCAGCTCCACCTATTGTTCGACCTCCAGCCTCACTACCATCTCCTGAGACAAAGTCTGTGATCTCTGTTATTGCATCCACTGCAACTTCTGTTATCAGTCGTGTTTGCAACCCTCCTGAACCTGAGGACAAAGTAAACATGAACATTGGAAATCCCTGTGTGGACATGGCTCTACCCAAACCGTCCTATAGGCCCAGCAAAGACGATACTGGATCATACCATGGGCCATCGGTTGGTGATGAGGGGGGAAGTGCTGCACGCTTCATTGTTGAGAGCCCCACTCTTGGTACGGGATCATGCCCAGGTTTGAGAGTAAATACATCTGAAGGAGTGGTAGTCTTGAGCCACTCAGGCCAGAAAACAGAGGGACCGCAGAGGATTAGTGCAAAAATAAGTCAGATCCCACAGGCATCAGCAGGTGACATAGAATCTCAGCAGTTGGTGTCCATGCCCCAGATAAAACAGGAAATGTATGGTCATTCTCATTCAGGACTTCAAAAGGGGCCTTCATCGCAGACAGATCATGGGCATCCTGGTAAGATGCAGTCATCTTTGTCTTCTATTAAACAAGAAAGCACTGTTTTGGAAAAGATGGAATCTACTTACCAATCTGGACCTCAGGGAGTAGTGAAGCGTCTCACACAGGGTAACCAGCAAGTATTGAGTTACCATCAAGAGTACATGCCAATAAAACATCAAAAGAAAATGGACAGTGCTGATCCTCACAGTACAGATGGAGCTAAACCACCTTGGACCTCTGCTATAAGTCCTGCAATAAGCCCCCATTTGCCCTCTCCACCTAGCAACCACGTGGGTTTTGTTACAGCAGCTGGTGACAGAGCTCCCTCGCATATCAGTGGGGTCAAACAGGAACCACGATCACCTCGCAAGTCAGGCCATCCACACTCTCCGTTTACTAAAGTGTCCTCACCCATAGGTTCCTCATCACCCAAGGGCATACCAGTGATGTTATCCACTGGCCTTCCTGCCATGCAACAGTTTATTACTGGTGTACATCATCCAGAGCAGTCCGTTATCATGCCTCCTCACAGTGTGCCTGGAGGCTTGGGACGGATGTCTCCTCACCGTGTTACCCAGTCAATTCCAGTGGGGCATCTTGTACAAGGAGATGTTCGGGTCAATACTCCACCTCTCTCTGTTATGAGCTATGGGATGCATAGTGAGTCTCTTGCCTGGTCTGGTCCCATGCAGCCACGGCCCACCTCACCCCAGGCTGTTGGCAGAGACAAGGTTCTCAAGGTAAACCCCAGTTCTTTGAGGAGTCATGAGGGCGAACAGGAAGACGCCAGACGCTTCCACCAGGCTCCAGGAAGACAATCTGCCACACAGCTGAAACCGGAGACTATGCAGTCAGATCCTCGTGGGCCTTTGCGGAGTACTGTCCAGTTAGAAACATACATGGCACAAAGAGATATGCGCGTGCTCTTGCACCAACAGGGAGAGCGTTCAGCCACAGACCCACATTCTGGACACATTCAAGAGACTCCTTCCAGTCTACCCATATCCTTGTCTCCAAGAGCACATGTTTTGTCTAAAAATGTGTCGGAGAAAGATATGACAAAGCCATTAGAGGCAAAAAGGCCACACTCTCCTCTTTCTAAAGATGGAATCATGGGGATCCGACAATCTGGGCAAGCAATGGCATCTCCTCAGAGAGTTCAGCTAATAACACCAGGACCGAGTGGCTCATTCCCAGAGTACTCAGGGATGTACTCAAACCCAAGAGGCATCCATTCTCAAATACCAGACACGTCTCCTGTTGGACTTAACCAGCCACCACTGAGTGTCACACCAACCATGGTGAGTTCACTGCACTTAACACTCCAGTTCATTAGGTGCACCTTGCTAAAACTAATGCAGTCTAATACAACAGTCCTGCAATAAATCCTACCTGCATGAAGGTTATAATGTTCATTTTTTGTTAGAACTGTGTAAGAGGTGTTGATTTACCTTTTTAGGAATGGGCATTTAAAGTAATTTCCATATTTGAGTACTCGCATTAAATTATTATAGAGTACTCAAGGAAAAAAACTAATGTAAGAATAAGGTCCAAAATGAACACCCAAGTGAAAATGCGGGTAGAAGTTAGGGTTAACCTACCTTTCTGTGCTGCACAGAATGTAAAAATTAGCCTACATCAAGAAAAAAACATATCTACAAACATTAAGAGATGCAATAATTTCAATAATTTGACTGGTAAAAAAGCTGTGGCTGGTTTACATTACTAGCGTGCTAACGCTGCTAGCAAAGGAGGTGACGAGAGATTTCCTGTTAACTGTCTCTGCTGTTTTCTCCTTGTGCTTAATGTGCAAATGGTTGATCATTGAACTAGTTTTTTTTTATGATACGCAAGTTTAATGTTTCTGCCTTTAACTATGATCGAGTGATGTCTGACTGAAAAAACATTGAATGTTATGTGGCTGCGCAGATCTGTCATTTTTGCTATAACTATCTGTGCAGATATTGTTAGCGGTTACGTCAATGCGGTCCATCCAACTAATGTAAACTTTTAATATAGAACAGGGTCAATTTACGTTCATATTTATTATATGTTGGGGGTTTTTTTGTTGTTACAAAGCAACAAAAAAAAGCAATTACTCTATATGTTGAATGAATACTGACGTCCAAAACGACTACTCGAGTACTCATACCCGTCCCTATTAACTTAATGGTCATTTTGAAAGCTGTCGTTTGTGGTACTGTTTAATTGTTTGGTATTATACTGAGAGGTTTTTCTAATATTTAGTCTATGCCCTCATTAATATAAACGGGCGGACAATAATAAACTGGCCAACTGAGTGTATTTGCAAATGTGGGTTGATATCTTCATGTTACAAAAACTGTTGATGACACATTACACTATTTTCTTGAATCCTTAGGGTGCAGATCTCCAGGCAAAACCAGATGGCAAGATGACGCAGCCTGTTAATATGGTGCAGTTGCTCACGGTAAGACAAAGCTCATCACAACAGTTTAAATTGTGCTCAGGGTTGTTGGTATGAACAAGAGCTGGCTTTGTCTGACATACTTGTCTTTGTTTTGTCTCGTCTCATATTTAAACAGAAATACCCTATTGTGTGGCAAGGCCTGCTGGCACTGAAGAATGACACAGCTGCAGTCCAGTTGCATTTTGTCTGTGGCAACAAAGCTTTGGCTCATCGATCACTGCCCCTGCAAGAAGGAGGTGCTTTGCTTAGGATTGTCCAGAGAATGAGACTAGAGGCTTCACAACTGGAGAGTGTAGCCAGAAGAATGACCGTACGTGTCTTTTGTCTTACTCCCATTGAGTAATTTTTCTGTTTAATTGAATGGAGTCTGTTAACAACAGCTACCTGTTTTCCCTCTACAGGGGGACACTGACTTCTGTCTTCTCCTTGCTCTGCCATGTGGACGAGATCAAGACGATGTCCTTAACCAAACTCAAGCTCTTAAGGCCGCTTTCATCAACTACTTGCAGACAAAGTTGGCTGCTGGTATCATCAATATCCCCAACCCAGGTTCCAATCAGGTAACAGATGATAGTTATGCGTAAAGGTTTTTCTCTGTAATCTTTTTCATATACTTTTAAAGTTTAATAATTTGATTTGATGAAAAGAGATTCTTTTAACTAATGTAACTTGTATGTATCATTCATGTGTGACATTTACAGTCTCCTTTAAAAATATTATCATTTACTATTGCCGTCATTGCACAAACAATACACATGACCAGAAGGATGGGGCTTATTGAATTAGCAAACTGAACCAGGATTAATCTGTTTCATAAAGCCAACTCGGAGCCAATGTGAGCAGACTAAGTCAAGTCTGGTTTATTTCATGACTTTGAAACACAGACCCAAAACATCAGGCACTGATCAATTAATCCACAGTGAACAAAACAGACATATGAATACAAAACTGTGATGTCCACAGCCACAGAGCAGCACATATTAAACATATAATATGAAGAGTCATATATTAAAGCAAAAACTGTCGGTCTGTTGCTGCACTCTGCTTGTAATTATGACATTGGGGGTTCAAGTCCTGCATAAGTAAGGTGAGTTTTCTTTTACAATGAGTGCTGAAAATTAATTAAAGTATGGGTGTAGATGTAAGATGCAACATACCAACTTTGACATATCAAATAAGACCCCAGTCAGGTGTAGAGCTGCAATGATTATTTGATTAATCGATTACCCAATTGACAAAAAATGAATAAAATATATTGATAATTGATTAATGGTTTAAGTTTCAAGCAAAAATGCCAAACATTTGCTGGTTCTAACTTAATCTGAACTGTTGTTGTGGACTGTTAGTTGAATAAAACAAGCTATTGAAATAGATTGCCCATTTTTCCTGCTGTTTTCTGACATTTTATAGACAGAACAATTAATCAAGAAAATAATCGTCAGATTAATCAATAATGAAAATAACCGTCAGTTGCACGCCTAATCAAGTGATTTAGCAAGAAAATAAGATCATTAGCATTTTTTAGAGGTTCTCATCAGTTGCATTGTGCTACTTGGGTGACATAACCTCAGTATGGTGGTAATACTGTTTTTAAATAACTTCAGATTGGCTATTTGCCCCTTTTTGTATTTTTAATAAACACATTTCAGGGTGTCTGTTTTCTTAAGACATTTAAAGAGAGAACACGAGGTGAAAATGTTTTCTTACCATGAATATACATCCATGGGTCAGTTTTATATTAGATTTATTTTAATTTCAGTGTATTTGAAATCATGCGATTGAGCAGATACTCACGACTGAGAAAGATCTGACGTCACATTTTAAGTACGTAATAAGTACAGTTCATGTCAAATTGTGATTAAATTGGACATGAACTGTAAACCCACTCATTGTCACAGTGTAGCAGTAAAGGGGAACCTTCAGGGAGGAAATTGGGTAAGTGTGAAATGGCCCTGATTTAAACCTCCTTGAAGCCTGGTTTAACTGGTAATCTTGCTTTATGAAACAGCCCTCTGGTCTCAAATCTGTTGGTTCTCTGTAACTTCAAATGTGTAATTGAAGTTTTCTTTGTTTTTCCAGCCTGCCTATGTGCTACAGATTTTCCCACCATGCGAATTTTCAGAGAGCCACTTATCCCAGCTCGCCCCTGACCTTCTCAACAGGATCTCCAGCATCTCACCTCACCTCATGATTGTCATCACCTCTGTGTAACCTTCACTGCCTGGAACTGTCCCATCGATGGATGTTCTCACTGATGAGCCCCAGGAAACCAGAGGAATATGAGAATTTGTTTTTTTCCTGGACACAGTGGGAATGTGTAGGATTGTACCCTATCAACGTTTTGCTTTTTTTCCTCATCAGTCTTTTTTTCCTTTTTTCTTTTGTCACTGGTATTTTTGTCCTCCTCAAAAGAACTCAGGGATGGACAAAACCAGAATCAGTCTTATTTGACCATTGCTCTGCTGTATTTCTATTTATTGGAGTTTTATTTTAATGTTCGGAGATGCTCTGAAGAAAAAAATCAGGATGTTTGATGAACAAGAATGAGTGACTATCTGGGTGGCCTTTTTCTTTAATCTGTCTTTTATTGATTGTCATTCATGTCTTCACAACAGAGGATCATAGAAGTTGTTGTACCGCAATGGCTAAAAAGACATTTCAACGTGTAATTTTAAATGATTATGTACAGACTTCCTCGCCCAGGCTTTCCTTAGAGGAGGAAGAAATAACTTGTAAAACTATGGAGACCCTGTAGAGGACCACTTTCGTTTAACAGCTCCTTTAATTCCACCAGCTCTGCTCATTTTCTCACACTACTGAAGCTGTTTCACCTCTGACACCTGCCTTTGCATTGAACAAGCTACAGTATGATTTGGGAGTTTTTGAATACAGGACTTTGTAAATATTTTAAATATTTAAACTTTGACAATGGAACGTGGACAACTTCACAGAGACTTGAACTCTGGGACATAACAGAAAGCAGAGTGTGGACATTTAGATGGATATCCTTGATTCTTTTTTTGGGTGTGAATACTTGTAACACAAGAAGGTTGGCAAACTCTCCTCTGGAGTCTGCTGATGGCACTTCATATTTTGTAACTCAAATAAAACAAACTCCAGAAAACTTGAATATTTAAGATATAATCCTTTATTTTTTTATGTCATGTGTTATTTGACAAGAATGTTGACTCACTTTAATACAATAGACATGTCATTTATTGAAAACAAGGTTGCACTAACATTTCATACCATACAACAAACGGGGTTGTTAACATTTTTAAACAAACAGTGATTATCCAGCACAAAAACAGCACATATACATGTGCACACAACTGTGTGTATGCACAATTATGAGACATTTTGCATATAATTTGGAAACTAAAGAGTTCTCACAATAATTGTTCGTATATGAAAACAATTGTATTAAAATCTGGCTGTTCAGTTCCAATGCATTTGATTTTGATGGGTCAGTAGCTTGTTCTTAGAAAATCTTGATTATAAGATGCAATTTTAACATTTTAGCAAACTTTTTAAATGACTGCTTTAGGTAAAAACAAAAAGGGAAAACCACTGATTTTAAACATTAAGGTTTGTTTGCAGGTCTTGGAGAACTACTGCATATGTGAAAAAAGTTGCATAAAGCCTTTTGTGGCTCCAGAGGGAGCTGAGCGAAGTCTGATAACCGGTGGGGCTGAAGACTACAAGTTAGAAAATGAAAACTATCTGGGGGTGTGGAGTTAGAAAGAGGTGATGTTACCAGACCTCTGTTGCCCCGCTCCTCATCTCTACTTGAGGCTACTACTAGCATAACACCTGAATCTCTGACTGAGCTGTCAGCCGTCAAGTTGCATTGTGGGCAGTGTAGACTCCAGGTTTTGAAAAGGAAGAAGAATGCATGCACTAAAAAAGGCTACATCTCTGGTTCTGCTGTATTAATTTTGATATATTTTTTAAAACTGTCCATCACGAGTCCGACTGTTACAGGAGTACAATGCTAAATTGGTGGAGTAAAATAAATTTGCCCCTTGATAATAGTGACAGACAAGCAGACATTTTGAGTTGTCATAGTAGGAAAAGCACAGCTGTTTTTAATAACATTTACGATGGCTCAGTTCTGTTAATGTGTCCCAGTCAGTCATGACAGTGAGATGGTGAACAAGCAATAAACAATACCAGTACCCTGAAACTGAAGCAGTTAAATAAAATTCAGCCATCATTCATTTCATTATTTACACCTGTGATTTTCCTACCGTCGCATGTAAAAATGTTCTAACCCACCTATATAGAAAAGGAACAACACATGAAAAGATAAATCAGGAGCCGGTGCCAGGCTTCATAAACTAAGGTGAAGGTACAGTGTGATGGTCCTCTCAGTACTACACTGTCAGTTGATTAACTGAAGCTCACCTGCTGTAAACCGACGTCTTTTATCAATGAGGTATATTTAAGCTCAAACTTCACTGCTGTCTAGATTTCCTTTGGGCAATTATCAGGATTGTCACACAAGAAACACGATGTATCCTATTCACAACCTAAACATGTTTAACTCATTGCAGAGTTGCACAAGGAACAGAAACAGAAGGCTGTATGTTACTATACTTACCTCAAGGGGGAGATAATGATGTGTTACTATGTCTATGTTTGACGTAAATACTACTTTATTTTAAAATTACTTACTAGTGTTTTAAATCTACACTGGAGCCAAACAGTGCCACCAGCTGGTCTTCATACTGGGAAATGTTCCTCTTCATGATGTCCATGCAGGGTCCCAGCAAACGCTCAAAAGCCTGGATGTCAATTACTGAAAGAAATGGAAAGTAAATTAAGATAATGTCATCCCAGTGCAAGCTTTTGTTTTCCTGTCCAACAGATTGAGTATGCACTTTCCAAAACAGTAAAAATTAGTGCACAAATCAATTTTTCATTGAGAGAAATGTTTGGTCGTGTAACAGACAGCCGTTTAGTCTTGCCATTATTAGGGTCCACTTCAAACACAGCAGATGCGGGTGTGTTTCAATATATAAACATTTGTTGTAGACGATCAATATGATGTTAAACAGGAGGTTAAAAGGAAAACAAACAGTATATTTGGAAGATATTTAAATTAGGAGAGGATATATATTATATTATTATTATATTAATTTGTATCACAGTGAAACAGCAGGAATCCAGATTAGTTGTATTGATTTGTCCAATCTGCCTCTATCATCCTCTGCAAACTGTTCAGCTTTAGTCTTTAAAATTGTAAATCAAAGGAATCATCATGTTCTTAAAGCTTCACCATTAATCTCCCTTTGTGTGTGAACTTCACACAATGTGGGTCATCTTGTCTTGTGATGTTACACAGTTATGTCTACATTTTATTCCAGCCCAGTGATAAGAGTAGGAGTAGCCAAGTTAAGACTTCCCTCTTGTACTCAATAGGGCTCCTTCTTGAACGTGTGGAAACATTTAGGGATGTTGATTCATGCTGCCTCTACAGATTATTTTTGCCAAGCATTCGTGCTGTCAACCTGTTCCTGTTACTCAGATGTTGCCAAGGAAACACTCCCAACATTACAAGCCTACTCAGATGTAAGGAAGGACAATTAATACCAACTTCTTAATAATTTGTGAGGAGGGGGAGCCCTTGTCCAGTGAGGTTGGAGGGTTGGGTACAGGTGGGGTGGGGTGGTTTCCACAGACCACACTGTTGACAGTTTTCATCAGGGCTGTTTGTGTTGTTAACTAGTAGAAGCACCTGATATAACGGCTGTGATTAGTATATGAGTTACTGTGTTTGCTCTGGTCTCTGCTCCATCCCCTGTAGGCCTGCTGCACCACCCCTCCTACATCCAACAGCCCATCCAGGGTCCAGCATCCAGCCAGTATCTTTCAATGAAAATGAGGTGCAGAAGATGAACGTGCTGTTCCTCCTGAAACAAAGAAAGACTAACATTGGTGTCTTTAACATACCTAAACATTTGGTTTCTCCCACAGAATAAACTGATGCTGCACGAGGTTTGTTGGTGACCAGCGCCAGCTCCCCAAAATACTGCCCTCTAGAGCAACGAGCCACCTCAACCTCTGTGTTATCCTGCTGGCCTTCCTTCGTCTGTAACGCACACAAAGGAACCTGTGAGTCCTGTGTTCATTTAGTATATTAAACATCACACAGAACCAGACATAAAATAGCTAAAATATTGTATCTACCTAATGGCGTTCATGTTAAGGAGGCAACTAAAATAGATTCAGTTATAATACTGGACACTGCACTTACTTTGCTTTTTATCATTATCTTCACCTCTCCTGATTCCACTATGTAGAAACAGTCGGCCTCCTCCCCCTGCAAGTACAGGAAGTCTTAACTTAGCTGTTATTGATAAATACAAAAGCAGCCAAAGATGCAGCGACAAATGTCCCAACACTGTACCTGCGTTATTATGCGCTCTCCGTCTTTGAACACTCGCACTCCCAAAACATCTACGATCTTCATTCTCTCAGAGAGCTTGTGAAAAGAAAATGAAGCACGATGACGCAACAAATACACTGCTGACAAACCAAACATCCACCTATTCTACCATTATTTTGCTGTAGAGTGTAGAGTTTGTGTTTTCTAATACAAACCTCAAGAGACTTCAGAAGAGGAACACACTCGATGAAGGCCTCATACATCTTCCTCTTCTTTGCATTGTTTTTTAAAATCAGCCTGTGAAATGTGGCTCGATCCTGAAAGAGCACCAAACAAAAAAAAAAAAGTTTAATCTTTGCTTCAATTCTACTTTCATTCAGCTGAGATGTGCAGTAGTTTAGATTCATTTTTCAAAAATGTCTCTGTTTAAATCTTGACACGTTTAGTTTTACTTAAATGTGCACTTGCAATAACATTACACGCAGGGGGATTTAACCATTTAGCACCATATTTCATACCCTCCCTCAGAAACGGTACTCTGCAGTGAAGCACTGAAGATCATCGTCCCTTGTTGGACTCACCAGGCCCCACAGGGCGCCGTCCTTTGTTGCAACGATTGTGGCAGCTCGCGGCGTGTTGTACATGAGAGCCAGCTCACCAAAACTGCCCTTGTTGTCATACTTTCCAACGCACACACTCACTCCGTCCTTCTGCACAAAAATATCATACACACCCCTGCACATGATATGACACACAGACAGGGAGTAGAAGTCATCATGAGACTGACAAAATCTAGTTTTAACATTATAAACAAAACAATGTGAAATCCGTCCCTCACTTCTCTATGATGTAGAAGTTGTCTCCATCGTCCCCTTGGTCTATGATGTGTTCCTGAGGTTTGACTAACACCTCGAACATGCCGTCCAAAACCTCAGAGAACTGCTCCTGGAGGACACAAGGCAAGGCAAGTTTACAAGGAAATAACAAGGAAATTCAAAGTGCATTACATAAAACATAACAAGGCTTTAAGACAAGATATAATAGAAACACAAAGCAATATAACAAATACACATAACTAGGTTTTAAAAAGAGCGCAACAAGGTAGAAGATAAAATGAATAAATATGAATAAGTGGTCCCAAATTGTATTTAATCAAAGGCAGTGGCAAACAGAAAAGTCTTCAGCCTCGATTTAAAAGAGAACTGAGTTTGAACAGACCACAAGTTTTCTGGGAGTTTGTTCCAGATATGTGGAGCACAACAACTGAATGTTGCTTCTCCACGTTTTAGTTTGGGGGCAGTGAGCAGATCAGAAATGTATTCTGGCCTTAAATCATTTGGTGCTTTGTGAACCAAAAAGTAGTATTTTAAAGTCAGTGTTTTGACACACAGGAAGCCAGGGTAAAGATCTGAGAACTGGAGTCATGTGTTTTTATATACGTGCCTGCCTGTGTGTGTGAAACCTAAAATTCATATTCAGATTTTGTCCAAAAAAGAAAACAGTCGTCATCAGAAGGAAATCCTTCCTACAGAAGCTCATCTGTCCTGTTGTACCTGCTCCAGTGTTTTAAACAGTAAAATGTCTCTGCACGCATCCTGGAGTCTGCGACGCTGCTCGTCTGTTTTGGGATGCACGACCCGAGGCTGTGTGTCATCATCCTCGTCGTCATCGGGGTTGTACGCCTCTGCACAAACTGCAGCAGGACAAACAAATTAAAATACTATACCGCTGTCAACGTGAATTAATATTCATCACACATATCGTTCCAGTTACTGACCTGAAACTCTGCGGTTGTATTTACTGGCGGTGGACTCTGCAGACAGAGAGATACTGGTGAATGTGTTGGACTAGATTTCACAAGTCTGTTACAGGATAAAGAAGCTCCTCATGCTTTGTTGCAGTTCCTGTGACTTGTTTCTTCTCATCTCTACATTGTGCACATTTCTCTCTTTTGTGTTTGTGGATGTTTGTTGCGGATGGATGTTTGCCAGTTTGCCTTTGTCCTTGGAGGTCAAAACTTTGCATCACTAAAACATTTTTTGGGAGCTTGCAAATTTCAGTCTGTGGAAAGTTTCTCCATTTCATTTGTGTGATCATGTTGACACTATGAAGCTTTTGGGGTTTGAAACATCTACAAAATGAAATTTCTTAAATGTTACATCTTTCATTTGGTGCAGAAAACAAACACAAAATAATGTAATACCACTCACTAACAGCGTCTTCCTTCTCCTCTTCATCGTCCTTGTTGGGCTTATTTGACTTGGTTTCAAAGGTCACTCCTTTCCGTGCAGGTTTGGCACTGCGTTTCTTGGCTCTCTGGTCATTTCTTTGGCCCTCAAGAATTCGCGTAAAATGCTGCAAGGCAAATTCAACCAAGTCTGGCGGCCTGCGGCGAAGCACCTCCACCGTGTATCCCTGCAGCAGCTCTCTCAAACCAGCCGGTATCTCAACAGTACTCATCATGCAGGCTCAGAGGTCCCGGGTTCACAATTAACCACTAAACCAAAACTTTAGATTTGAAATATCAAATGTCAGCATCAGCTTGTCCCACAGATTTGATAAACAAAACTTGTCCGGACCATCATCACAGGAGCAAAGTGCCTCCTCCTCTCGTCCCACTCTCTCTAACATCCAGCAGCTTATTGATTTCTTTATTTAGCACGGCCTGTCGGAAAGTATTGACCAGGACTTTTCACATCAGATGTAATTAGTGGCTGTCCGATGGATTACGCCTCAGAACTTGATGATTTGGCAAAGAAACAACACAGAGAGAGAGAGATGATCTAATGTTATGTTATTACTATTATTACAGTTTTTATGTATTTTTTAAATATTTAGTCAATTTGTACTTTGATGGCTTTGGCAAAACTGTTCCTGAAACTTTCATGCCAAAAAAGCCTTTTAATTTAAAAAATTGCAGAGAGAGAGAGACAGAGAGAGACTTAACTGCTGCAGATACAGACACCATCAGATAGATGTGTTTTAAAAAAAGGGCAGGAGACTTCTTATAGGAGGTGTGTGTTTTTAAATTCAAACAATAAAACCATCTGAAAACTTTATAGGGTATAGGGGCTGCTTATCTAACCATGTATATAAAACTGGAATGGGAAGAGGAGGGTAACTTCAGTAAACCGAAGGGAAGAATGGGAGAATGTATGAGACTGACAATGGAAAACATGAAATTCAGCTTTGTGGAGAGAGATTTTGTTGGAAAAACCTCAAAGGTTTTTCATTACACCCGTTCAAAAGACCCATTACATGAAATCCTCCAGCAGCTGGAGACAATGAGGAGAATCATTATTGTATATTTTGGTCTTCCCCGTTATGAAGTCCTTTCAGACTAGAGGCTCATACAGTTTTGCAAAAAGTAGTGTAGGTAGATTTCCCATTTTGGACCCTCAATAGTGCCCTGCCTTCAGAAAATAGGACAGAAATACCTTCAAGTGATGATTGAACTGACATTTATTTATTACATCTTTATGATGGAAAGAAGAACTGGTTCTACTTACTTCTACTACTACTTACTTCTGTGTATTTTCATTATCATTTTTATACTTATACTTTAATTTCTTTGACTTATTTGCTTTTGTATAAATGTTTATAACTCAGTCTATTATTATCCTTCGTTGTAGTTGTTTAAATATGCATGGACGGTCAAGGCTACTGTGACTACATTATACTGTATATTGTAAAATAATCCAAATAAAAAGATAAATTAGAAAAGAAAAAGAGCACGACAAGTCTAATTTCTAAATATTGATTCTGCTTTTAATTTCTATACATGCTGACATTCATATACAGTTCGGTCCATCTCATTATGACTACGCTCATCACTTCACATTAAAACAAACAGAAAGTGTAGGTATTATCGGAGGTCACTGAGCAGAGTGTGACTACGCAGGAAGCAGACAGTTTGAAAGGCGTGTATTGCTGAGAGACTGAACACACACAGTACGACAAAATGCACCTTTTCCCTGATATGTGCACCTGCTCGCAGATAACAAAAGGTAAGGCACGGCATGTTCACTTCACTCCTTTTCTTCTATAAAAAAACACAATTTAAACAAAACAAGTAAAACAAAAAGGAGTGAGAACATTCGACTGTGTGTGTGTGTGTATGTACTGGCACAGGTACAGGGTCATCTCTGCTCTCCTCGTGATCTAAGGTACCACAAGGTTTCAAAAATAATCAAGTACATTACTGGAAAAGTGTTAAAATCTCTTGGTATTGTTTGATTCAGTGTGTGTGTGTGTTCAAGAGTTCTGTTCCTGGGATTCACATACGAGGCGAAGCTGAGCCTTCATCACAGGTCCGGTGCTAACCAGTTCAGGAACTTCATTGCGAACTCGAATCCTAAGAAACAAGCCTGAAAGAAAAAAAGTCACAGAAACAAAACGGTTTAGTTTGTGTATAACAGTGATGGAATTAATAACTCTAAATTATTAACATCACTTTTTCTTTTCTATAGCAAAATGCACAATATTAAATGTTTGTCTTTTATCACAGTGGAGACTTATTGCGCCCTTATTTTGTATTTTCATCCTTTATTGCTGTGTAAAGTATTTTTTTTAATGAACTCATATTATGAAGCCACTTTGTGTGTAACTTTGACCTGTAACAGGAGGAGTTAGCTACTGGCTTTATGCATTTCCTGCCTCCTGGTGTCCTCTGGGTTTAAGACGCTGACCGTGTAACTGGAACATCCCCAGTTTGAGTTCATCTTCGCTGCATGATATCCCTCCTCTTTCTTTCTCCTCTCATTGCCTGTCACTTCTCTACTGTCCACTGGGGCTGCAACTAACAATTATTTTCATTATCTTCTTTTATCTTCTGTGGTTTATAAAATGTCAGATGAGAGTAAAAAGGGCCATTATGCTTTCCTACAACCCAAGATGACCTTCTAAAATTGCCTGTTTTGTCCGAACAACAGTCCAAAACCCAAAGATATTCAGCTTATGATCACATGAGACAAAAAAAAGGAGCAAATTTGAATGTTTGGCATCACTACAGATCGGTGTAGTGATTGAACTAGCTTAGTGACACTGCTGTATGTTATTTTTCCAGAATCTTCTATATTCTGCTGCTACTGATGACAAAATTAAATTTCTTCACATGAAATATCATCAAATCTGAATCACTGAGACGCCATATGACCCATTGATGACCACATCTTGAAAGTCCAAATGTACCATCCAGCTCTTCCGAGCACTTCACAGTGTTACTGAGCTGAAGAATAAGAGAAGTGAACTCACTGCGTTTGCAGGGAAAGCTCTAAGCATGACAGCATTGAAGCCTTTATACAGAGAGGCCACGCCCTCCTCTCGGACCAGCTCACGCAGGACATCCCGAAAACCGTTGGGATATTTTCCTTCAGGAGCTGAGGGAGAGACACATTCGAAAACTCAGTCACAGACACATTGTTTTAAAGACAAACCTGCTTGTAAAAGAAAAAGTTATCTTTAGCAATCCAGAGAAAAGAGGAGACATTTTCCTAGAAGTAGTACGGCAACTAGACTTGTTGTTTTGTTCAATGGCAGGATGTCCAACTGTGTTTAGCAGAGCAGACAGGGTTCATGCAACAGATAAGACAAAATAAGACAAAAAAAGTATTTTTCATACCTGGTGAGACGCTCATACTCAAATGGATGTTTTAGCCTCAACAAATTGTGGAATCTAAAAACAAACCTGTTTGGAAACGAGACTTCAGTACGTCGGCTGGAATAGCGACCGCCCAGTTAAAGATCCCGGCCATCCCTCCAGCAAACAGCACACTGGGAATGCTGAGATCGTTGTGGCTGCAGGGAAAAGACAACAGGTCCAACTGCTCAGAGGTCTTCTTTTTACAATATAAACAGACGGTTGTGAACACTGAAAGGAAAGAACAAATATTCACCTTTTTCCTGGTGGTGTGAGCAGGTTCTTCAACCACTCGTAGGACGTGAAGTACATCCCGCTCGCTGGAACATCTGAGTTACAAAAAACAAACAAACAAAAGAGTCACTTCAGCTGCAAAATATTCCACCACAATACATCAATTATAGTGACATTTAATTGATCAATATCTATATGGATACATGTGAATGTTTCTATGTAAATATACAGTACTTTATGTCTTTAATAAGAACTTTGTAACTTAAAGCATTACAGAGTTCATCTAATCAGATGACCTAAATAATGTGTTGTTCTCATTACAAGAACATGCAGACACATTAACAGAGACACTACGATAACAACCCTACGGGAGGGTAGACAAAATAATGAAAACACTTCATGAAAATGTACTTAAACTCCGAAGTAACTTCATCTCGATTACAAAGTTACAGAAGAGGGTCGTATTAGATTCAGCTAGCGGATGCTATCAGTCAAGCAGTCTGTCTGTCTGAGCTCCAAATCATCTGTGACTGCAGCAGCATGTGTCAGTAACTGGGACATTATTTAATACGTCAAGGAGAGTCAAAGAGTAAAAATCATGACAACATGACAAACTACCTCAACAAAAAGCGGGCTACACATGCCTGGTAAGCTCGCTACTTTCTAACTCCACAACCCCAGATGGTTGTTGTTTTCTAACTTGTGGTCCTTCCCTCTGCAGGCTGTGTTGCTCCTCAGGCCCCCAGAGTGTTTGTTTTGTGAGCTATGTTGCCGGGACTTAATCCATAGCTCCTTTGTATGTTGTTGTCAGGTTAATGTCAGAAAGATCGGTTTGTTATTTTAAGTTACTGTTACCTGTTAATTGTATCTTAATAACTACCTTTAACTCTTTGCCAAGAAGATCCCGTAGAGGAGAGCTGTCATTTCTGCTACCTTCCCTTTTCTTTGTTTAATGTTGACAGGGAGTTAGGTTTACAATTCTAACTTTTCTTTTTGGGTAGTTTATTTAGTATTGTGATTTTATTTCCACTCAGAGCTGGTTGGTTTGTTATTTTGGCCAGGGCCCAGGGTTACATTGAAGCTTCTATATCTGCCAAAAACAGATTGAATGTTTTACGGAGGCAGGAAGTGTATTCAACATGTTTGTTAGACCTCAAGCATACTCACAGTGTGTCTTGCAATACTGAATGTAAACAGTAACTTTGTTTATTTATGGGGAAAACTCCACAGGGCGCTTTTAAGAGTTTAAGTCCTACTCCATGTTCTCATTATTTTCATCTACTCGTTGTAAAAGTCAAACCTAACAGCAAGTTGTGCCGTCTGCTCAGGTTTTATCAGAGTAAAGAAGCACCTCTCATGAGAGTCAGAGCGGTGCCTTTGTAGATTCCTCTGATCCCAGACTCTCTGTACAGCTGCTTGACACAGTCCATGGGTCCGGCATACTTCACCTCTCCTGTTGATGCCTGGATCTGCACACACACACACACACAAACATTATTGCACTCACTGTCATTTCTCCCGAATAACAACCACTCCAGGAAAAATACCAGCTCTATTTTGTTTTTTTTGCACGTGGAATCTACTAATCAGTGATTAAATCCTGTATAACCTCTGACCTGTAGGAGGCATTTGATGCGCTCTCCAGGAGTCATGATGGCCGTGGTGAACACACCCGACAACATCCCCGCAGCAAACAGCTGTGGATACCTGCAGGAGACGACGTGCTTACATATCATCACCCATTACAGTGTTTGGAACAATTAAGTGAACAGTGCTGCCACCTACGGCAGAGCAGTCACCTACGTTAGGATATCGTCAGGGGTTTTCTGTTGTAGTTTCTTGCCCAGTCCAAATCCAAAGAAACAGACAGCAAACATGGGGGTGACTCCAATGATCGGGGCCAACATGCCTTTATAGAGTCCTTTCACACCCTGTGAGGGAAGAAGACGACGAGGACAACACCAGCATGAGGGAGGAACGACATTTTGGACAATATTTGATCTAATATATCCCAGAGATTACGCATCCTCACCTCTTTGGCTAAGGTCTTTTTAAAACAATCAATGGTTCCAGCATACAGGAGGCCCTCTCCAGGTTTGGGTTTGGGCTGAGTCTGTAATCGCACCTGAGAGGAGAGGAGAGGAGAGGAGAGAAGAGAAGAGGATGCACTTTGTATTGCCCTCGCGCGTCACGGTAGCAGCAGTTTGGACCTCACTTTGTGCACCGTGCAAAAAATAAACACAGAAAGTTCCTCAAACACATCTTTGGCATTTCTGAACTGCAATTTCTTGTTATTCATTAGCCGACATATACACCAACACAGACATATATCTGCAATAAGCTAATATTGGCCAACCGGCTGATTGATCAGTCTAGCTCTAATCAAGACTATTGAACTATTTACTGTGGGCCTGATGCAGTGATACTGGATGTTCAGGGGAGGCGTCTGCTTGTGCAGGAGGCCGTGACACCAGCAGTCATGTAACAGACTGAATGTGGGTCAAAGGGCTGCAGCAGCCTGAGCATTTACCACTAAATACATCTTCACAGTCACTCAGACCAGGAGCAAACATCTGACGTGAGTCGTATGTTTCTGGCTCTGCAGGCTGCAGTGTCTCCCGACGCGCTCCCACTGTTTCCTAACGTAATGCGGCGTATAAGTAAGACACACTAATCACTTTGATGGTGTCGAGTGGATGTCCGGCGAAGACGAGGCAGACCCCTCCAAACCCTCCGGCGAAGAAGTTCTTCACCGGACTGATCGGCTGCGGTTGTTTGGACATTTTTACTTTCCGCTCTGCCGGAAGACAAAAACACAAACACACACACAACAGGATGAGACCGACACCGAAAATGAACTCAGACACGCGGAGAAATCAAAAAGCAAGAAACAACATCTCACCTGGTCGACCGTGTGCCGCTGCCTGCTGGACCTTTCACCCACTTATCTACCCGGACCGGTCTGACTGCCACACAGCTTCATTCTGGTGCGCCTCTGTTTGGTGTCCGGGTGGAAACCTTCAACGGTGTTTGAAACTTGAAATAAATAAATGAAGTAAATATTGACATGTTGAAATAAATGTTAACTGATACAAATTGTTTTTTTTGTTTTTTACTTCTTACAGTTACCTGACACTGAACTCATGGCGGTGATTTAAATAATACATGTTAGACTTGGACAGGAAATGTATTTTCTAATATAAAATTAACATTGCAAGTAACATTTTTATTACATACAGATAAAATATAGATACTAGCGATACTGTACGAGCACATTCACTGTACATAGCTATGACACTATACTGTATATTTAAACAGGAAATTATAATATATATTATTTATCAAACTTGTGCAGATTGTGTATGTCTTTAAATGTCACCTGCATACTAGTCATTGCTCACTTTAATGTATCCTAAATAAGTATAATTTTCAGTATTTTATCAATATATATATACAGTATATAAAGGAACATAAGGTTTATAGGACAACAAAGGCATTAGAAAGGGAAAAAAGTCAATTGATAATTAAAATTCAAAAGAAGGGGTTTTGAAGGGAAACTGAGAAAGACTAAAATATAGGACCATGAGTAAAATTAATCAGTTTTCTTTCATATTGAACTTCAGACTTGCTGGACACTCAACTGATTCTGTCTGCTGCCAACAGTTACACTTTAACTGTTCAACTCTGATCTTAGTTAAATCTCACTCTGGCTTGTTTTGTTGTGTCCGTGAGTGTGACCTACAATATGTTCACAAAACTTTGAGTTAAGGTTTTATGTTGTAAACTTTACCAAAATGTACGGTCACACTATCACCAGCTCAACAACCAATCCGGCCACTTCCACTGTTAAAATATAGCTTTATTAGTTTTATTATAACACAGTCGTAGCACTTTTGCAGACAATGTTAATCATGGGGAAGAAGGGACGCTCGCCTCTCTCTCATACACGCTGTAAACAGATACACAAATAATCAATGAATGAACACTCGGGCATGAACTAAAAACTGATATCACTTCCAGACAGGGAAGCCATGCCAGGGAGAAAGAGAGATAAGTCAAAGTGTAAGACAGGAGAACATCAATCACTACATCATGAGGAGGAAACGAGGAAAGGTACATGTTGCTGTTAAAGTGTTAAAACCACGAGGAGATCAAAGAAATGCCCTGTATTTCCTCTCCCTTGTCTTGATTTTCAGCAGGAGCATCAGATAATAACTGGAAATCAACAACACTGACTTGTGTATTATCTCAGATAATAAGTGCAGAACCACCCCAGGAAGCCGCAGCTCAGATCAGCCAAGACTCAGTATATTACAGCGATATCACAAGTTGCTATAAAGCCTTATTGCAGCACAGTTAGTTTGAATATGAATGCAGCATACGGACAAAAACCCTCCAGTCCAAGATACATTAATCTGTCAACAGTCAATGACTTCTGATGCTGGAGGAGCTTTGCATAAGTGTGTCCAGAGCGATCATCTGGAAGAGTTTGACAAGCAGTGAAGAGACAAAAGTACCAGACTGAGAAAACTGCAGACAGAGCCACAGGAGAGACTCAAAATGTAGCAGCGAGTTACCCAGCTAAAAGCTTAGTAATGATAACACATGAGTCAGAGTGTGTTTTTTTCTCTCACTATAACAGGAAACTTGTTCTACTTTACTTTAATTTTAATTATAATGATTGAAGGGGGTGGGTGAAAGAGGAAGTCGGTTTTAAGAGTATTATACTCTACAAAGAAAACAATGCTCTCATTAACACACAGTAGTTTGGTCCCACTAACAGGGAAGCACATTAAGGGTCAAAGTATTCTCACAACGGTTCAAATAATGGCACTGTTATCTGTCACATAACTTCAAATCTGCCTCTTTCATTTAAACTCTTTGAATTTGTTCTAAAAAATCAATTTGGTTAAAGTTATTTTGGTCAGAATAAAGTTTAGTCCTGGTTGTCACATACAGTTAGTTCATTATTGCTAGGAATTCACTGTGAAACAGCTCCACGGTTTGGACTATATTTTGGCTACTTTAAATCTCCAAGTATGACTAAACCTTGCAGGTTTTTTGTGCATTTGTCATATTTCTTCCCTTCTTAAAGAACACCAAAGAAGAAAACCTCCCACTCCTTTTTTTTTTTTTTAAATGAAATTCATTTGAGAAGAGAAAAGCTGTGATAGAAAGCAAGATCCTTCTGAAACTGACATCATGTGACTATGAGTCCAAGAAAACAAAAAGCAAAACTGATTAGCTTTTGTCAGCACGGGCTGGCACAGAATACAGGGCGTCCCATCAAGCATCAGTTCTTCTTCTTTCAAGCTTTATTGTACCTCCCGGGAGCAGACTACAGTGTGTGAGCATGATACTGATATGGTTAGTCCTGGCTCTCACAGATCTGTGGGAACTCCTTGTAGATCTGCTGTACGATTAGCTTATCCATCTGTTTCGCTGTAGCGTTCCCTTCATCCTCTCCTGGATCTTCCTCCTCCCTGAGAATCATCTGCAGCGCCCCCTGCAGGTCAGACAGGCGGTGCTGGTGCTCGAGGTAGTCCGTCGAGCGCATAACGGAGTGCATGAGGGAGAGATACTCCATCCGCAGCTTCACAGGGAGGGAAAGAGAGGAGATGATAATCAGACAAGGTAACAATTAAAGGAATAGTTCAACATTTTGGGAAATACTCTTATTCGCTTTCTTGCCGAGAGTTAGATGAGAGGATTGGTACCTCTCATATCTGTCTGATAAATATGAAGCTCAAGTCTTGAGGAAGTCACTGCTCCTGACTGTTTCCTCGTATTTATGCTCTGGCTTCATATTTACTGTGCAGACATGAAAGTGTCTGTAGTGGAAAAGATTTCCCAAAACGTAACACTATTCCCTTAAAGGCTGAGAACAATCAGTAGCTGCGCGGTGTTGTCCAGGTCTCACCTTGTCTCCAGGTGAAAGGTCAGATATTTGTCGAACGGCGATGTCAATCATCACCATCATGTCAGTGCGGTAGAAGATGTCGGCGGTCTCTCGGCTGGCGAAAACATCCTGCAGAAACTTGAGCACCGTGTGCGGTGCAGGCGGGGTGTGTTTGAACATACACACGGGGTCATCTGGAGAGGAGGCGGCAAAAAGTAAGTAATGGCGTTGACAGTGGACAGAAAACACAGACGCAAGATGAAAAATACGACAAACGGTGGTGTTTTACCGCCTCTGTTCAGAAGCAGCAGCACTTTCTCTGACAGGATCTTGACATTTTTCTTCTTCAGCTCCTGCATGATCACATTGCTGCTGGGTACTGGGTGACACAGACAAGACAGATAAGTATTTGTCACACAATAACAGCTCTTTTGTTGGTCAGCTGAGCCAAGAAACAAAAAAACAGCAGTGTAGAACTCTGTCGTGCATCACTGCACCTACAGACCTATTTTAGGCAGGTCTAAAAGATCTGAGCAGGAAAAGCAGAAGTGTTACTAATAACATTAATAATAGCTCTGCTGCATGAAAGTCTCCCTGTAAGTCACGTTGGTGAGCCAGCGTGCGCAACACCAGTCAAGTCAAAACGTCTGCTGTGAAAAAGATCTCTGCTCACCTGTGTGGTGCAGGTTGAAGGCCAGCAGGAGGTTCAGGAAGATGTCAGGCAGCTGCTCTGTGGGATCAGAGGGAAGCCCGTCCTCCACCACACCCAGCAGAAACGCAACAAAGTCAGCATTCAAGTGTTCTGAAAGCAGGGAGGGTCAGGATTATCCCTTTAATACACCTTTGAATGCAGGCAGGTCAACCTTCTGGACCAGTTTAGGTTAGGAAAAGCTTTTATAATCTGTCAGATAAAGTGAGAAATGCATTGTCATGAAGCTAAACACACAGTCGTTTCTCACTGTTTTGGAAGAATCAATATTGTTCATCAGTGACGCTCTGTTTTTGTGTGCAGAGGTACAATAAACAGATGTTAAAATGTGTTGTAACACAGCAGCTTTATATATATCATACCATAGTGATGATATGGCACCTGCTCGCCCATTGAGAAGATCATAGTGAGTACCAGAGCTGTGTAGCACATCTTCTGGTGTTCTGAAGAAAGAAAAACAGGCAAGAAATAGTAAATCAGAGCGATTGTGGATAATATTAAGCTTGGGGAGTGCTACTACACATGAACAAGAGACAGCGAAAAGTAAATATTTTCACCTTGTTTGTCAGTCTGTAGGTCCCTGGCCAGCTCCATGGGCAGGATGGAGTTGAGGAAGGTGGAGATGAGAGCAGCATCCAGGCTGCACATCGCCCCAAACACTTTGAGCAGCAGCAGCCGCAAAGACACACGATGCTCCTGCACATGCGGTCACATGATGTTACCAATGAGCCAACACCGACCAAACGTACACTGAACATCACTAACATGCTCACTAACACTATAATGAGGCCATCCGGACTAAAAGCTGGTTGAACTCTCAAAAACATAAAGAATTTTATTGTTCAACACCTACATGTGCAACTCAGCTACAAGGACACTAATAAGAAAGCACATTTTCAAAAATTAAGTTCTTTCAGAGGTGTGTGTTACCTGTCACAGTGACATATTTTGAATACATATTCATTTTTAGTTCAAAGAGTGTTAAAAATAAAACACTTTCTTATTATTTTGTCTCACCATCTGATAATATGAAACCAGAGACAGCACATTCTCAGAGTGGTTGGCCTTGCACATCCTCTTACACACTTCTGGATCTGCATCAGTCTGAGGAGGGACAAAAAAAACAGCTTTTAGTTGTATTAGCAACAACATAATGGCATCATAACTATGTAACTTCATAATCTGTTCAACAGTTGTGGTGCCTGAACACACCGGAGGATTATGAAGCCCATTAACTACTCATTTGGACATCCCAACCCTGATCTGAGGTTTGGTCGGGACAAACTGCCAACACAGAATATTTGGCAGCCTGAAGAGTTCACAGATTCAGTCTTTAACCACACTGTTGGATCTGTAAAGTCGTCTGAGCCGCTCTGATCCTATCAAAAATGTCTGGTATTTACAGCACGACATCTGGACGGGGTCACAGATTCATCCCGAGAGAAAACTTTTCATATAATAATGATGAGAATAATGCAGTAATATACTAGGAAACTCCTGCCCTACCAATAATGTGTGTTGAATTAATTAGTGTCTCTCCTGGCACGACTTTACCTGAATCCTCTCTTTATTCAGTGCATTTAAACACGTTACTGTGCATATTAATACATAGTGACTCATGTTTGGATCACAGGAGTTCCTGTGTGTTTATAAGCTGATTTTATTCCTGTTTTGTAAAGTTTGCTGTTCTTGTTTTTGTCACTATGTTGCTTGTTTGATAGTTAATGCTTTTATTGTGAAGCTCTTTGCAACTTTGTTTTGAAAAGTTCTATATAAAGACATAAATATCTGTGTGTGACACAGTCAGTCAGGACTTCATACACTTCAATCAGGACACCCATGTTGTGAACATGCATTGTTACAGGAGAGAGAGGTTTCACAGCTCCCTGCATCGTACCAGTATCTTCAGCAGCTCTTCCAGGTAGCAGGCGATGAGAGCGTGGTCTTCATGGAGCGCCCAGCTACGCTGCTGAGAATCGTCCCGGTGACGGGCGAGGTCGCCGAAGATCACCTCCAGCCTCTGTTCGTCGTGACACACCTGACCCTGCGGCAGCGCTGCACTCAAATCCTACAGAGACATTAAAACATCATGACACATCTATTACTGATACAACTTGAAATACGAGTAGAGGAACATTTTTTTATTTTCAGAGCATTTTAGAGTCATTTACACATTGAGGTGTGTGTATAGTTTCACAATGAGCTGAGTCGGGTGTTCATTTTCTGTGGGTATGTCATTATGAACGACCACTTTCACATTATAAACAGTTATTTCATTCATTGATAATATAAAAATATTGATTAGAGCAGCTTTAAAGGATGATACCGGTGTTTTTAAAAGTGTGTGTCATTCGTCTTGGATGCTTCTCTGCTCTACATTAGGGTTTCTGCATGCAGGCAGCAGCTTCCTTCTGAAGAGGCTATTCTCTGTAATTAATTTTAAAAAGTATTAAAAACAACATATACAAGCTTGAAAACCATCTGCGCTACAATCCTCAGTTTGCTTTTGTTTAAAACTCTTTGTTTTATCAGTGTTTTGTTAAGCCCAGGTTGAGTGTTTCGCATTTAAAAGCACACTTAAAAGACTACACAGTATTTCAGGCTTTTAATTGGATGAGCAGGGTCAGAGTGTGCACACGTGTCACTATGTAAATACAGGATGAGCCAAAAGCTTTCAGCAATTGCTGTTTGGGGTTACGTTACACACTGCCCACCACCTTACACCCAGAGGAAGAAACAGAGATGTCTGCCAGGAAAGAATCAGCACTTCACTTCAAGCTTGGTTTGATGCTGCAAAGTTTGCATTTAAAAACAGGAACTGAAAGAGTGATGCTGTGACAACCCAGTATCCCCTGCGTCTCAGAACGACTGAGAAATGTCAGCTAAATGCAGACTGAGCTGTAACTATAAACGACACCGGTATTCTCCTTTAAGCTGGCGAGGCTCCAGGATGCCAAATCCACATGATGCAATGAAAACAAATCTGACCTTGCTTTCCACCAGCGAGAGGAGAACTTGCTCCATATCAGAGGAGGCTTGAGGTAGGGCCGTCTGCAGATGGCCGACCACCACGCCGACAGCGACCCGCGACAGCTCGTAACTTAAGCCCGTGTTCTTCCGTACCAGCTCGATCAGTTCAGCCCCAATAGTCATGGGAACCGGCTCAGGGGTAGTTGGGCTGCCAGGAGGGCTTTCAGCGACAGACGGGGGGGCAACGGGCCATTCACTCTCTGGCTGGTCCTCCACAGTGGGCTGTAAAGGAGGGGTGGGCTGGGGAGGCTGTGGAGCCGGGCTCTTCTTTGCAGGAGCTGGCTGAGGAGGCGAGTCAGCGGGAAGCACGTCCGGAGGAGGTGCAATGGGCTTCACACGGGATGGCACAGGAGGAGGGGGGGTGCTGGAAACACTTGGCAGACTGACATCAGAGGAGGCCATCGAGTGGGAGGAGCCAGTCTCTAAAGAGGTGGTGCTGATCGAGAGGGAGGGAGCAGGGGACGGAGGGAGAGAGGACCCTCTGGAGGGGACCTCCGGCTCTGAGAGTGAGAGTGAGAGAGAGAGAGAGAGAGAGAGAGAGAGAGAGAGAGAGAGCTCCAGTTACAGAGAGGAGAGTGAACAGGAATGACCGGACTAAGAATAGAGTGTGTTTGTGAAGTACAGAGCTGCAGCAGGTAGCAGCAGCTAGAAGCAGCAGCAGAAACGCTGCGCTGTAACCTGCGAGACTGTAATAAACTTGTAAGTAATGCTGTGAAAATACTGCTGCTCTCTGTGTTCTGACCTGGACGCCGGCTGCTTCTCTGTTTCTCAGGGGGAGGTGGGGTGATCGGCGCCGCACGTCTAGGTTGAGGAGGCACCTGCAGGAGGGGAGGCAGGAAGTGAAAATGACTATATACAGGGTAATATCAGGGCATATTGTGTGTGTTTATATAGTTCTATTCTGCACGACATGAGCATATTGTTGATTTAATTGTCACTGCTGTCAGACAGGTGTTACCATGAGATATAATTACTGAAAAGCATTCCCAGGTGATGCCAGGATGGTTTAATATCTATATATATTAATATATATTACAGATATATTCTGTAAAATTTCCTGATATTGTTTTTATCAATGAAGGCCAAAGAGACGTTTCAATCCTAAACTGTGCTGTGTTTTTGACGGCGTACACGGATGAAACTTTTTCTGATGAACTGACCAAGTATTAATCCCTGGTTGCAAATATCTGTGAGGTAGCATATTAATGTAGCATGTTCACAAGCTGATCATTAGTGAGTCACAATTGCAAACAAGAAAGCAAACGTTATTTGTAAAGCACTCTTCAAAACAGATGTTGGGAGTGCTTTACAGGAAGAAGAATAGGGAAAGAGGAAGAATAGGGAAGACATGAAAATATATAAAGAAAACAAGGAGAAATAACACACAATGTAAAAGCCAAAAAAGAAAAAGAAAATGGGTTTTTAAGATGTTTTAATTTTTTTGTAAGCCTGAAAATGGCAGGCTCATAAGCATCAAAGAATGTAAAACCTCTCTAAATATTTGAATCCTGTATATTTGATTCAAATAAAACATTTAAATGTGTTGTTACTGCATGAGTGTGTTACCTGGTAAAAGCCCTGCTCTCCCTGCATATTGTCCACGCTTCCTGATAACGGCATGCTCCCCTGTCGTCCGTATTCTCGGTTAAAGCCATTGGGTGGCGGAGGAGTCTGACTGAGAGATATTTCACTGCTGGAAGATGGGAAGCCTTGTTTGTGACCGGAGGACGAGGAACTTCGTCGCGCAAGGGTCTCCTTTCTGTGATGGATCAACTTCCTGCAACAGAGGAGAATAAGGGTTCGTATACAGACCACAGAACCTGTCAGAATCAATATTATCTTAAGCTTATTAGGTGCATTTCGACTCACTGTAGAACATCTCTCTGCTCCAGATTGTATTTGCCTCCATTTTTTAAGGCCACATTGTGGATTCCTTCGATCGCTCTGTCAATAGACTGCAACACCTCATCCTGCTCTGGAGCCTGCAGGGGAGGAGGAGATGAACAGATGAAGTATTCATTAACACAATTATTAAACTTTAAACAAAACAGAGCCGAACTGTGGCTCGGGGACATTTGTGACTCCGGGCAGAAACAAACTAGGGCAGTTATCTAACAAAAACAGCCTTTTAACCAGTGTCGCACGTGCTCAGTGAGGCCTCACATTGAGGCTCATTAAACCTCCACAGCTAGTGTCATTAAGGACAGCAGAGAGCATTCCTACCCTGCCAGTGCGTGAGCCTGTGATTTTACAAAATGCATGCTGTGACTAGTTCACTGTAAGTGTGGATCCTTGGAAAAAGGAGTCTCCTCACTCTATATCACATGTGGGTGTGACCTGAGAGAAAACCCAAAAGCTGTGTGGAAGGGAGCAGCTACTTATTAAACAATAACAAGGATGGCTGAGAATGATTCTTGATAAGAAAACAGAGAAAACAGATTATTTTACTTTGAGCAGAAACAACGTCTTTCTTTCTGTCTTGGTGGCCTTGCTGGTCTTGTCTTTTGGATGTGTCCTGTCTCATATCCTACTCTGTCCTGTGCTGTATGGTCCTATCCCGTCCTGTCCTGTACCTCCTCTCTGTCGCAGTGAGCAGCTGCAGTGCAGAAGGCCATGTCCCCACATAATGCAACCCTTCCAGTAATTTATGGGTTCTTCTGCAAGCACGCATTTTCTTCCTGACAATAATCAGCAGTCAGCTTCAGCGTGGCCTGCACTGCGGCACATTAAGTACAGTTACACGGGATCTGCCTCTCTCGATCCAATCAACGTTACTACGCATTCACTAGATCTCACTTCACCTCGGGATGCGACGTGAGAAAACACACCCAGGTTAGAAAGTGGTGTTTACCTGTATTTTTTCGATGTATGAAGCTGGGATGTAGCCGGTTTCCCCCGAGCTGCAGCGGGACCCCAGCCACCAGTGTTTGTTGCTCCTCTCCAGGATTAGGAAGCTTTCTCCGGCCGCGAAGTGCAGCGAGTTGGGCTCCGCGGATCGGAAGGCGTACAGAGACCGGTACATACTTTAACGACACTTTAACGCGCCGAAATGACCAGAACCCGCTAGAGGACCGGTGTCGGGAGATAGAGCGTCTCCGGGTGGAAATATCTGCTCTGTCGGCGGGGCTTTAAAGAGGCTATGAAGGCATGGCCACGGCGGATCGCTGCTGTCTATTTACAATGTCGCTCGGATCATCTGACCTGTGACACCAGTGGACACCGCAGGGGGCGCTGTTTCTCCGTGAACACGCCCCCCAGGCATTTTAATCAAAGGCGGAGCAGAGCGTCACTACAGTGCACAGCAGCAGCATCATAAGGATTTAATAAAATATATAACCCATTCCTGAAAAACACGATTTATAAAGACACCTTTGATTTGTAGAATGTCTTGTTTTTATTGCTACCACATGGCTGCTGTGAATCTTCTTGACAGGCCTATTTGTTATACACTTTATGGGTCATCAAGATTTAGTATCATAGTACTTATGTCCCAGCCGTTGTGTACAGTATAAACTCACATTTATTTCAAACTACTCAGTATTACACCGAGCCAAGACCAATAGCTTTTTACACAGGAGTTTTACATTCATCTCGTCCCAAATTCAGAATTTCACCTCTTTAAGAGAAATATTCAGGTGGACCTTTGAGGGACAACTGTGAGTCTCTCCAGAAATTTGCAAACAAACCTCCAAAAAATAAATGTTCAACAGATTCAATATTATTATTATTATTATTATTTTTACAACACACATAAATGACTGTACTGTCCAAACTGAGATCATTGCACTTCTTTGGGTTTAATAAGAGAAACACAAGAAACTAAGCGTCGGTCCTAAAATCTGCCTTTAGCAGGTGGTTTTTAAATTTAAATTAACTTCTGATCATTTTTATTGTGTTGTAGGTTAACAGGTTAACTCAACGCGTTTGTTTAACGCGATGTAATGCACGTGTCTACGAGGAATATAAATAGTTTGTTGTTTTTTTTTTTTACACAGCTTGTTAAATTTGAAATAAACATTGTTCGACTTTGCGTCACACAACACCGGAAACAAGCGGCTGGTGTTACACAGAATCCCGTCCCGTCCCCGTCAACATGGCCAGAGTCCTCCTTCAGAGATCAACACAGGCGCTTCTCTTCTCCTCCAGGGCGGTGCCCGCTTTCTCGAGGTACGGTAGTTTTTCATTTGAGGCCTGGGATTAATTTAAGGGGAAGATTTAAACTCAATGTGGTCGCTTAAGCAAAAAGCAACTGTCCCCAATTCAGTCTTTGCTCCCCTGCGTGTGGATCCTGGGAGACGAGGACATTAAAAAGCCTGTAATACTACAAGAGTTTGAGATGCCTACAAGTTAGTTTTAATCAACAGAGGTAATGTTGGTTTTGAGCCGTATTTGGACGGCGTTATTCCCAGAAAACAACAACAAAACCATTATTACAGTCACTGTCATTACATCATCGTTACACTGCAGGTCATATTATGTCGTGGGATGGTGCAAACTGTCCTGTTTGTTGACTGGCCAGAGCTGCTCTAACCATTATTTTCATTATCGATTAATCACTCGATTATTACCTTAATCGGCGAATCGTTGGGTCTAGAAAACGACCTGTAAAACAGTGAAGCAGGTGGCTGTGGCCCAAGATAACCATGTAAGCATCTTCAGAAAACAGTGAAGGATCAATCACATGTGTCAACATGACAAACAATAACGTGACTAAAATATAACTTTCTGTAAAAATAACTGTTTCTGGTATTTTTTCATTCTCTTTGGGGTTCAGACTGACAGTTTATCACATTGTTTTTCACTTTATGGTGACACCTGTGATTGATGGTTACTTAATTGTTTTGCGAAGACAATACATGGTTCCCTGTGGGAGATTACAAGTGCTGTTTGTGCCTGATGAAGTCCTGACTGATCGAAACATTGCTCAGCAACAGTGAATAAAGAAACACTGTGGCAGGAAAGAACAGTGTGCTTCTTTTCTCCATTAAAACTCCACGATTCACATTAGGAAGCAGATC
The DNA here is from genome assembly GCA_005408345.1 of Macquaria australasica. NCBI lineage: Eukaryota > Metazoa > Chordata > Actinopteri > Centrarchiformes > Percichthyidae > Macquaria > Macquaria australasica. Next base: position 380,216 of record SEMN01000399.1, on the reverse strand, counting down.
TGAAGCCTGTTGGCCCATCAGACACCATCTCTGGCTCCACCTGGTGGAATCAACCGTTTCATTCACACTGTCTCCAGGCCGGGTCGCCTCATGTGTCCTCTGCTGTGCCACTTTAAACACCAGCTGACGAGACAGCAGTTGACTAGAAAGTGCAGTGCTTCACATCTCAAAAACAAAGATTGCTGAACTGAAGATTTTTAGCAACAGACAGGAAGAAAAAGTGTGAGAACAGGCTAAAATTTGCTGCAGACAAGCAGAAATGTTTGTGTCTCGGTTGCCTCTTTTCTGCAGAAACAGGCCTCAAGCTTTTGGCTGTCAGTAGGTTGGCATTAGATTTTTGGCTTTTAAACTGGGCCACATGGCAACAGTTCTGCAGGGCAGCCTGTTTTTTGTGAAGGAGAATGTACAGAGACAAGACAGACAGTGACGGTTTCATGCCAACAGTTTTTCAGGCCACAAGCACTCTTTGCAATATTAATACTTACAATAAATAACAGAAAATGACCGGTCTCATGTACTTAACATGGTGTTGGTTCTAACTTAGTTTACCTGTCTTTTGTTCCAGCCCATTTCTGTCTCGTGCACATAGATTGGGTCCCAGTGATGATGAAATGTACCAGCGTACCACGGTGTCCGTCATGCAGAAGGAGCCGGGCAGTGGGATCATGATCCACTCCTACAGTTCCCAGGGATTCAACATTGACGGCAACAAGGTGTTTGGGCCCTGCGCTGTGCTGCCTCCTGCTATCCTCCAGTGGAATGTGAGCTCAATATCCAAACTGCCTTCACAGCTCTTGGTTTGTTGTGTCATGTGCTGCTTTGTATTACACTTTAACAACTGTCTTTGTGTTTTTTTTTATTGTTTTAAATATCTCTCTCTCTCTGCAGGTTGGCAGTCATAAAGACATCACAGAAGAAAGTGTCTCACTTTTCCACATGCTTGAACCAAGAATAGGTAAAAAATAAAAGTATACAGACATACAGATGGGTGACAAATTAAAAGAAAAAAACAACATAAAGCGTGCGGCCACCACAAGCTACCAGAACAGCTTCATTGCTTCTTCGTATAGATTCTTAAAGCCTCTGAACTCCACATCGTTCTTTCCAAAGATATTCACTCATTCAGTGACTCCTTGTGTCCTGTATGGATGCATCTGCATTCATTATGTTTTTCCACGTTGTTATTCAGGGTTTTCCTTGATTTCGTCACTCTTCTGGCTTTATATATGGTGGATTTAAGTGAAAACATTTCCTGATGCATGTCATTTGATTTATTTTTGCTGTCATTTATGCAGAGATTCTTGTGCTGGGCACAGGCGCACGGCTTGAACGTATTCACCCCTCAGTTCTTGCTCTGCTCAGGAGTAAAGGCATCGCTGTGGAGGTGCAAGACACGGTAAAGTAATAATTTTACTTCACTAATTTTCTCTTCAATCAAATGTATTTGTTGGTTTGCCTTTATTGTTTATATTCTGCTTTTGCTTGTCTGCTTTTAGTTTTTATCATTTGTTTTCATGTGCTTTTGCCAGTGTACTCTAGCACTTTGGGTATGAAATGTGTTATATAAATACATTTGCCCAGTGTCTCAGTGTAGTAAAGTGCATGTGCTCTTCCTGACAGACTTACTTTAACAAAGACTTTCTGACTGTTGCACCAACAACACTTTAAAACTTTTTGAGCTGCCCTGATTTACCTTTCTGTCTTTCTTTTTCATCTCTACTGTTTTGCAGCCAAATGCATGTGCGACTTTCAACTTCCTGACTAGTGAGCGAAGAGTGGCGGCTGCTGGTCTGATCCCTCCGCCCATCAGCACGGCACTGGAAGTGACACAGGAATAAGTGTTGTGATGGCAACAGAAACTAGGACTGATTTCTGCAGATGGAGGTCAGAGGTTTATGAATGATCTCAGGCCTGTGGGATGTTTTTTCTACTTCTGCACAAAGCTTCCAGAGGAACAAACTCAGTGTCATCCAGCTCTGAAGGAACCACCACTATATTTGGTTACAACTGTTATATTTTAGAGATTAAGGTGTTAAAAGCAGCTGTTGTTACCCAGTGATCTGAGCAGGGAGCTGGCTCCGATTTGAGATTAATAGTTTCATGTACTGGTGAAGTTGGGTTTTCTGTCAACATTTCAGGCAGTCAGCATTTGCTTCTACATGCCAGTGTTCAAATGTTCTGACAGTTGCTTTGAAATGTAGGTGCAGAGGTAAGTGTGAGTGTGCTTAAGTGCACGTGAAAAGCTCTACATGCAGCAAACAATAACTCAAGTGTCATGAATTCAATGTGTTTACATGCAGAGCATAAATGTATAATAACACCTACGTGGAATATTTATTGTTTGTGCAGCAGATAAAAGGGATCTGTATGTAAAAAAAAAAAAAAAGTAAGACTTCTTTGTGTATGAATATGTTCCAGCTCCTCTACCCGAGGTGTTGGCAGTGCCTGTCCTTCATTTGGATAAGCCTCTTTGCTCTGTGCGTCTGTCTGTCCTCTGCCTCCAGCAGCACTGCCACCAAACAAGCTGCCTGTGTGCAGCACATGACATAATTCTGTGGCTTTGTCCTTCTCACAAATAAGCTCCATAGATAAGAGAATCCACAAATCCTCTGCACATCATCTCTAATCATCTGCCTGTGTGCCACATGTCCAGCGTCGGTCTCAATCTTTAAATCCCTGTCGTTCACATGCAGGATGGTGCATGATTACTTTCACCTGCTGCTGCTGAGAAATTGTGGCACTGATTGGTGCTTAAAGGAAAAAAAAATTCTCAAACTGGCTCCAGGTCATGTGTACAGATGGGCACCCACATGTGCCCATCTGTAGAAATGATACATTCAATTACTTAAGAGTTAATTACATTGATGAGTTAATAGGCAAATGTAAGAGGAATTTTGACTGTCACAAAAGCCAGTAAGCTCAGGACTTTACTTTGGTGGTGTAAACACTAAAACCTAAGAACTTACAGAGTATTACCTTGTGTCATACCAAAACATTGCAAATGCAGGATTGACAAAAAATAAAAAGATGTTTTACTCAGCAACATCATGTTTTACAGAATTTCACAAAAGGGAGAAATTATAACAAACAAATTAGAGGACAAAAAAGACATCCAACTTTTACATAGTACTCTAACAGTTCACTACATGCTACATAACACCCTCTGCTTTACAGCTGTATATAATCATCCATTATGTCATTAGGGCCTCCCAGCTGTTGAATTATTTGGTCCTAATGCTGAACGTCTGTCTCAGTCCTCATCAGAGTTGAAAGATTGGTGTCTCTGTGATCCTCCAAAGCGGAGCTCTGCTCCTGTGATCCGGTGATACATGTCTTTGATGTCCTCACATTCAGTCTGAAAGTGGTTTGTTGCATCATACGAGCGGGACACAAAAATCTTGTGAAGACAGGAGAGGGGAGAAATCTGTCAACAACACTGGAGCCACCACACTTCACCCCATTTTATTCTATATAGAAAATCTTTTGGAGGGAGCTCCGTATTACCTGACTCTTCCTTCCATCATCACTGGGAACCAGCAGGTTGCTGACTGAAACAAATCTAGATTCAAGGTGGTGACAGGAAATAGCATCCATTAAATGTTGTTTAAAATGTAATTTTATAAACAGTAAAATTAAAGACTTAAAAATGTCACCAACTTTTGCATGATTGGCTCGAGAAGCTCCAGCCCCGGCTGAACTTCTTTCTCCGGGTTGCTGGTCTCTGCAGTCGTGGTCACTGTGGCGATGTAGACCCCGTCTGAGGCCACATTGTGGGTGTAGGAAACTACAGATATGTAAATGTCTGCATGGACAAAAGAGAAGGGCTTTTCTATGAATAATAAGTCAGTGTGATCAACTTTTTATAGACAAAATTCAACCAAAATGACTTATTTACAATCTGTGGACTGCAACACACGTATGTTAATAAGGTAATAGTGAAGTTATGTTATTTAAACACTACAAATTAAACTTTGATTTCTTTTTCATGCTTTGGCAGGGAAAAAAAACTGACAAAATACCTGATTTCCTGTTGAGTTGTGTTTGAGGGATGATGATTTGACAGGAGTTGGCCTCGTGGGTGTTTTTAACCGGATGATTTAATAAACAGATGACTCTTATCACACGCCCCACTTTCCTCACTCGATTAGGAACGTAGCTGGGGTCGCAGATGAGCTGCTTACAGTGGAATAGCTATTAAAGAGATAGAAAGACAAAATCACTGAGTGCACAACTGTGCTACTGGACATTTTCTCCAAACATCCCAACGTCTTTGCAACCTCTCTATCCTTCCTCTACGTAAAAAGGCCTACACTTGCCTTCCCCTCAGATTTCACAGCTGTCACTTTGCCATTGTCCATCACAATCTCATCGACGGCTCTGTTCAAAAGGAAAGTTCCTCCGTACTCTGCACTGAGTCTGAAACACACAGGGTGGTTAATGTGAATCAAACATGGTCCATAGTGACTGTATTCTCTGTCTCTGACTGTATCACTAAACACTGAGTGATAGTGGAAAAATAAATACTACAACATCTAGAAGGCCGTCTTCTGACACTGATGTATATCATGACATCTGTTTTCTTAAAGTATTCAGGGAGAAATCTGAGTAACTATTTTCTAACCTGGCAAATCCCTGTGGTATTTCGCCCAGTCCGTACACAGGGTAGAGGTATGGGCTGGTGTTATGGCGGGACAGAGATTCAGAGTACAGCCTGATCCGTCTGATGGTTTCCAAACACGGCTGGTCCAGGTAACTACAGGGTCCCCAGGAGGCAGTAAATGAGACCAGGCAGGTTTTAACTTAAAGGATCATCTGTCAACATTTCTGGTTTTTGTAAGTTCCTGTGACTGACCTCTCGCTGCCGTGTAAGGCTATGGCATGACCTGTGAACTCTATAACATCTAGTCCCAGGTCAAAGCGGCAGAACAGGTCCCGTGTGGTCGTTTTGTTAGGATCCACGTCCTGGTAGGTCCGAGGGTTTCTCACGTCAAAATTCAGGGCAAAGAGCAGCAGCTTCCTGAACCTTCTCTTGTCGAACATGCCCATCAGATCTGAAACATAAATGTTTTATTGAATATCATTAAATGTTATAAATATACATATTTTGGAAAAATAGCAAAAACTTTGTTCATCACCTGAAGCATGGGCCTCTTCCTCTGTGCCAGGGACTTTGTGCACTTTGCCTGCTTTGTATACATAGCTGCCTTCAACCAGTTTGAAGTCCAGATACCGAGTAACGTCAGTGTGCACCAAGATTTTCACCAACTGACCTAATGCAAAGACACAGTGGAGGGTACAGAATATGACTGTGCACTATAAACAGTGCAAGTGTGTTGCAGAAATCACAAGTCCAGATGAATAGCATTAGGCTCTCACCATTGGCAAGGAAAAATTTGGGGATAAGGTCAATGTTCCACTCTTTTCCACGGCCCATAGACTTGGCAGGACCTGGAACCTTAAACTTCTTGTACAGCTGTAAATGTAGAAAAATATTAAATAAATTAACACCACAAATCAGGAATGCAAATGTATGTCTGCTCATGTGGTGTTTGTGTTTGTGTGAACACACCTCTTCAAGGGGAGAAATGGATGCACTCTCTCCTCCATAGTAAGGGTTCCTGTCAAGGTGAAGAACCCTTTTCCCACTTTGAGACATTAAACCAGAAAGGACACATTCCTGCGACAGACAGGGGGATTGATAGTAAAGTGCAGGACAGCAGTTGGCACTGTGCATCTGTAGATCAAGACTGGCATAATGATGTCATTTAATTGTTGTAAATCCCTTAGACAGCTAACAGAAGCTCAGAAGATCTGCACGTGAATGATCAGTAAAAGTGTGACTATCTTCCTCAGGAACAAACTTAACCACCATGTATACTATAAACTATTCAAGAGTAAGAATAGTTTATATTTTAGATAGCGAATAAAACTTAGGTTATCAGTCATAACACTAATCCTCTTTTTGGTCAGGAAATTTGCTCAGGCATCACTAAAAATAGAAGTTGTGCTAAAATCTAACTAGATTTTTGTGTGAATACAATGGTGACATCTGCTGTGATGATAACACAAAAAATTATATCTGCATTTAACACATACCCTCAATACAATTCACATTTTCTACATGCTGCACTAAAGACTCCACAACAAAAGACACTGATTAGTTAATGGGGCTTAAACTCTTTGTTGAGTGGATGTACTGTAAGTGTAATGACAGGCACTTATAATTGTCCTCATGTGCCTCATACAGTAGTAAACTTATTTACAATAAATACAATAAATAAAGTTTTCTTACCTTAAGTCCTGTTCCGAGCACAATAATATCATATTCCTGCATCCTAACAGTCTCTCCACTTGTTTCTCACTGAGTGCTTTTTCCTGAGCGTAGCCTGTTGCGGTATTGTGAATGTGTGTGTACATGAGTGTGTGTGTGTCTGTGTCTGTGTGTGTGTGTGTTGCAGTGGGCATATGCATATGTGTGTACAGAGATAAGCACAGGTATGACGATAATAAGTGAGATTAATTGCTTTGTGTTCCCCTTTGCAATAATCCTCTTAAGACTGGCACATCTATGTTTGAGTGTGTGTGTGTGTGTGAGAGAGAGAGAGAGAGAGAGAGAGAGAGAGAGAGATTGGCTATAAAAGGTGGGGTTTCCCAGTCACTGAGGTATTAAATAAAGATGGTGTTATCACTGGTGAAAGACGTTTTTAGATCCATCCTTCAAAATTCTACTTAAGTAAACCTGCAAAAATAAAGTACTACTCAAAAGTACTGGTCCTGCAGTAAAATGTCAGATTGTTAATACTGATGCCTCAATGTGTAACAAGATAAATCTGAAAGGTCCTGAGATGTTAATGGGAGAGGAAAGAAGAAAAAATAAAGTTCTGCTACACAAATATGTGTTCACGTGTTTGAACTTATCTTTAATCTTTGCTTATTTTGTGAAATATTCAGAGGGGAAATGTCTCTTTGCAAACAACTCACAGACATTTGAAACATGACAAAATTTAAAATATGTATTTATGTTGTCAAAAATGTAGCACATTTGTATAGCGCAGAATGTGTCTGTTTGCCTAAAAAGTTGTTTGAAACGGCACGTGTCTACGTTTTGATGAAAAAAGACGTAAACTCGAGAACTCTCCCATTCTGACCCTAACCTGCTACAAAAACTCCGTTACCCAGCATGCCTTGAGAAGAAAATGTCCGGGCCGGGAACAGTCTCTTTGGAGTTGCGCTTGTTAAATACGCCGGGGCACTCGGGCGGAGTAGGCGGAGGATAGTTTTCATATTCAGCGCTGACTCCGCCTACGCGGGCAAATTCCGTTCTACGCCGGGTATCATTGATAACGCGTCCTGCGTCCGCTTCCTGTCGCTGGCATTTTCGTATCCTACAACGTTACTGTTTGACTGTGGAGTTGAACAAGTCAGAGAAAATGTCTTCAGCACAGACAGTAAGTGGTTCAGTTGATGTGATTTGGTTTTAAGTGATAAGCAACAACTGTTCCCGGAGCAACGTTAGCACCTTAACTAACTTACCGCCTTTCCCAGCTTCAGTTTTATCTATCGCTATGGTAACCGTTAACGTTAGCAAAGATTTGAACTAACGCTAGCTTAGTACGTTAGTGGCTTAAACGTTAGTAGCCCACATTGTTGAATTTATTGAGTACTGTGAATGGCATCTATCAGCAATTCGGCACAGTTTACTGACACCTTTTTATTCCATGAAACATGTAAATGAGGTTAGGAAGTAAAATTAGCACAGGACAAAAGAGGTGTGTCAGTTGTTCACGCCTAAACCAGCTCAGTTGTTGACATACCTCAGCAGCGAGGTGTTTTTACTATAGATAAATCTATCTGATAAAATAAATCTGTCTCAAATGCACATACATAAAGCTGTTGGTCTCACTTAGTGTCCACGGCAGATTTACAAATCTATCTGGGAGTGATGTTCAACGTCACCGAGAGAAAAGGCTCCAGGAGTTTAAAAGTTAAGGTTACGCCTTTTTTTTTTTATTAATGCAATGGCAAAAGAGGGCATATATAAACAAAAATAAATGTATAATAAATAAAAATAAATAATATAATTAAAAAAATTAATAAAAATTAGCTTAAAAGTTTGTTTGGCTCCGCCATCCACACTGATGGAGTTCATTGTTTCAGGTGAGAAAAGCAATACTCTCCTTGACAGTTTTAGGTTGAGTTAATAGTTAATAAACTGCACCAGAGTGACTGCTAGGTAATTCTTTTATATTACTATTTGTTGTCCTTTAGTGAATGATATTATAACCAAACATAATGAAATTGTTAGGCTATTTAAAGTTGTCATGACTTTGGTGTTGCAGTCAGGGGCTACCTCCTTTAGTGGAGCAAAATAACAAGAAATGTACAATATTGAGAAAAGAGTCTTCTTCTCAAAGTCAATAATGTCAGTCATTGTTGGCATTCAACATTTTGTTGTTCTTGCATATTTGTCTCAGTTTTCAGGTAATGACCCAAACCAGCACAAGCGTGTATCTGTTCAGTCCAACCCTGGGTTCCTGGAGCGATTGAGTGAAACTACAGGAGGGACAATTGTTGGTGTCGGACTGTTTTTCCTCTCAATTTATGTTCTCTTCACCAATGAGGTAAGACACATGCACACAGTATATCACGTCCAAGTCACATTGTTGTTTTATGTTGCATGTTAATGTAACAGCAGACTAACACACGGCGTCTCTGTGCTCAGGGCCGGGCTCTGCAAACAGCATCTTCCCTGGATGAGGGTCTTTCTCAGGTTGTGTCGTTGGGGACCTTCTCCAGCCTCGACCTGCAGAACAACAACCGTTTAGTTCATCTCTCTGCACAGCTGCGCACCTCACAGGTAGACTCCACTCGATTTTTGTTTTCAGTTTGAACTCTGTGTTGTGTCAAACTACAATAATAATAACAATAATAACCACAATGATGACTTTGCCGTTATGTATAAACACTATATATATATATATATATATATATCAAGAAAACATTGACACTTTATTTTTCTTTAATTCCTTCTTTAATAACCAAATTTAAGAGAACAAAAAGTTTTATGTAAAAAAAAAAAGAAAGAAAATTGTCCAGTATATTGTTATCGGTGTGTTTAAACTCTCAAATATTGATATCTGTATCTCAGTTTTCCCACTCATATCAGGTAATACTGATATTTATTTCTGTAACAAGCTTTGTACAGTTTAGAGGGTAAAACAGGATATAATTTTCAAACCTCTCCATTGTTTTTGACCATGTTTGTTTTATTCTGTTGCTGATTTGACAACTTTATTACACGACATGCTACCAGAAAAAAAAATACTAATTTAAAAATCAATTAGTTATTAAAAGTAATGAAAAGTAATTTGTTAAAACGATGCTCTGAAGTAAATTTGGCTTCAGGTATTTAATCATCTGCACCTGTGTCTGTGCAGCCCCTGCATGACCCCAACTACAGAGTGGTGGTGCAGGCAGTGAAGCTGAAGAGGCAGGTGGAGATGTATCAGTGGGTGGAGTACCGGGAGAGCAAGTGAGTCTGTTGTCTGCATATGTCAACATTCAGGGTGGGATTAGGTGTAAAAATGTTGGCTGGAACAGAGAGCATTATTAACCTGGAGTGAGTTTGTTACTGTGCATCTAATTTCAGGGACTACCAAGAGGACGGTGAAACCAAAACTGAGACGACGTACACCTACAGTGAGTTGTTGTTTTTATCTAGGCTGTCAGTGTTTGGTAACAAAGTGACATGCTTGCATGAATTGTTTTGATTCCTTTTCTTTAGACACCGAGTGGAAATCAGAGTTGATCAACAGTCGTAATTTTGACAAGGAAATTGGTCACCAGAACCCGAGGTACTCTGATGTATTTAAGATTTATCTGTTCTGCATTTTTGTGTTTGTGCGCAGTTCATCTTTAATTTAATCATTGAATCTTAGTGCCATGGCGGTTGAGAGTGTCACAGTGGTGGCTCCTGAAGTCAGAGTTGGACCTTTCATTCTGTCTAAAGGTATCTGATATAAACACGCTACACACAGAACTTAAACAGATGCTGTATTGTCTGTCACACTGTTTAGATTTCACTCATAAACCATCAGCTGATTCCTTCCTCAGGCCTGGTGGAGCAGATAAATAACTTCCAGACGCTGAGTTTGAGGGATTTCACTGCCTTTAACTTGGACCCTTTTCTCAGCATTGATGACGACTATTTCTATCACACTCAATACCCACGCAGGCCGGAGGTGAGCATCATGATGTCAACGTCTCCTCTGATGGATTGTGTATTCCACATCTGTGTATTTATTGAGTTCAGTTCTTTATTTGTTTTTTCATAAGGTCGGGGATGTGCGTGTGAGATTCTCCTTCGCTGGACTGAGTGGCGAGACGTCTCGCCTCGGCCTGCCACAAACTGTGAGTGCTGCAAATGACCAATATTCGTCTCACTCATGATGACATATCAGTGGATCACTGGCTTTAAGCATTATCTGCATGCATTTCCGCTGTGGCCTCACTCATATAATATTAATATTTTAGTACTTCACACTCAATAACGAAATATTTTATTTCTTGATAAGATGCATCAAAATCCTTAATAAATATACCGAACTGTTGTAACTAGTGCTGAAACGATTTGTCGGGTGGACTAGCTGATCAACAGAAACTTAAGCTGCAACAATTTGGATAATTGATTAATTAATAGTTAAAGTCCTTTATTAATGTTTGATAAAGTGGTTCCAGCTGCTCAAATTAGAGTTGTTGTATTTTGCTGATTTATTGAATGTGTTTGGGATTTGGACTGTTGATTGGACAAAACAATTCGAGAAGTCTCTTTGGGCTCTGGGAACTTTTAAAGGTCATTTTCTGACATTCGATGGACTAAATGATTAATCAAAAAATAATCAACAGTTGAATCAATAATGAAAATAATCATTAGTTGCAGCCCTAGTTTAAATCATAATGCTGTTATTTTTTTTTTGAATATTGAAAGTACGGCTACAACTAACGATCATTTTCACAATTTATTGTTTTGTCTATAAAACAGCAAAGGTATTATATCATTTTTTGTATAAAATGGTAAGCATATTGATCTCTTATATACTTACTGTAAAAACAGTATAAAGATTAGTATATAGTATATACAATTAGTATGGAATTGGGTAAGATGTCATAAAATTGTGAGAAATCATAATTTGCTTCAGCTCAATGAGACGCTTGTTTTGTTCGATCAGCAGTCCAAAACCCAAAGATGTTTAGTTTATTATAACATAAGATGAAAGAAAGCAGCTTATCCTCACATTTTTGATTGAAAAATAACTGAAACAGTTAATTAATGATCAAAATAGTTGACGGTTCATTTTCTGGCATTTGAGTAATCGATTAATCAACTAATTGTTTCAGCCCTAATTGAAACTATTAGTTTCTACAGTGCACACATACTGTTTCAGCTTGAATCGTGATCGTCCTCTTCAGACACTGGTAAAATCAATAACTGTTTTACAGGTCAGTATCGTGGCCATGCAGAGAGGGGATCAGCTGATGCCTTTTCATACCAGGTCAGGAGACACTCTGGAGATCCTGTACCTGGAGGAGCTCTCTGCAGAGGTCAGTGTGGGTTTCATGTCATTGCTTGGAGGCTGTGGTTGATTTGTGTCAATTTAATTTAATTTGTTTTAGGGAAAGAAAGAGAAGTATTAACACATATTCTCCACTTGGTTCTGGTGGTTGATGCAGTTGTATTGTTCTCTGTAGGAGGTTTTTATGAAAGAACACCAGTACAACAGCATGAAGACATGGGGACTCAGGGCTGCAGGCTGGGCCCTCATGTTCCTCAGTATTCACCTGACCATGCGCATCATCTACACACTGGGTAAACAAACAGTCACTGCTGCTGTACATCCACAAAATACATGGATTTCTTTCCCTGCATCTCATCCATGTTCCTCTCTGTTGTGTGCCTACAGTGGACTGGGTTCCTATTCTCAGAGAGATCGTGTCTGCTGGTCTGAAGATCTTCGCCTTGTGCGTCTCCTGCTCTCTGTCTCTTCTCACCATCGGAGTAGGTTGGCTTTTTTACCGGCCGTTAGTGGCTGCGGCTCTGGGAGCACTAGCTCTGCTGCCAGTGTTTCTCGCCCGCTCAGGACTTCCAGCCAAGAAGAACGAGTGACTAGCGAACTGATGATTATCTCAACAATTCCTGATGCCTGGCTGTAGCCGTCCATCATAGGCGTGAGTCTTGTGCAGCTGGTTTTTCCACAGCAGGGTTTCAGACCGCATTGGACTTGCTTTCTTGGGTAAAAAAGACATTCTATGGTAATAAGTGTCTTTTGTAGGTATGTAGGTAGGTACAATAATTGGTTTAATGATTCACAGTGGGCATCACTTTATCACCCTAGAAAATATATTTATGGATACAAAGAAATAACACGTTAACCACTGCTGATGTTGTCTTATCAGATGAGGAAGCTGTTGTCTCAAATGTTATCAGATGTTGCCTTTCAAAAGTTCATTCACCTGTGCAAATCCTCACTGTGTTCTCGTGGTATTTTGTTGCTGGAAGATACGCAGGGAACCCTTTTTCATCTTGATATTTTGTTACAACATGAGATTGCTGAAGTTTCATTTTTACTGTAAATATAACTCACCAAAGACTTGTTGCTGCCTCCACAAAACACATTTATTAGGTCCACCTAGCTAAAACTAATGCAGTCTAATACAATAGTCCTGCAATAAATCCTCCCTTCATGAAGGATATAATGTAAAGATGTTGTTAAACCTGCGTGTTGTTGATTCAACCGTGTCGTCACTTCAGAGGCTGTAGTTTGTGGTGCTGTTGAACTGTATTATGATGTATTAGACTGCATTAGTTTTAGCTAGGTGGACCTAATAAACTGGCATGTGAAGAGTGAATGTTCCTCATGTAAAACATGATTCATCTTCATATATCATGCATTTCCTCCCTATCTGCAACACTTTAGGGAACAGTGTTGCATTTTCAAAATATAAAAAAGCTCATCATCAGGGATTTGTTTATAAATTCAACAACTGAATGACTAGGTAATGTGTAAACATTTTTGGATAAAATTCCCATCCTTTATTTGGAAAATGATGAATGTCAGTGCTTTTTTAAAGCACTTTGTCTGGACAAAAAGACCAATCTTGGTAAAATACCAAAGAACTGGGGTTCTGCAATTTTGTTGTGTTGCTTGTATGCAGTGTATGTTAAATAAAGCACTTTTTGTATCAACTTGGGACCATAATGACTTCTGGCTTGTTTCAAATCAGGGTGTAAATCAAGATGGCCTTGAAGTACAGAGGCCAAACAGTTGCGCCTGAACAGTATTATCTTACCACAGAGGTATCAGTGGCGTACACACCAGCCAATAACAAACTAAAAATTGAGGTACAAAAATGTCAGACTGTGCTAATTTAGAAACAGTCACCAATATGGTTTGTCCACCAGAGAGCACTGACAAGCTAGATTTTCAACTCTAAAGTTTCTAGCTGTCAAAAAAAACAGGCATTTTTTGATAAAGTAGAATAATCCGATTTTTGAACTTTCAAATTGTGATATTGGTGTCTTAAGTCCTGTATCTGTCAGGCTGTATTGAGGAGATAACCAGAGCGGCTTGTATTAATCTATAATGACCATCTTATCTTCTGAGTGTCCTTGAACTTGCCCTGTGGTTGACCCTGCATAATGAGAAATGGCCGATGTCAAATTGGCTGTGTGTGCTTGTGGAAAAAGTTTTATGCTTGGAAGCAGGACTATAACTCACTGAGTTAAGTGTCATTCATTGTTCATCAAGCAAGTGATCAAGATTCTTACAAAGTAATTTATTACACAAAACACTAAGTTTCCATTTGCTTTTTAACAAAATGAGTTTCCAGTCTCATACTGTGCATGTGATCATAATGCACATAGGATTTGTATATGAAGCACACAAACAAATTTCGACTTCATGTGTGCATCTGTTGAAATAATTAAAGGACTATGGGTCTCAGTGTACAGGTACTTCACCCTTGTTGGCTGTGGAAACATTCCTCAGATCAGGCAGGGCTTAAGCACTTAACTGTAGTTGGCAGGTACGACACAACAGGTCCCCTGGCTGACCTCTTCGATTACATAGTACATGTTGATAAAGGAGGTTTCATTATGGCAAATTTACTCATGTTAAAGTACAAAAAAGTAGTTTCCATAACCTCAAAATTGAATACTGACAGAACCTGACTACTTTTGCTTAAGACAAAAAAAGTAAAAGCAATACACCTTAAGTAAAAACTGGGGAGAACAGTCTTTTGTGTGGGTGTGTTTGGGGGTAGGTTTGACCTAACGCTCCTTCTTCTTTCCCCCTGTAGGAAGCAGTCCCCGTGCCCCCGTTTACAGTAGGACACATTTACTGCTCTTCTTTCCCCGCCTGGCTTGTAGTGCAGCCCTGGTGGCCATCTCGAACACTTCCCTCACACCATCCTTTGTTTTTGCAGAGCACTCCATGTATCCAAAGGCACCGATCCTGTTAGCCATGTCCCGTCCATCCTCTGGTTTCACAGGTTCCTAAAGGTCAGGAGAAGTTTTAGGAAACAGGCACTCGTCACTCGGAGACTGCATGTGTTGGTTTTGAAATTACCTGTTTCATTTTGGCAAGCTCCCTCCGGGTGTGCTCATCGTTACGCAGGTCCTTTTTATTTCCCACCAGTATAATGGGAACATTGGGGCAGAAGTGTTTCACCTCAGGAGTCCACTTCTCAGGGATGTTCTCTAAATAAGGGGACAAAAGGCGCCATCAGTCAGAACAGAGACACAGCTACAGGATACATGTAGGTGAGACAAATCAAACAGCAGAAAATTACGGCATCTTGGATGGAAAAATGTCTTGATGTTGCACAGGTTCCTCACAAATTTCATAATTCGATAAATGCCTTGATATGTGTCATTGTGTGTGCGCAGTTGTGAGCAAAACACAAACACATGGTGTGATACAATCACCAGAGGAGGAGTGTGATAAAGTGCTTCCCCATGTCCAACAGATGTGCCTGTTCAACTATTTTGTTTGTAGCTGGTTCTTCACATGACATTATTAGAGCTGTTTTTAAATCTCATACTTCCTTCCTATTTATTCAACAAAATACCAGTTAATTGAAACTACATATGATCTGTGTTTTTCCTCTGGACTCCATTAATCATCCTTTTGCAAAACCTTCGCTGAAGAGAAAGATGTACCGCAAACATTAACATACAGTGTCGGCTCTCCGTTCCAACTTACCAAGACTATCAGGGCTGTCGATGGAGAAGCACATGAGAATGACATCAGTGTCTGGATAGGAGAGCGGGCGCAGTCGGTCATAGTCTTCTTGACCGGCTGTATCCCAGAGTGCTAGCTCGACCTGCCGTAAGAGTTAACAAGTTATCAACCACATGAAGCCAAACCACGTTCAGGGTGCTTCTGGTCTATAGGTTTGACATTATACTGACCTAATGAGTGCATACAAACCAATATCCGGTATTCAGAAATATTTATGTAGTACACTACTGCTCATTTGGTGCGAATAAAAACAACATCCCATTTACAATTAGGCTGATTAACCATTTTACATGAAACAACACCTTAATATAGATATAAATAGCCAAGACCCCATGTTCTCTCAATGCTGCTCTTAATAGTGATCACTTTCGACATATTTTAGATAAAGACTGAGATACTGACAATCAGGATATGAAGCTGAACATATTGTGATGAAATTTGAATGTTGTTATGGATTGAAGTTAAGAGTTAATGCTTGAGGGAAATCACTCCTTTGTTTTCTCATTTACTACTCCCAATGTAATATAATGTAACACACACTCAGTAGTTCACTGAATAGTGAACATTAAATCGTGATTTCGGATACTTGCAAAATCACTGACAGGTGTTGCACGACTAATTTCTGCATCTATAAAATCTGACACATTGCATTGTGGAATTGTTGATAGAAAGTAGTGTGCATACAGTGTGGGAATTGTGTTTCTTTAAACACACACCAGGGAGCCATATTATTGAGCAGTTTATCCAAAGTAAGAACCTAACTTGAGTAAGAGCTGTTATTAAGACTAATACCTGCTTTCAAGGCACAAAATTAGCACCAGCCAAATACTGCTAAATTTTGCAAGTGGCTGGTAGATTTGCATCATTCACCAGCCAAAACAATCAGATCAGCAGGTGCAATCAGACGCCAAGTCACATAATGCTGATTCTGGTCTGAAATGTGAAAGGAGCACAATGACTGGTACCTGTTTGCTATCGACTTCAATGTCAGCAACGTAGTTCTCAAACACCGTGGGCACATAGACCTCTGGAAACTGGTCCTTACTGAACACAATGAGCAGACAGGTCTTCCCACAGGCTCCGTCTCCCACTATGACCAGCTTTTTCCTGATTGCTGCCATAGCTGCAGACAAGGGACAGAAAACGGCAAAGGTTTATTACACTATCTATAACAACAGGGAGGGCCGTTTTATTGCATTCAAGGAATTGCGCAACTTCTGTACTACCAGCTGTGCCTGTGAGAAACGACGAGCAGCCAGCCACCTTCAGCCGTGTCCAACTAACTGTGTGGCTTTCTGTGGCAACACCGACACCACGGCTGTTTACAGTCGGTCGGTCAACGACGTGTGGTAGATTTAATACAAGGAAAGACACGTGGACAGCGTACACAGTTGAGAGCCCACGCCTCTTATGTTGACTTCGGCTTACATTTTAAAATCAGACTAGGAACCATCTGCCTCGAAGATACATTTCCGCTCCAGTGTTTCTGCAAATTACCCCGTTTTGCACGTTTAGTCCCACATCACCGACTAAATCACCCGAACATTACCGCGTTGGTAGCTGGTGCCAGCACAGTGGAAACCACTGCACTGTAGGTTGACCTAGATGTTAGTTGGCCAGGAGGCTCTGTTTACAAAAGGCTTGACGCTACCCACTGTAGCGAACCAGCGAGCGTTAGCCGGACACGTAGCTAGTGCGCTAAGTTTACACCTTTACGTTGTTATTCAAAGGTGGTGATATAACGCGTCTAATACCGCGGCAGTGTTTGTGGTTTACTTTCTAACTACTCGGCCAAACCTCGCCTTTTTTTTTTTTTCATTTGAGCCACAAACCGGTACAGCTAGCTTAGCTTAGCTTAGCTTAGCATAACGGAAGCCCGTGCGACTTTATCGGTCCGTTAGCTAGCACGCTAGCGTAAGCAAAATATGGGTTATCAACATATATACATATATAACGCTGTTACTACCAATAAAACACACCGACAAGGTACTGGAACTCCGCCGTGCTTGTAAACAGCACACGCTTACCAAGTGACTGGTATAAGATCTGTCCAGCTGGTCTCCGAGTAGCGCTTTGTTGGCCGCCGTCGCTGCTGCGCTGCTGCTGGATTAACAGGAGGGAAGTGAGGGGGTGGAGACGGGACAAACACTGCGATACACACGTTAGATGTGTGATACATTACGACTGCGATGCTTTTGTTGTTACTGTTACTGTTGTTATTTTATTAAAAGTATTGTTATTGTTAGTAGGAGTAGCTATAGCTCCAGCATTGCATGCTTTGATACACTCGGTGTTGAATGTTGATGTTTATGTATTTTATCTCACATGATTATAGCCCCTTTCCTCAGATTCAATACAACACGTGTTATGCATGGTAGGACCTGCTGTGACATTTACAGTTTTGAGGTGCCGTGGCTGAAATTAACCTTAGCAGCTGTGAACTTCATCAAATGTATTGATGGAACATACATTAATTTAGGAATATGCACCATTTAAGCACAACAGACATTTTGACTGTCATAGTAGGAAAAGCGCAGGTGATACTAATAGCATTAACAATGGCTCATCTCAAGTGTCTCAGTAAGCTAAGTGTGGCACAGCATGCACAGTACCAGGAGCCCGAAACTGAAGCATCCATCATTCATTTTTATTATTTGCACCTGTGCTTTTCCTACTGTGAAAAGGGCCTATGTCAGCTAAAACCTCAACTCAAGACCTGATCTTGAACTCAAGATCAAGTAATAAAGCAGGACCCACCTTGATGCCGTTATCATGTCAGTGGATGTTGTGCTTTAGTAGTGCATGTTCTCATGTTTCCAAGACAGGGCCTGCAGGACCCACCTTGGCTGATATTGTACAGTAGTGGTGCAAATTCTCTAACAAATTTGCAGCTATTAAAATGACCACAAACCAGTTGATTCGCAGTGAACCCGGGGCTTGCAGGGTCCCTAAAGGTCTGGATCCCTGGGGCAGTTCCCCACTTTGCCCAACTGGTAATCCAGCTCTTTGAGATTCTTGTACTTGAGTATTTCCATTTTATGCTACTTTATACTCCTCCACATTTTTGAGGGAAATATTGTAATTTTTACTCCCCAACATTTATTTAAGTGGTATTCTGTGGTTACTTTGCAAATTCAGATATTACAAAACATATACTGAGCTTATAAAATATGTTGCATATAGATTAAACTACCCAGCAATATGTAAAGAAGTTAAAATAAGCTCCACCTCAGGCACATTAACATGCTGTTTACTCATTGATGCATCTATAATTATAATCAAATAATACAATATATATAATAAAACACTCTCAAAGAGGCTATTGCATTATGAGTACTTTTATGTTTAATACTTTAAGTGCACTTTGCTGACAAGACTTTACATTGTTTTATTGCTACTTTTACATAAAGTAAAGGATCTGTGTGTTTGTGGTACAAAACTGACAAATGCATTTAGTTTAATTCTGCATTAACTCTGCATGAGAGAGACCATAATCATGTGAGACAAATTACACATGCATTGTGCCTTCTGTCAGTTGTTGACAATGAATGCAGGTCAGAAATGTCTGCCTGCTTGCTTTTATGTTTTTATGATCTTGATAAAGATTGTTATGACAAAAGTGTTCTGATGATGCCGGTCATTTAAATATGGAGTGAAAAATGATTCAAACATTTCAGACTGACAGGTTGAGGTGGAGACAGCACAGAGATAGTCTGTTCTCAGTTGGTGCAGCAGTGTATTAATAACTGCAGCTCTTACTCTAATCCTGATAAGAGGCTTTCTCAGCACTGCTCAGTTCCGCCTCGTGGTAACCTGTTTCCATGAAAACAGTAATACTAATACCTCACATTCATCTGCATGTTCAAGCAGCCACTCATTCAACAGTGGAAAAAAAAAACACTGAAAAAAAGACAAAGCATGTCTGTGGTTTATTTCTCTGAAATCCACATGCATGTATGCTCCTCTTCTGAGAATGAAATTAGTTTGTAAACAGATGTCCTTTAGCTAACAACAGCTTTCCACGAACAGACATAATGTTCATGCAGGTAATGATTTTATAAGAGGGTGTGTTTTACCTCTTCAGATAGAAGATGTCTGATTTAAGAAAATGATTCTGCACATGAAAGAAATACAAAATGTACCCTGTCTTTTATATCTTTTAAAATGACTTGTCAGCCACCTCTGGCAAACATGCAGAAAGAAGAAGAGAGTCATTACACCCAGCAGGGAACAAACTCTGTTGAATTTTGTGCAAAATAATGATCAAAACACATGCTCTATCATGATAGCCACAGTACTAAAAAAAAAAAAAAGGATGTAAAGACATGTTTAAGATTTTGTGAGGACCATAATGGTGCCCAAAAGTTGCAAGCGTCACATGAGATCACTGTTGGCTCAGCCATGGTTCATCAGGTTCATTGTTTTTACAAAGAGTGAATAAACATTGCTTTGTTCGACACTATTTGCAAACCTCAGGTGCTATAGCGCCCCAAAAATCCAAATTATTTCTGATGTCATCTCTGCTGGAACAAACAGTAGCTGCATTTTTCACAGATGTATTGTTGATAAGATGTGCTGTCTTGTGGATAAACAAGACATGCAAAAACCTGTATGACTCTCTTTTTACTTCGTTGTAGAAATAAAATGAATTTACAGTAGCTGAAACAGACATATAAAAATAATAAAAATATGATTCTGGAGAAAATCAGTAGTGCTGTAGTAAGACTGAGCTCATTCACCAGCAGTGGGGTGACACTGAGGTTTATTGTATTTGAAGCATTTCAGTGTTCTCTCTCCGGGCCGCTCTCTGTTGCCTGGGGTGTCAAACTGTCCCAGATTCACCATGTGTGTTCATGGAGTGTGACCCCAACCCATGCTGCTGTCTCTGTGTCCTGTACCAGAGGGACAGAGACCCTCATATGTGGAAAGGGTAGTCCTGCAGGTAGTGCAGCAGAGGCTTTGGGAGTGGCAGCTGGTCGGGGCAATTCGTGCTTCTGTTGATGGTGAGTCGCGTCAGGTGCTGCAAAGAAGGGAAGGCCTCTGGTTTGTGCAGGGGGTGCATCAGCTTCAGAGGCACTCCGCTGTCTTTAGCTGTGTGCTTGGCAGGGTCGGGCTGTGGTTTGGGATGGATGTCATTAGATGCCTGGCCCTGCGGCGTGTGGCCCAAGCCACAGTAGTGCTGTATGAGGCTGAGAACATCTGGGAAGGACTGCAGGTGAGGCAGGCTGGGGGAAATGGAGTCCAGCCAGAAAGAGCCTCTGCTGTACTCTATGCGTACACTGGTAGGTCCACAGCGGGTCTTCATCGACAGGGCCAGCATGTACTGAGGATGACTGCTGTCCCGCATGAGAAACGTGCCTTCAGGCTTTTTTAGGAGAGCTTCCCGAGCTTCACTCGCTGAGATGGAACCCCAGTACCAGCCTGCGACCAGACAGATGGTTTGGATATCAGTTTTTAGTTTTACATGAAAGTAGTTTGTTACTGGAAGTGTTGGGGTTAGGTTTGATTCCTGAATTTCCAAATGTCTACCATATCAAATAAATAACACTTGATATGAGACGGACTCAAAACAAACAGTCAGATGCTGGATTTTAGTGAAATAAAATGTGAAGTCAAAATCAGTGAGACCGCTGGTGTACCTGAGGTCTGTAGATACTGGAAGTTGGTGGTGATGCAGCGCAGGTCCTCTGCTGGGTCCCAGGGGGGAGGAGAGGGATGTGGGCAGCATGAACCTCCTCGATCCTCATGATGGAAAACGGTCACTGCCCGGGCAACCATTTCTGACTGATAGCAGCACTGTTGACATAAATGTTGGAGCATCAACAAAATAATAATTTACATAATTTAGGTATCACAAGATTGTGCAAGCTTATATCGTATTCTGTCCCAGAAACTCTCTCAAGTGAAGTAAGTTTCATCTCAGTTGATAAATCTTATTTGAGATATCATCACAATTGTTGACTTTCACTGTCCAAAATGAGCTAAAACCAACCAACCAAACCAACAAACTAAAACAAAATAAAAAAGATATACT
Source organism: Macquaria australasica (assembly GCA_005408345.1). Lineage (NCBI taxonomy): Eukaryota > Metazoa > Chordata > Actinopteri > Centrarchiformes > Percichthyidae > Macquaria > Macquaria australasica. The sequence continues at coordinate 358,883 of SEMN01000399.1, read as the reverse complement.
CGTAAAAAAACAACAACAACAACAAAAAACATAAGGAGCAATAAAAATAACTCTAAACAAGAACTAATAATAGGCCTATATAGCTAAAAGACCAAGACCTGCAGTCTTATAGCCAATCAGGCACGAGGCAATTATAGTTTTTATATAGACCTATTCATAAGAAAAGGCTAGAATAAAACAGACTCAACAGATGAACAAATATTTATGTCATTCTTTTTTAAAATAATCTTACCTTAAATCAAGGGAAATCATAAGGACCGCCACTAGTTTGAAAAAACAGTCCAGCAGTTTCTCACAGTAAACAATTAATTATCATAGTCGAATAGTCTCGGATGATTGCGAAAAAGAAAACATTCCTTCTAACTATCTGTTTGTAGCGATAGAAAATGAGAAAAACAAATATCCGCGTGAGCCCCCGGTGGTCTGCCGTGAGAGTGAAGCGGAGTGTGAGCTCTTTATTCGGTAGACTGCACGACAGAAAACAGCTCAGTTCACGCAGCTTCCAGGAATCTGTTTCCGAGAAAGGTTTTGTGTTTCAGCGCCCGCAGTGACAGACGGGCTGCTGCCAGCAGCCTCACTGCGCTCCGTCAACGCGCACGCTGTCAACACACACCACTTCCGGTGCGGCTTTCAAAATAAGATGGAATGACGTCGCTCTTCAAGATGCAACTTTGTGAAGAAAAGATCCAACTTTGTGCCTCATATAAAACAGGATGAAAATGGAGTACGGGCGTTACAGATAAGTTCATCCTGAACCTGCTGCGAGAAATGATTCAACAGTTTGTAAATACTGGAAATGGTGAGGTGATGAGTCCGAGATCTCCATTGCAACCCCATCCACCTCCAAATGCCTTTTGATTATTTGGACTATGACCATTTTATTTCATAACGCCACTTTTCATCATGAACTTTGGCTTATTTCACAATTTCATGGTTATGGACTCCCAGTTGCCAGTTTATTAGGTACACCTAGCTAAAACTAATGCAGTCTGATAGAACAGTAAATCCTCCCTTCATGAAGGTTATAATGTTCAGTTTTTATTTAAACTGTATGATTATTTTGGATGATGCAGCTTGTGATGCTGTTGAACCGTTTTGCATTATACAGATAATTATTTAGTTATTAAGTCTACAGAATAACCGAAACACCAGTCAGTAGTTTGCAATACAGTTCATACAGCACCACAAACTGCAGCCTCCTTGTATGACTGTTGTATTAGAGACAGCATTAGTTTTCACTGGGTGTACCTAATAAACTGGCAACTGAGTGCATATGTCTGTGTTTATTCATGATTATTTATTTGGTCTGTAAATCTGATTTCCAGCTTTAATTTTGTGCAGAATTAAATATGATATACAATACAACTGTAGTGTTTTAAATATAATTTTGCTGTTTTGTTTCCTCCATCACCCGTTGTCCTCTCTACACTGACAGTTTTCAACCTTTTATGTTGAAGGCAAATCGCAGTACTTCTGGTAGATTAATGTCTGGGTTACCTCCGGCTGTCTTAATGCAGCTGCCGGCAGTAATGTGTTTAATGCTGCATTTTCGTCCAACCTTTGCATATCTGTATTACACTAACGCTTGTATGGTTTCAACATTACAACGCCATGATTTCTGACTTTATGTCAATAGGTTACTTTCAGCATAAATGCATTTAGAAAGTATCATTTGATTAATACAGTAAACCAAACACTGTAATATATTAACATCTAACACTCGTTCCCTGCCATGCTTTGAACAATAGCATTCAACCAGTGATTATTTCTTGTTATATTATCATGAAGAAAATTACCTGTGTGCTACAAATGGTTGATTTGTTTTCCTGGAAATTACTGGGTCACATCAGAAGTCAGTGTGATTCACATAGTCAAGGCTCATCATCACCCAACCCACAGCTCGCATGCACAAAGATAAAAGCAGCCATTTAGCTCTGAACCGTGTTTCCAAGAAAAAATATTCACATCAACTGTCTTTCCCCGTGAGGTATGAAAGCAGCAGAACTGCACAGCTGAAGGCTTCTGAGTAAGAGCCTTCCTGGAAAACACACACACAACAAATTGACCTCTGCCACTGAGCCGTGATCCCTGCTGCCGCTTCTGCTGCTGCTGCTGGATTGCATGACTATATATGACACACTCACACAGTCAGAGAGACAGAAATGAGGACACAAACGCTAGAAAATAAAGAAAATATTTTATTGTAGGACCATGTAAAACAACAGCCTTCAGTTGAGTGCAGTCAAACCTTGCTCAGGTGGCTGTAGAAGGCAAAGGCAACTGTAAATGTGGTGTGGATGAATTTACATGTGATGAAGAGTAAACCATGGGCACAGCATAGGCCTATACCTAGGCAATATAAAGGAGAATCCACCCTAAAACAGAAATTTCATAGCCATTTCCCAGCGATTGTGAGTAGCTGAATCGATATTAGTGAATGAATCAAAGAAGAATGAAGCAACTACAATAATTCCCTGACGTAGAGAGCAGAGGCAGGAGAAGACAAATCAGATGGGAAATATGATATATAAAAAGCACTTTATCCCTTTAACATCCAGTGTTTATCTGAAGTCTCGCTGGTTGCCTGGCAACCTCACAGGCACGACAAGACCCCAGGAATTCACTGCTTCCAGCCAAAAAATAGTCCAGCACATAACAACCTGTAACACTGCAACTTGTCGTTTTTACACTTTGGTTTTAGTACAGATTGAATAGAAGATATAACGTGTTAATTACTGAGCTTTAGAAGTGCTGGTAGGCAGATTTTGTTCCCTTTGCCCAGAGCCAGGCTAGCTGTTTCCCCCTGTTTCCAGTCCTTATGCTAAGCTAAGCTAACTGGCTGCTGGTTGTAGCTTCATATTTAATGTACAAACACAAGAGTGGTGTCAATCTTCTCATAACTCTCGGCAAGAAAGCGAATAATTGTATTTTCCTAAATGCCATATTTCACACTCTCTGACAGTATCATACTTATTGTGTATCAGCTTGTTCAAACTATTTAAGGTATATTTATGTTTACAGGGTGACATATTCAAACCTAAGACTCCATGTTTTTACGACTTTTATCATTACATGAATTGGAAATATTCTAGATGTTTTGTGCTTGATTTTAAACACATTTCCCCAAAATTCAGCCTCACATATTTGGAATCTCTGGAAAGTTTTGGATCTCCGCTACAAATGAAAATAAAGTTCTGTGGGTTTGAAAGTTTGTAATGACTGACACACTGGTGGATAAGTAGGGTTTAAGAAGATAAACAACTTTGTAGATGTTTTTTAACATTATAATTATCCACCTCAAAATACTGATACTTTATCATGACTTTAACACGTTTTCATCTACAATGAAATTTAATTTAATTTGAATAAACCAAAAGATGTGTCCACATATCAGTCAATCACTTAGACTCAAACTACCAACAGTGCTCTTGTTCAGGTCTGACAAAGCAGTTCCTTGAGTCTATTTTTGAGACAATTTAGAGTCTTAGCTATCACTTTCATAAAAATGTTCACATCTTTCACTGCAGGAAAATAAATATGAATTCTGCTTTATGGTGGATCTATTTCTTCCTGTTTTCAGTGTGAAATGTGTGTCCGCAAGTAAAAAGAAGGCTAGAAGCTAAAAAGTCAAATATCAAGTCAATTCATAGATATCGTGTTGGTTTGCTTGTGTACTTGTGTATAATGTCTAACTTTCTTCCCCATTCTCCCCTTCACCCTTGATGAGGCGTTTGTTGCCCCTCTTCCCTCCTGGTCCGCGGGGCTTGGCAAAGGCCTGCTTTAAGGTGTGCTCCATCGGGTGGACCTCCTCGTACAGGAAGTCCTCTGTCAGGCCATCGCCGTTGTCGATCTCCATCTACACACAGGAATAACACTCAGATTAATGGCTACTCTTTTCAATGCGATGACCACAGAACTAAAACATTCATTATCATCATAACAGTTTATAGATAAATTGCAGTCACCTTGTTGACTGTTTGTCTCTACAGTGATATATTACAGATTGTGTCTGTTTGTTATTTTAGTTGTGGATGATTTGGGTGACCTGTACCTTTTTGGTGACCTCCAGCTGGTAGTCTCTCTCCACCTCATCCAGTAACCTGTTCTTACAGCTGGAATACAACATCCGCTCCTTGATACTACAGGTGTACCCAGGCATCGAATATATGAACACTGCAAGAGAAATGAAGTCGTCACTTAAGCAGCTGATATTTGATGATTCACTGGATCACATTTAACTATCATTTCTGCTGTTAAAAGCTCTTTAAGCTTTGACACACAATCCTGGCTGAAACTCACAATCACTCCCACCTTCTCTAAACTACTCACTACACCAGGGGTGGACAGAGTACTAGAACATCCAATACTCAAGTAGAGGTGCTAGCACTAGACCTTAATTAAATAGGAGTAGAAGAACTTGAGTAACATTTAGTTAACTATATGTGGTCACTGTGAAAAGGCCAATGAGTATTTAGTGTCTGAAAGCTGCAATTAATTCTTTTTTGAGCCACTTGGGGGCACTTGGAACGAGCTGAAAGCACAACATCAACATATTGTCACCTAATAAAGTTGTTAAGGTTAACATGTAAATAAACAGTTGCCTATTAACACAATCACACATATCAATATCCACTCTCCTTTTAGCTCTTTAGCTGCTAAATGTTTAACTATGTTCACCAGCTAGTCGCTAACTTTGTCTGTCTGTCTGTCTGTTTGGTGCTGGACAGACCGTGTACAGTGGGTATATCAGAGCTTTTTCACTGAAAACAGATGCATGCTGCTGCTCGAAACAACGCTAAGAGAGCATTGAGAGTGAACTGAAACAGTAACGCTGGGCCATAAAAATCAAAACAGTGAGCTGAAAGATGCTAAAACGCCCCATAGAACTGAGAGGAGCTGCAGAGTGGAGTGATCATCGTTTTCTGTGGGTTCGTCACTACGAGCAACACCTTCCACGTTACACATAGTCATTTGATCCAGCGTTAATATACGTAAAAAACTGATTAGTGCAGCTTCAAGCTTGGGGTTTAAACCCACATGGTGTCACTTGACAAGGAGGTGAAGTTTTGGGAGATTCTAGGACTAACATACTAAAAAAAGTTTTTAATAAAAACAAATTCAATTGACTTTAAATATGGAGCTCCCTTCAGTCTCATGAAAATAGAAGGCAAAATGACAGAACAACAGTGAGACTGTGTACTGACCCAGCGCCTCCTGCCGCTGGCCCTGGTGGGAATGTTTGAAGATAAAGAAGTGGTATCTGGGGGAATCTGTGGGAATCCTGTAGGGAAGCTCGTGGGTCTCTGTAGGTTTGGTGTGAACCAGCTCAATGGTCTCTTTCTCTACATCCAGCCGCTGCAACACAACATACACAAACAAGCTTTGTTCAGGGGTCAAGTCATGCAAAGACGATTTTACTGACAAACACTGATACGAACAAAGATCCTGACAGCTTGTTGTGTTTTTTTTTTTACAGGGAATATGTTACATTTTGCACACTGTGTAATAAGTAGTAAAGGTTTTCTGTCCGGGCTCACCAGCTGTATGTAGTTGATGCGTCTCTGCTTGAGTTGCTGCAGAGCTCGTTTGGCCTCTTCTTGTAGCGGGAATGCAAGACCTCGAAGAGTCTCTGCCCTTTTATCTAAGCCAAACTCCATTGTAACCTGCAGGATAAAAAAAACATTTAAAAAAACACAGTAAACTCAGTGCTGATATGTCCGAACAAATGACAGAAAATTAAATGCCAATCAAACAGATTGTAACAAACCCTCGCTCGTGCTGTGGAAGTCCCAATTCGTCTACGTTCATCCTGTGGACATAAGAGGCCATTTTTAAATCTGTCCTCCTCTCTCTACTTCATGCACACATTTATATTTGTATTAGGAGGAAAATCTACGTACCCATACAACTTTATCCTGCAGGAAAAAAAGTTGAAGTATACAAGATGAGTATACGTTAAGTATGCGGGTCATGTCATATTCAGACAGTTTGTATTGTTTAAATTTTACCTCTGTGACTTTAATTCGTTGTAATTCCTGCTCGGCTGCTGTGAGCGGAGCCGGGGAGGAGCAGGAGGAAATGTGTCGCAGGTATCCCTGGAAGCACAGGTCATCCTGCAAACAGGATGTTTACTTAATCTCCAGCAGTTGAAAGTTAATTGATCAGTGCGTGCTGGAGGGATTTTACTAACCTCGACTGTGCCAAACATTTCATCTCTAATGTGACCTCCTCCAAACTCTTTCTTCAGTGTGGCACGAGTCGCTGCATACATCATCTTCTGCCTCACCTGACGGAGGATATAATGAACATTAATTATGGTTATTAAGGTTTCTATAGTCTTCGAATTTCATTTTGGTTTTAGCATATTTTTTTTAAGCATTTTTTTGTGTGTTGAGGGTTTGGTAGTTTTTAAAGCTCAGTGCACTCCAAAATGTGTTTTGCTGATTGTTACTTCTTTTGGATGTTTGCGCTTCACTGTGCAGAAAGATGTCTGTGCAGAGTTTAACACTGGAAGGCTGTTTTCACATTCATCTGCAGAAGGGGGAATGTTTCTCTGTGCTCACCTTAAATATGAGTTTAAGACGTCTACATGTGAGATGGTTTTGTGATATCTGAGCCAGTTTGGATCCTGGTCCAATATCTAGTTTGCAACTTATGTAGTGTGATGTGGAAACTTGAAACCTCCAGGTCAAACACTGAGACACCTTGTGTCCAGCAGTTAAACTTTTGAATTTAACAATATTTGCATGTTCATAGATTCTAGGTTTATCAGTGAGGGAGAAGGAGTAGATATCATTTTAAATAATTTAACTAATGATTGTACTGTTTTTTTTGTAGAAAATCAGACACAAATTATTATTTAAAGCAGAGTTCTTTTATATGTCTTAAAACATCGTATACTCTGGCGTTTTGCATTGTACATGCCTTGTTTTATTTAGTTTACTGATAAGTTTCGTTCATTTTTGGTAGGAATTTATGATTTAGAGGTGGAATGACATAACTAATGTACACATATTTTAAATGTGTTTAAGGCAGGTTTTGTGCAATTCCATATAAACAATAAATCATAAAGCCTTTTTAAAAATGTAAATATTTTTTCAATTGTAGTTATTGTATTTTTTCACTAATAATTACAATCTCAGCCTTAACCTGTGTTTAATTTCAAATAAAGTTAAAATGTTACCCAAATTTAAGTTTTATGGTAGTTTTTCAGAAAAGTTTAATTTAGTTAAGTTTAAGTTTTTTTTTAATAGGGTCCTGCTAATATTCTTTTTTTAGTTTCTAACAATGTTTCAATGATATCTATAGTTAATGTTTTATTTTTAATTACAATAATTTTGGCTGCAGACTTTGAATGACTAAATTCGAAACTAGGCTGATCAATGACAGCACGTCAATCAGCTCCAGACTTACTGGTGATTGGTCAGGTGACCAGGCGATGAAGATCCACTCGTATCCCTGTGCATTGTGGGAGTCCAGACGGTAGAGGATGTAGCAGGGTTCCTGAGGCGTGAGCAGAGGAAGCAGGAACTGATCGTAGTCCTTGTCCCAGCTCTGTGCTGGCTCTCTGTATGAATCTAGCACCAGCTCCTCTGCAGACGAAAAAACGCGTACCAGCAAACTCATCTCAGGATTCAGAACAAGTCAACTGAAAGCTCACTTGAGTCAAATCTTTCTGAATACAGGAAACATCTCATGTTTACCATTTCTGATGACTATCTTCATTATTCTGATGGCACCTCCCCTTGCTCGGGCCAGAAACTCTTTCAGCTCAGATGTTGCTGAAGTAACCAGATATAAGTCAGACAGGTCAAAACTGAGGATGGGGGGTTGAAAGAAGTGAGACAGAGTTGGGTAGGTAAGAACCTGAGACTCTACTTCAGGGAGAAAATTTGATCCACTGCCAGATAGTCACACCATCACCTAAAGTGACTCAGACAGCGGACACATGTACCAAAGAATCTCTGAGAAATTTTGAGCCTGAGGGATAAAACAACCTCATCCTTCCCCAATTTTCATACCCATGAATGTTAGTTTGGTGCTGAAAACTAGATTTTGCTGTTTATTGCACTCTCTCCTTCTCTCTCACCATGGTTACCAAACACAGCGGTCTCATAAATGATGTAAGATCAGGTGAGAAAGGTGAGAGAGGTATGCTTCTGCCAACCCGTCCCCCTATGCTCCAATTACCAAATGCCATAACACACGTATATACGTAGCTCTTAAACTATCCACAAATGCCTGTAGGTGCTAAATATCATGATTACTGGTGTCACAACATAGAAGACAGACATTTTAACTGTGAATCAGTTGTATACAGGCTTACAATTTAATACAAGTGTAGCCTTTACACATCTGCACCCTTGCACTATTGTATTCTTGTTTACAATTTACAGAAACGGACACTGCACGTTGTTCGTCATTGTTGCTTTTATATATATTTATTACATTTATTTTTTCACCTATGGCCTACTTGTATGTACATAATAGTTCTATGTTTATTTTGACCCATCTTTGTTCTGCTTTGTTGTCCTTGCTTTTAGCTGTATGTCTATTTCTATCTTCCTGTAAATTGGAACTGTAAGTGCTTTGAGAGCAACAAAATGTACGTGTACACATACTTGGCCAACGAAGCCGAATCTGATTCTTTACAGTCCAGAATTATTTATATCCACAACAGGTTTATCAAGTCAGTGAAGTTAAGGGACGACTTTAAGATGATCTTAAAAGCCTTCTTTTTTAAATTGTTTTTTGAGGATATCAGAGAATATTATCAGTGAGATTGTGAGGGTATATTTACATGCCATGGCTCAAAAGCTTAAAAGAAAATTTAAAAAAGAACCTAAAATGAATTAAACTAGACTAACACACAAAAACAACTTGCTTTAAGAAATGAACTCACCGTCAATTCCAGTTTGATGGGACATCTTTTGGCAGTCAGTTGTCACCGCTTCACACTCCTCTCATGCAAGAAGGACCAGGTCCAGGTCTCTGTGTCCTCGCTCTTCTTGCTCAGCAGGTATGCGTCTACACTGATGGCAGACAGATGGACCCACACACACCAGTGACATAAACGCCTCGAGGGTTTCTTGGGAGATTCCGAACACTTGAAATACAATCTGCGGAACTGCGGCTGATGAGTAATAACGTGCCTGTCAGTGGATATGCCACCCTAACCACTGATCGAAAACTCTTTGCATATCGATGACCACAACTTTAAAAGTCTCGGTGGGGGAGCCTCTCCCAGGTCACATACTGTCCTGTACTGTTCCTGTGAGGGGGGAAACCAGGCTGTGCAGAAAATCCATCACTCATGACATCAGTGGTCAGTGCAGTGTTTTCAGATGCTGTCAGCGCACCACATGTAACAACATTTTATCACTCATTCACATAGAGTGACCGACCAGCTCATGCAGACTGCATGATCTCAAATTCCAGCCATCTGGTCACAGAAATGTGACACCAAGCAAGAATCTGACCGCTTCATTTCAACATTGTTCAATGGACCAAGAATGGATTTGTGGTTGGTACATTTTGATTGGCAAAGTTACCTTTAATAGTTAATGAAAAGGTGAGAATAGGGGATGTACCTCTGCGTGCTATTAAAATATGAGAATGTGACGTTTCTTATGGCTATGAGATATAAACACCTTTTATTCCAAAGTGTGAGGTAAAGAGCTCCAGATGACTTGTGCGTACACTAGAAGTCAGTACAAATGGATCCATTTCTGACCACTGACAAAAATAAAAAAACAAACTCATCAAGGTAACACACACACACACAAAGGATAGCACAAAATGTAGTGGGGAGTGATGAGGGTGAAAAAAGTGTTGTAAGGATGAGAGTGCCAAACGCTTAAACTATCACACCTTATTTCTCCATCTCTCCTTCCACGCATCTTTGGTGCACACACACACACGAAGAGGTAGGTGAGAGAAAGATAAGTGTGTACCTGTGAGGTTACCTGTGATGGGATCATCCATTATTCACTCAGTGGTGAGTACATAACCCAAGCATCTATACATTATTCAACAGAAACCCCACCCCCCTCCTCTACTTCAGGAAGACACACTTTATGTGCACAAAAAAAAAAAGAAAAGAAAAACACCCATTCATCAAACTGATTAAAACTGCCTGTGCTTCTCTCACACGTCACCGATTGGTTTACTTGCTGAGTGAACTTCTGTTAGCATCTGTTAAGTGAACTCATGTAAGTGTCATTGTTGTGAGAAGCAACAATATATTCATCCTATAATTATCTAAAAATCACAAATTTATAAAGACTCTATTATTCACTGTGTTTAAGGTTGTAATTATATGTATATCAAGATTCATCTGATGTATGATAAAAGTAAGGATGTCAAATAAGGAAAAAAAACTGTAGCTCTTATTTTCATCTAAAATTGTTTATTATCAAATATTTAAACAATAAAAACACTGATTATTAATTAGTTAAATTACACATGAAATATTCATGAAATGCGTAAAAAAAACTACTTTTAACGGGAGGTATGTGGGATTTTGTCACAGCTGCATCAACCTTTTTAAAAGTTTAAAAATACTGCATGTAAAAGGTTTAACGTCAAATATAAAAAAAATATTTTTATGAGGTTCTTGTCAGGCCAAGAAAGGTAGTCCAACATATGAAAGTATCCTACATCACTGCATGATTGCGATGTGTTTTACAACGAGGACTCACTTTGCAAACGTCCCTCTATGAGTCATCAATGCACGGCAGCCAAAATGTCTGTTAAGAGAAGAAGAAATTATGAATGAGCACTCTGTTCAGTGTAGTTTGTCCAGCAGCAGCTACTGTCCATGTGATGTGTCTGATCTCACCATGTTAGTGCAGGCACTAGCAAACGTCATGTATCGGGGGTTAAACTGCAGAGTGTTGATGGGTCCTGGATGTTTCCCGTCCAGCACAGCCACCTTCATCCCACTCTCAGTGCTCCAAACATGGACTCTCCCGTCCTCTGAGCCTGCACGACAAGACATGTTTCAACACAGATCTTACAGGAAGAGACCAAAATATAAAACTGAGGTGTTCAGGCTCACCAATCATGACAAACTGCGAGTCGGGAGTGAAGCAGGCCTCCAGGGAGATGCCTTTACTATTGTTGTAGCCCTTAAAATGAGCAAAGACAGGAAACGCCTTCAAGTAATCATACTAATATACAGACGGATGTAATTCAGTGGGTTTGTGGGAATGTGTTTGTCACTTACTGAAAAAGTGTGCAGCACAGATCCATTGAAAGCATTCAGGACGCGAATCATCCCTCCATTGGTGGAGATGAGAATCTGCTTCCCATTGTTGCTGAATTTGAGTCCAGTCCAGTCACAGGCACGATTAAACCACGTCTCAAAGGAGGCAAAGGGACCCTTTTCTCAGAAAGATTAAATACATTATAAATAAAGTATAAGAGAGAAAACAATGAAGGCCAACTCCCCCATCCATACGAGCATACTCACGCAAACCACTAACACACTAATTTGCATTTTACCTTGTCAAAAGCACGGAGGTCGTATAATTTAATGGCCTGTGATTCCACCCCTGCAGCAAATATCAGCCCATCAGGATCAAAGGAACATACAGGTTTCCCCAGTGGATTAGTCAAACCCTGAAACACAAACATGATCATACATACAAAGAAGAAGACTGAGAAGCTGCAACAGGAAGTCTGGATTTTACCACCATATTTCAGCCTTACTAATTAAGGACTGGTGTTTGTGTCATATTAATGTTTCTTCTTACATTTAGTCTTTGTTTGCAGTATAATGTCTTACAGCACTGTGTTTTAGCTACTGTGTGATGGTAAAGTTTTACATATGAGAGGTAAGATCCAAGTGTAACATAGCTCCTAAAGCAGGTCTGGGGCCACCCAGTGGTCACTGGGCAAAAGGTTATTAAAAGCTTTGTTGGCTTCTGATATACAGCACCTTGATGTGCAGTAAGCGCTAACAGCTATAGCAGCAGCTGCAATTACACGTTTGAGTAAGAGAACAGAGGAAGTGTCATTTTCCAGCCTGTTCACAGACTACTCACTTGACAGTTTGGAGAGCGCAGGTCCCAGATCCGGATCGTCTTATCCAGCGAGCCTGAGATAAACGTATCGTCCACTGGTGACATGGAGAGAGCAACAACTCTGAAATAAAAGACACAGAAGAAACAAATTAAAGACAAGAAAAGACAAATGAAACTTAATGATGCCTGTGGAGAACTGGGGAACCGGTTGCTGTGAAAGAGGTAAATATTCTGTCTTTATGCTGTTCAGAAATGCATTTGAAGAATGCTACTTTTTTTTGTGTATTTGTAAAACATGGAGAGTAAATGTTGAGAGTAAACATATTTTTTCCCCATATTTTTATCAGATAAGGTATAGATAATGGATGGATTAGAATATGTACATAACTTCAAAGATGAAGAGATTATAAAATTTGACTTTTGAATAAAAAAGCAAGTTGTAGCTTCTTGGTTTGACCTGATTAAAGGGCAACTGGGCTTGAAAAGCTCTCAAGTAAACAAGTGTTAGAGAGCAAGAACGCGTTGGTAGTTCTCCGTCCAGCGAGCACCTGACAAGGGTCGTGTATACTTTGTTCTTATCGTAGCCTCTTGGGTGGAAATAGTCAACTTTTAAGGTTTACATCCATGTACGTCATGCTCCATTTTTTATCCTTGAGTTGGATCCAGGGTGGCTGCTTTTACTCACCTTGCAGTGTGACCTGGGAAATACCGGATGTACTGGTTGTCTGTGAGCGACAGGTACCGGATGGTATCTACGAGACACAGAACCACACTTTAGCTTCAAAAACTGAGTAGAACACATGTGTTTACATTGTATTTTATATCTTGTTTGCCTGTCATTAATGAGTTATTACCATCCAGTTTGTTGGAGCTGTAGACCACAGTGTGTGTATCTCCATGTGTGTAGCGGATGAGGTCTACTCCATACTTCTTGCTGAACAGGGTCCTTTTAGGTCTGAGAAAAGAACATTTAAACCTGTCAATCATTTGATCACTTGATGAACCACAGAGAACATGCTGCACTGCCATCTTTCACAAAGACCAGTTTAAATATGGAAATTGGTCATTATTTTCATGTATTTTGGGCATAAATGCATTCCAATTGGAGTTAAGCGCATAAAGGTAATTACACAGTTACCACTTGTTTTTTATGTAATATCACTGGCCACTTACCTTCCTTCACGGATGTCATATAACACGATGCAGTCGTCGTCGCTGCTTGATATCGCATTTTCACCATTTGGGCTGAAGTCCACACAGTTGACTTTCTGGGAATTTTCTCGGTATGTCCGGGCGACCCTGAAACTTCGTAACACGCTGTCCGTGATCTTCATGTCTGCAGCGAAGTTATCTTACCATAAAAAATATGCAAAGTAAAACCAAAAGGGTCCCTCTGTTTCTGTTTTAATGAAGCCTGCGAGTAATTTCTGTTGTTTGTCTGGTCGAGCAGTGCACGAAGCAATACCATTTAAGAGCCTTGACGCCAAATTAACGCTCACATTTTCAGAAAAACAATAAAATCAAATACAACAGGCAACCACTGAGTGCACTCGGTGTGTTTCTCATTATCTACCAGGTGGGCGGTGTTTTCCAACCACCATTACATTCAGTGGCTTCAACACACCGGGCAGTGCCGGAAAGAGAAACGAGCATCACTACTGTCAGAAAAAGGAAATGACGAGACGCCACCACAGGAAATTGTTGCTCCACGCATAGCACACTGTTTTTGACGTACAACTGGTTCTGAAGGTCAGACGTATTTTCTTTTGCCGCCTTTGAGTCCTTAATTTTTGTGAAAGCGCAATTTTTGGAGCGACTTGACGAAATTGTCATGTGAACAAAAAAATTCCAGGTGATTTTATGTAATGTTTAATCCAGTCTATAACAGCCATGAGCCCAAAAATGGCACTCATTTGACTGGATGAATGTAGGTTTCTCCAAAATCACTATTACAACAATTAAAACGGTAGATTTTTGTATTTTCTTGCTTTTTTTTTTTTAGTTGTGCGGAAAATGTGTGTACGCTTTTATTCTGAAAGGTGCGGCCCGGAAGTTGTTTGACGGCGCGCGTGTTTCCTCTGGAGTTTATTTTTGTGTCTCCAAGCTAATGTGAACTATCCTGCTAAACACGATGAGCAGCTGTGGGAGAATAGCCTGTAGTGAGTGGATATCCGGCCTGAACATCGTCCTCTCTCGGGTCAAACCACGGACAAACTACCGCCGGTGTCCGGAGGCGGCGCCGTGCCTCAGCCGGAGCCAGGCCACCGCCGCTAAACACGCTGCGGGCTCCGACACGGGAGAGAAACCCCGGCTGAGAGCGATCGACCTGGCACGGAAGGTCCAGCAGGAGAAGGCGAAACCACAGACGGCGGAACCGGAGAAGCTGTCCGGCCAGCAGAAGAGGGTGACGGAGCTGAAACGGTTCAGTCTGCAGCTACAAAACGTCCACCCTAACGTGCTGGCCAAGCACCTCCACAGAAGCGTGCTGTACCAGGACGAAGATGTGGTAGTCGTCAACAAACCTTACGGTGTTCCTGTTCGAGGTAAACCAGCAGGAGCTGACTGAAGACACTCAACATTATTCATTTACACGGATTTAACACCAAGTCCAGTTGTGTTGCACGCCTGAAGGGATGTGGGGAATTTGGTTAGGAAAATAATTCTTTAGAGCTGAAACGATTAGCTGATTAATCAATTAGGTGATTGACAGAATAAAATGTTGATTAATCGTTTGTCATATTTTAAGTAAAATGCCAAAAATTCTCTGGTTCCAGCTTCATAAATGTCACGATTTCCCGCATTTCTCAGTTTTAAGACTGCAACTGACGAATAGTTTCATTATTGGTTAATCTGTTGATTATCTTTTTGATTTAAAATGATCGATTCACTATGTTCTGACAGTTTATAGATCAAAAGATTGTTCTATTTGCCAACATACTGTATTTGCCCATACTGATGGTAAGCCAACACTGGCCAATAATATTGGTCGGCTGATAAATTGGTAGGGCTCTATTCCAATGATGGTTACTACATACACTGTAGTATGTTAATATCAGTACAGGAACAGGCTGTAACTGCAACAGACATTATTAGATATTGAGAAATGTCAAATCATGCTGAAGTTGGAGTCCTGAAAACATGTACATTTGTTGTTGTTGCCGTGTCTCAGATGACTCTGGGGTCGCCTCCATCTCTTCGGTGCTTCCTGTTCTCTCCAAAATGATGGATGGGATGAAGATCAAGTCCGGTTCTCAGCTGCTCCCCTGTCTGGGTCTGGAGAAGGAAACATCAGGAGCTCTCCTGCTGGCCAGGAGTGAAGAAGTAGTGGAGCACATACTCAACCTTCACAGAAATAACCAAGTTCAGAGGAAGTACTGGTAAGATAAAGTATGGGGACAGTAGGTTAAAATATGACCGACAGATTGTTCGTCCTTATTGTCACACCACATGCTACAGTTAACATGAAGATGTTTGTCAAATCTTTCACATTTCCTCCTCAGGGTCATCACAGTCGGTGTGCCTGTGCCGTCCGAAGGAGTGATTGACATTCCCATCATAGAGAGAGAGGTCACAGGCTCTCAGCCACACTACAAGGTGTCTCCTCTTCTTTGGTTTTGATGCTGTAATAATTAGTTTTTAATTAACCGACAGAAAATTCATTCCAAATTTTATCATTTATTGCTGTAGTAGAAATAGCCAACACGTACTGATTTTAGCTTCACAGATGCAAAGAGATGCTTCTGTGTTTCATGTTATATTTCATGTTGAATACTTTAGTTTTTTTTTAGCCGTTGGTCACAATGAGTTAACTTACATTGGCTATTTACAGTTGCTTCAATTACCAGTCAATGATGGAAACGATGATAAATTTAGGTGTTATTGTAGAACTATTCATATTGTTTCTCCAATCTCATAACTTCTTTTTTAAATTTCAGATGGCTCTAAGTCCTCTTTTCAGAATGAATGATGCTGGCGATGGTGTGACCAAAGTCCGTGGCCATCGGCAGGCCCATCCTGCGGTGACCAAGTACAGAGTCTTGGACAGCAGCAGTGGTTGCAGCCTTGTGGAGCTCCAGCCTTTTACTGGTAAGAAGACTGCTTTCTTTGGGAACTTGACATCGAAAATAACCGCCAAAATCAGTTTGTTAAATTTCTTTTGAAGAAGTCCAGACACATTTTCTACTTGTCTGGTTTCTTGTGTCCACAGGAGTGAAGCACCAGATGAGGGTTCACATGGCATTTGCTCTGACATGCCCCATTCTTGGTGACCACAAATATTCCCACTGGAGCAAACTGGCACCCCAGGTAAAACATGTTTACAGCTTCACATGAATCCAGAAGTATTAGTAAATTGTGGTATATAAAGGAAGGGTAATGACAAAAATGGGCTAATAGTATGTCACTCTTGCTTTAATGGCATATGCCACTTAACGTGTTCCACTGACAGATTATCCACCTGCATATGTTACTGCTACACCATTCAACAGTTGTTTTATTGGAATATGCAACTTTGAGTAGTGGTATGTCTACTGGCATATAGCAATAAATGGCATGTCACTTTTAGCGTTGATCTGTTACAGCTGCCTACAAGCATTGGTTATCTTGCAGTATAACATAAGCTAACAATTTCATACAATACCTCAGTAGTGAGCAGAGGTATGTGCCAGAAATAATTGGTATATGCATGTGGAACATCACTGACCGTGTTTACAAGTTGTAAATGCCCAGTAAGATGTCTCTGCTAATGTATTGTAATGTTAACTGTCACTCTGGGCTGAGGAGTACTTGTAACTGCCTGAGCCAACCAGCATCTTGTACTTTGAGCTCCCTCCCACAGAGCCAACATTTTGATTAGGTGTCTTCTTGTATGACTTTAAGGTTGTGGCCTTCGGAAAACCAGAAGCTCTTGTGGTCTTGCTGATCCTCAAGACTACCCTAAAGGCATCTAAAACATTGCCTTTTTAAATCTGCTGGATCATGCTTAATTCATTAACGTTTTTGCTGCTTGCACTTGGGTGTATTATTTAACATATACAAATGGGATAGGAGCTGACATTTCTGCAAGAGCTCAGTTTCTGTTTTTCTGACAGTATCCGTTATCTTCTGTAACAATCATGAAATCCTACATTTTGTTGCACAGAAATTACCGGAACGTGTGCTGGGAAAGCTTGGACTGGAACAGAGCAAGATCCGGTATCTTCCTCTTCATTTGCTCGCTCGGCAGCTGACGCTGACAGGAACCAGTCGAGCCGACATCAGCGTGTCCTGCCCCCTGCCTAAATACTTCACACAAACATTGCATCGACTACAATTAACTCTTCCTGATAAAAAAGAACTTTGAATAATCACCTCTTTGCTTTTTTGTTGAATTCTTTGCAATCCAACTGATGTCTCAGTTGTGAAGGATTTCAGACTGCTACATGGGGGAGAAAAATGTATCGTGTATCATTTAAATGATACAAAGCTGAGTTATTGTGAATGTAAAATGATCAAACACAGAAGAGCCGTTGTGGAAAATGACTGTACAGTGCCATTCAACTCATTTTAGTAATAAAGAAATGAAGCAGAACTGTATCACAACTATTTTTGTCAATGTAGTTCATCCAAATGTACATGTTATTTCATGGGAGGCACCACTGGGCTATGGATGCTGTTGGTGTGACAAGTCATTTTTAAAAAGGCCCACAACTAATCCTTATTTCAAATGTCAACAGAGTTGCATTTCCAGACAACGCAGCGCTAAATGGTTTTCATTTTTGAATTGCTTGACATGACTTTTGATACAAGGATTAATACTGTGTTAGCTAAACAAAGAGGTTTCCATCTGCATATCCTGTTCAATAACCTACTGTATATACATACAGGAATAAGTTGGCAAAAATCCTTGATGGGCGTTTCAATCACTAGCTTTGACCTGAGAAAAATGTTTCCAATCTCCTGAATGACTGCAATATAGCACTTGACCCTGTGAATATCTGAGGTTCAACTCACTCAATGATCCACAGGCATAAATTATGACGTCATATTTGAAAAACAGGCACAAGTTCTTCAGCTTTGAACATTTTTCAACACATGATCCAAAATGCAGTCGGTATACAAAAAATGTTGTGGGAAGTGGTCCCTGTAATTGTCCAGTAAGATGTAATGCAATCATAGTGGGACACTGAAGAGAAGTAAGACGTGGTTAATGGTCTGTGAAGTTAAGTAGTGAAGGGTTAAATATCCTCATATCATATCGATAAGAATGACTTTTACACGAAAATTCACCTCTGGTGAAGTCAATCATTGTCCAGCAGTGGTGAGACTAAAGCCTCCCTCACCTGCCAGTTCAAAGGTTACAGAGGCAATGGCTTACAAAGGTAGTCAAGAGAAAGAACAGTCCACCCCACCAGCTGAAAGCAGAAAATGTAAGAAGAGAAAAAAATCTCTGCTGTCAAGATACACTCCTCAGAGAAAGATGATTGTTTCAGAAGTTGTTCCATTTGATTTGAGATGGCCATTGAGGTTTATGGAGTCAGGATGGATACTGCATAGTCAACAGTTAGTGACTGGACAACTAGTTCCCATGAGTCCAGTCAGTCCTCTCAGTTTAGCTCATGTTGTCCGGACCAGCGCTGATGATCTCCTGTATCTCTCGGACCACAATGATGCGGGCCAACACGTGCTCCACTTGCTGACTCGTGAGGGGCTGAGATGAGTACCACATCGGGCTATTTGGCGCAACAACAGGCTCTGGGGTCATGTAGAATGCATCGTTGCGTCCCTTAACGCTTTGAGGGCTGGAGACGGAAAAGGGAGTTAAGTTTTTTGTGGGTATGTACTGAAGAATTATCTGGATACACGGATTTATGTGATGGAGTGTCACTCACCATTTGAAGAGATAAAAGTCATAAAGTTTAATGGGGCAGCGAAGAGGATTCTCCGGATCCTCGGCCTGCTCTTCATACATTTCATCAGTTCCTGAAATAGACATCACACAGCAGGTCAGCAACAGCTGTCAAGGGCTGTGATTCATAGCAACAACATGAGGCTAACTGTATTGAGCACCTTTCTGTCCTGCGCTGTGTGGACCTTGTCCTTTGAGAAGGCGGATACTGGTTGCTTTGTCCTTGGCATTAGTGGGGTTCTTCCTCGTGTGTCTTAAGACCTTAGAGAAAGCTACCTTCATGTGCTGTTCAGGTGTCGTCAGGTGGAAATGCCTTTGACAAAGATATATTTTTACCACACGCAGTAATTACATCTAAAACACACATCTGTGTCATTACAGAGAACAGATGTTCAGGTCATTCAGTTACTCACTTAGTGTTGAAATACATTAGAGTTGTGAGCAATGTGGCTGGTGAATGTGCACCAAGCTGTTTGCACTCCCACAGCATCTCCTCTGTCACGTGACTTGGAATGACATAACCTAAGATGAAAACACACACTAAGTCAATTCTTACTATAAAACAATGAAATAAAATTGTAAATGTGGATTCTTTCTTACCTAAAGGATGGACACTGGGTGTCCAACCATCCAGGATTTTGTGTAAACACCCACAAAAGCGTGTGTAATATGGATCAGAGAAAATATCATCCACGCGTCCATTTTCGCAGAGATACTACAAGAAGAAAATGTACAGGTTAAAACTTAGAAAGCCTTTTGGTATGATGCACTGTTTAAGCATGGGGATACTAACCTTTTGTATACACAAGAAAACATAATACAGAACATCGGATGCAAATTGTTCTTCGTCTGCTCCTCGTGCCTCCTGCGTCATCAGGGAGAGACCCAAGTTTAGCTCAGCTACTGCACTGGACACCAAGTCTTCTTGAAAACGCAGAGGCTGACGACCTGCATGCAGCCACAGAGAGATGAGCAGAGGCAACGTTTTTATGAGTGCTATAAAGTTTACTTACTTATTTCTCAGTTTCAAACAGAATAAAAGTTATTCAGTAGTACTACATGAACAGCTAACAAAAAACAAAACTGACATTTTAATGCTTCCAGTGGTTTAAGTAAGTACACGTAATGATAGATATCAGTGTTGTTTGATGTCAAATATGAATTTGTGTTCAAATAACAATTAGTTGACTTACGTCCTATGGGTGCAAGCTTAGTCTTTTCCTGTTTGTTTAGCTCATCGTTTTTTCGCTTCACCCAAAGGCGCCAGACCTCCAGGCCTTCCTCTGGCTTTAGACAGACAGGAACCAGAATCTCTGTAGGCGGTTCAGCATGAGCCTCTGTCTCTATGTGACCCTGCACAAGACCAAAACAAAAATGTCAAAGTTAATGCTTTCTGGGAAAGAGGGCAGGGAGGATAACATGCATCTTAATAATCACATGATGATAATTCAGCTAGATGAGTATAATTAAGTTGTAATAATTCATGCGATTGTGATTTGTAATGACCAGTCTGTCCGAAAAGAAAAAACTAACAGAAACCAGGGAGTTTTAATAGTGATGGCAGCAAACAACTCCAGAACTAACACCAAGATGTATTTGCAAGGTTTCAGACGCTATCAGCAGCTTTGAATTGGCAGATTTCAGGTATCGTTCTTAGTATTTCATGACTACAAGGATTGCAAAGTATTTTTGTTTTTATAATTGTTTATCCATTTTATGCATTGAGTTATGGAAAAACAGGGTGCAAAGCATAGGACAAATTCAGGCAAACTGATCTAGCTCTACAGTATGGCCATATGGAAAAAGTGTGTTCGAACCTGCAGATGGAGCTGCTGTTCTTGTCCCTCTTCTCCTTGGCTCTGCTGTTGATTTGGGTCCCATATGTGTACCGACTGTGTTGTGTTGTAAGTCCCTCCTACAGTCTGCACTGCCACAGGGATGTGAATGTTCCCGTTCATGAACTGCGCTGGGAACAGGGTCTGTACTATTTCTTCCTGTGTCCCAGTGGAGGCTGACTGCAAATCTGCAGACCTTGATGAGGAACTGGGGGACATTCTGTCCTTACCGTTGGTGGTGGTAACTTGCACTGTGCTATACGTCTCCTGTGGTATGGCAATGTGAGTTACACCCTGCTGCTGTGGAGTGGAGTACACAGGGATGGTCCAGGTCTCACCTGTGGGACCTGTGATTGTTCCTGTAGTGCTGTACAGTTGAGCACTGTCGACAGTGAGCAAATCTGGTCGTAGGGACACATAATTTTGCTGCTGCCCTTGAGGGATGGCTACTACTGTGGCCACCTGCTGGCCCTGTGGAACGGCATACGACACAGCTAGAGGGACATCCACCTTACGCTTCTTGGCAGGTTGGAGAACAGTTGAGACAGTGCCGGACCTCCTCTCTGCCTCTCTGAGAGAGTCCTGTTGCTGGGAAGGAGACATGGCCTCTATGGTCTGGATCTGAATCTGTTGGCCACCCTGTAGCTGAATCTGTTGGCCACCCTGTAGCTGAATCTGCTGGCCACCCTGTAGCTGAATCTGCTGGCCACCCTGTAGCTGAATCTGCTGGCCACCCTGTAGCTGAATCTGCTGGCCACCCTGTAGCTGAATCTGCTGGCCACCCTGTAGCTGAATCTGCTGGCCACCCTGTAGCTGAATCTGTTGGCCAGCCTGAAGTTGAATTTGTTGCCCCCCTGGCAGCTGAATATGCTGCATTCCTTGTAACTGGATTTGTTGGCCACTTGACAACTGGATTTGTTGTCCTCCAGCTACAGCTGCAACCAACTGCGCCTGAATCTGTGGAAAACAGTCGACATAGTCACAGACCAGCAGTAACGCATCACATGGATGCACTTGATATGGGTTTAAATAAATCCTGTACCTGCTGCTGCTGCTCCTCTGTGAGCTCTCCCTGCTGGACAAGCTGGGCTGCTGAGATCCCCTGCAGGTCCTGCTGAGAGGGGGAGGCCACCTGAAGAACCTGGCCAACTGCTTGGTCCTGCTGTTCCTGAATCTGAACCTGGCACAGAGGGAGAGTATGAAAAATAAAACAGGCCTGTCAGCAGTCATATCAAGAAATGACTTACCTCACTGTTCACTGACACGCTGTGAAGTACTCTTTTCTATATAAAAAAATGAAGTTAGATGATAAAGTGAGTTTATCTCCAAATGAATTATAGCATTTCTGATAATAGTCTACACGTCACACAGTGTAACAGGGAATTTTGCCAATGAAACAGTTTCTTCTCCACAGAAAAAGTTACACAATATGTCATAGTACGAGAAACTGTCACTAGCATATAAACTAACCTGCACTTGAAGCATCTTTTGTTGTTGAAGTGAAAATCCACAATATAGTCTATTGTGGAATCTTCCATAACGGGCTTAAGTCATATTTATACATTTAAGAACACACAGTGACAGACACAAGTGCAGCAGTAGAAAGAAGTTGAATGACTGATCCCACTTTAATGTGTGGCCATGGCCATGCCTCCATACAACCAGTAGGGAGCAGGAGGCTAATAGAAACTAGAAAATGAATAAAGGATTGAGTGAATGTGTTACTGAATGGATCCTTAAGGCACCTCACATTTAAGAAATAATGCATATTACTTATAAGCGTATAAATAAAATTGTACATTTTACCTAAAAAAAAAAAGTCCCCTTGGGGATTAAAACCTCAAACACTGCACTGCCTTCTCATTTGTTTTCCTCATGACACTGAGTAATGACTGTTTCTGAACCCTGCCAGCCCCATCTGTCTTGTGCAATCTAAACACAATATGTCATAGTACGAGAAACTGTCACTAGCATATAAACTAACCTGCACTTGAAGCTGCTGTTCAGACTCTTGCACAGACAGATGAGGTGAAATGTCTGCCGAGGTCACCTGTACCTGCCATAAAACATGTACACACATGAAGTGCAGCAGATTGCAGCACACTGAAGAATATCAATATCACTCAACAAACATAACAAAAAGGGTCCCGCCGGATTTAGCACTCACCGGATACGCCAGCTCTAAGAGAGAGCCAGCCACCTCAGTGCTGTCTGTGTAGATACAGTTGGTACCGTGCTGCTGGTACACCATGGCTGTGGTGGTGGCGGCCGCCCCTCCCTGCTGGCTGAACTCCTGCAGCACCTCTGGGCCCTTGGCGAGAGACTCCAGGAACTCCTTCATCCTGTGCTGAGGCACCGTGCGGGCCTTCTGCCGCACATATTCATCAAAGGAGACCACCCCACTCTCCTGCTCATTCATCGTCAATTGACCTGGGAAGTTGAGAATACACTTAATCAAACATTTGAGGATCTAATAAAGTCCCAAAACAGCTCAGATTTACAACGGAGTGTACTGAAAGCACAGAGATCTAATGAAGCATATTCTAATAAAGAGGGGGCATAATTAGCTCAATAATGCCATTTAAATCTTTCCCAATTAAACACGGGGACGGTGAAATAACATAATAAGCCCTCGGGACAAAGTGCATCTGGGCTTGTAAATACAATGACTGTGCTACGCTTCAACTTTGTCTAGTAACTTAAACATTAGTCACGGATATAACGTTAGCTCACAGCTAAGTCTAAATTGTTATACTATGAAAAACAGTTTTGGTTAAGTGTTTATAGAGCCACCAACAATATGTTTGCCTGACTTTATGTCTAATAATAGTGTCTACGTTATGGCTAGTGGTTAGCATTAGCATGCTAGCTTGACAATGTTAGCGAGGTACTGTGTTGCCACAGCCCATATGGATAGTTGGTTGGCTAGCAACCGCCAACTGAGTCCAACACCGTCGAATACCAGTGTGGTGTCTACTGTAAATTATGCAATTAAGCAACATATTTTGCTCATATCATAACAAACAGCCCGCTCATCGCAACAGCATGACGCTAGCTAATCAGTGTGCTAACGCTAGCTAGCTAGCTCGATGGCTCCGGATCCCGTCATGCTACCTTAAATAAAACGAAATCCTCTCCTTTCCGCCAAGGCACGGTGTTTAAAACTAAAAAGCCGATAAACGTCTAACAGCTGCCGCCAGCATGCCGTTCACTCCTCTACATAGTGCGTGTACCCGCCGCGTAATCCCGCAAACAACGCGGTGGTTAGATTGCGATATAAATTTAACAGCAGCGAGGTCTGACGTCCGCTTATTTCAGGGCGAGCTCCGGTGTAAAACGGCTCCAGCAAAGCTCTCATTTATGTCTCCAGTTGAATCCCGAGCGGTATTTTACTACAGTTTACGCCACACGGAGACACAAAAACAACCCTCCAGTGAGATGTAAAATGACGGAAGTATAGGCCCCGAAAACAACGCGATTCCTCTTCAGACCGCTCTGTCAGGCATCGGCCGGCCGCGGTGTCCTACTAACGAGAGTTCCCATCCTGACACCAGGACCAGCAGTGCTATGTGGCGCTCTGAAACTGTGAAGGGACACCTACACGGTACATGCAAGCACAGGCCCGTAGTCCAGTGTACAGTATGTCACAAGTTGTAATTTATCTTAATTATTACCAAAATTCTACATATGAATAATGGGGTGATTTGGAGGCATACAATATTATCTGTACATGCAATATTATTTATTACCTACTATTTTCTTTATTATCTGACACTGAAAACCAGGGAGGGAAAATAACAGAAATAAAAATATGTAAAGTAAAAATATGCACTCATATATGCAGTCAGACAGATGGATATTAAATCTGAATGAAAAGCATTAATTATATGCTATTCTCTAAAATAATTTACACTTCACTCAAAATGTTATTTTTAATGCTGAATTTGGTTGTTTATTGGCCTCATGATGATCTCTGTAGGTCTCAATACATATGAAATGTGGTTGAAAGCTCTGGAAAAAGCTAGTAAATGGACCTTATTTTGTCAGACTACCTCCTCTTTATGTAACTGCATCAGATGTTTGACTCTGTAGCACAGGACTCTGGACACCAAGCTCCAGGTTGAATGATTTAAAATGGACACATATACATATATAAACTGAAGCAGTGTTCAAATGCTTTCCAGGATGTTCTGGTGATGCCTGATAAACATTTGAATGCGTGTCCCTTTAACAAAATCTAACTTCCCCAGTCTGCCTTAAAGAGCCAGGCATGTGCTGCTGAGGGCCTCCCCCAGTTCTCCCCACAACAAACTGCCTCTCGCCCTTCTTAAGGTGGACCAACACAGATGTACTGTGTGCATAGGCTATACCCTCTTCACACTGGATAGGAAAGAGTTAATTCCCACACTCACTGCAGACCTGTGATTCTGCAAGGGCTCTCTGGTGGAAGTGGTGGTGGTAGTTACATATGTATATTAACATATTTTCTTAAATAAAATTCTTTACACACCACTGAAAGAGAAATCATCAAAAGATTCGTCTAAGTGGCAACCATGCCCAACAATCTCTTTCGTCATACAGTAACCTCTGCTGTCCACATGTCATGTCATGTTTGGCATAAGCCCCCCTCGCATGTGCATACTTAGAGACGGTAAGTTGGCATGAGACAATACTAGAATACGCGTGTCTGGTTGGCTTCACATTATCACTTCATGTGACTTTGTGCTACTCTAAGAATCTTAATGTAATCCTTTAGAGAAGGGATTTACCTTAACACAACTGTTGTAGAAAGCCGCAGGTGAGGCTTGTGGGCTTTTAGTGATAGTTATTTACAATAAAAAAAAAAAAGATTTCTTTTAAATCTGCACATGTGAAGACAACAACCTGAGAGGTGTTTATTCAATCATTTTTTCATAATTGGCCCCTGGTATTTTGTTTTTGCGGGTGACATCAGGATGGAAGGCTGCCAAGTAACCAGCCGGTGCAGTAATAGGAATAAGACGTCAGCTTGGAGGCTAGATGGCTGCGAGCGTACCTGTAAATCCAATGTGTTCAACCCTCGACTGTGATGCTCTTTATACCCACATCAGAAATCAGATGCTACACACGCTTGTACTGCAGCTCGAGACGGACGCACTAAAAGGAAGCAGAGCACAAGGAATTGCAGGTACATTTAAGTTTTCTGGTTTTATTGAACATTTTAAAATCTTTGGTTTAGTTTATACAGTTTATATGAGAGATTGTTTTGGCAAGGGGATATTGTGTTTTGGTAATGTTATGAAATAACTGTTAGTAATAGTTGGAAAAATCCCCTGCATATTTTAGAGACTTCAAATAACCTTGCATGTGAAGCATTTTTGATGCTTTTGTGCTTGTTTTTGACAGTGCACTTTTTATCAAACATTTCTCAACAGTAATGCAGGACACAAGGCTTTTTCTTAAACTTGAGGTTTATGTTTTGAGCAGAGTTAAAATAAACATAAAGAGAGATAGTGTTCATTTATCATCTAAACTCACCTGAGGTTGCATTTGGGAAATCAGGTCATCTTTAAGAAATGTTTGTCATGCTGAAAACAGTATAATTACGCATAATACTTGTCATTTATGATACATTTTTTTCACATCACATGTATTTTGTACATCATTTGAAGTGGCAGCTTGACATTTGTGACCCAAAGGTCACAGACAGATCAGACTGGCTCATGCTGTGAATGTTTCTAGCAAGCTGCGTTGTATTTTTGCTGAGACAAACCATCCACAGATGTTGTGGAGTGTGCAAACTCACTGGATTACACAGGGGAATTGCCCTTTATAGGATTAAAGCACAAGATTAATTACCTGGGAATCTGTGTGACTCTTTACCTGTACCTAACCTCTAAAGTCTTTCTACTATCAACTCTTTCACAATTATATAAAATAGTGTACTGTAAAAAGACACTATTATTAGTTATATTAATGCCAATATGATTTGCACAGCTCAAAATATTTCCATTAAGATGTGGTAAGTTATTTCAACTGTTCCTCTCTTTCTTCTTTGTTGTTCTACAGGTCTTGGGATTCTTCGTATCAAAAGTGTCAAGAAATGGGGCGTTCATCTTTGCTCTTCATCACCCTGACCGTGTCCCTCTCCTCACTTGGAAGCATTATTCAAACTTCACATTCACTGGACAACTCTGATTCAGTTCGAATGACTGGAAGCACAGGCAGAAACAACGATGCTCCGTACGGCTTGGCCAGTGAAGTAGTCTTCCATTCAGAGAGCAGCAGTGACTCTGTGGAGGGCAGTGGACATAGTGTTGGCATCACGGCGTCACAGAAACTCATGAATCGGACTGTCATTCCAAAGGAGACCGAGCGTGCAGGCAATGAAAACCACTCTGTGTCTGAAATCCCATTAACTACAACACCAGCACTTACTCTACACCACTCAGGGGCTCATGACCAAGGAGCTGACAAGGCTAATACTTCAATTACAGGACACACTCACTCCAGTGTTCACATTATCTCAGAGGAAGCTCCCTTTGAAGGCAGCCACATAACAACTAAGGAACAGTTACAAGCGAGTCATGCATCCACAGTAAATGATGATTTTCTGGATGGTAAGTGAACATATGTTAGTTAACTGAAGTCAAAACATTTGTCAGATTCCTAAAACATTTTCTTTAAGTGAATTTGAAGATATGATCTTACAAAATGACATGAAAATACTCTCCATTAGCCACATAGTAAAATATACAATTAATACAAAATGTGTGTTTATAAAGTCACTGAATTCTCCTTCATCCTGTCTCGCATTTTCAGGTTTGGACAACCCTAAACTCCCCGTCCAAAACAATGCGTTTACTTCCATGACGAACCAGAACCTGTCAGGACCTGGAGGTCCCTGTGTGCTTGGTCTCAGTCCTTGTGTTGTTCTTCCAAACTTTAATGGCACCAATCTGCTCTGGGATGACATGAAGCGCACGCTGGCATTTGCCTGGGAACTACACGTCTTTGGATCTGCCAGCCTTTTCATATTGATAGCAGTCCTGGCGGTTGTGGGAATGGCTGGTGCCTGCACTCTTCCTCATCCCCTCTGTGACACCCTGATCCTGGCAAATAGTCTCCTGATCCTGAGTGGTACTCTGCGTGGTGTCCTCCTTCTGCTTGATCCCTATGGTACCCGTCAGATCCTGTCTCGTGCTACTCTGGCAGCACTCCATAATGTTCCTCTGCAGCTCCTTCTGTGGGCACAGGTTGCCCTCGCTCTGGTCACACTCAGAGGGTTGAAATTATTACTTTTCCCGCTAAAGCACCAGCGTCCATGGGTGATTGGAGGGCTGGCTATCTCACATTGCACTACATTACTTGTAGCAGACCTTTTCTCTCCAACTTTATCCCCTGCTCTCCCTCTGTTGTTACAGACCCTCACCCTCTGCTGGGGCCTCCCATTGTGCATGGGAATCCTCACTAAGTCCTTTTCTAATCTACATCCCTCTCTTGGGTCCTCTGTACCTCAGTGGGTTCCTTCACAGAGGATTGAGAGGCATGCAAAGCGAGTAACAGCAGTGTGCGCCTTCCTCGGGTTTCTCTGCTGCAGCCTGCAGATGTATAGTCTCCTCTGGCTTTATGGGCTACTGGGGAACTGGAGGCGCTTTGGCTGGGGCTGGTGGCTCAGTCAGTTTTGGGCCAGAATTCTTGAGTCAACTTGGGGACTCTCTTTGCTTGTCCTGGGGTCCTGGATCTTCTGGACGCCATCTAGGGGTCATTCAAGAAGTGAGGTGTGTAAAGACGTGGAGGAGACAAGCTTGTGGGGTAGCGTCTTGGCCAACATACAGAAAGGGCCACTAAGGAAATCAGAGAAAACCTGGGAAGAGCTGATGCCAAATAACTGGGCAAAG
The DNA here is from genome assembly GCA_005408345.1 of Macquaria australasica. NCBI lineage: Eukaryota > Metazoa > Chordata > Actinopteri > Centrarchiformes > Percichthyidae > Macquaria > Macquaria australasica. The sequence goes on along the minus strand of SEMN01000399.1, from coordinate 330,256 downwards.
TATAACCTGTCTAAAGCAGGTTTCAGCAACAACGCAATGTGTCCGTATGATGATCAGCCATCTACCATTATACCAGAATACAAGCCTGATCTTGTAAGCAATAGCAGCGCTGACCCTCAGGCTGCACTACTGTGGCAAAAAGTTGGTGAACGCGAATGTATTCTTTCACTTATAGAATTTGACATGCGGCCCCTGTCTCCTATTAACCTCAGGCGCAGTATTGACAATGCCCTTCATCATGGACAGCTAGTAGCAGGAGGTCTGTTCACACCTCCACCTCCCTCTTGGACCTACTCTGTGGGCACAGGCACCACTGACGGAGATGGTGGTACAACAACATTCCCTCCAGCTTATGTTGGCTACGAGTGGACATTAGATACAGAGTCTATTTCTGCGTCTCTAGACCATTTCCAAGCTAAAGAGCCAATACAGTCACCCAGTGCTACCACTGATTATAATGGTAGTGCTGGGTTTCCAACTACTGCACATCAGGGGGAAGAATCTAATTCACCATTCTCAGACGTGATTAATCAGCATGACTGGTCTGACGACGATGTCACAGACCTCTAAGCTGTCTACTAACTTCCTACTCTCAGTCATCCAGCCTTCATGAAATGGCACAGTCACGTTATGTGGACAGTAATGCATGGCCTCATCTAAGTAAAATCTAATATTGATAATTAAGTAATTAAATTACAAATATTCAGCACCTAGAGTAGTCAGTATCTACGTTGTTTTATAAGACGTGCATGTTTTGGAAAAGATGAGGCTTGGTATTAAAATGTCTGTCCAATTTGTTAATCTGCTCATTGCGATTTGACTTTCATTGGGTCTTCTGAATATTATATTCTTGCACAACTTAATCCACAAGTGAAGTGCATGGACATTATCCCAGTGGATATTATAAGCACTTCATGAGTATAGAGTTTTATAATGTTTGTTTCTATATGCCAGTGTTGTTTGTGTATGCAGGATTGACGAGTTTTCAATCAGTATGTGTAAAATTCCATCTGAGTCAACACCTCTCTCCTGTTTGATTAGTGTTGTAACTTCACTGGTTAAAAGCCATGTGAGCATTTGTTTGGCTTACATTTGATAATGCACTATTACATGTTTTCATTGTGTCGTTTGTAAATAAAGGGACTTAATATGAATTATCTATAACCTTGATGAAGGCCATGTGCAGACATGTTGCATTTAACCCCTGGAGATGCAGCTGGAAACATTTTATTCTTATGCTTTCAAGTTGGCAAAGTTTGCAAAGCACAAATGCATTTATATTGTTCTAATGATGTTTGATTTGTCGTTTATACCAACATATATCAATTTGATTGAAACATGTTTTTTTAAAGTAGGCTATCTTAACTGCCTTTTTAGTTGAAGTTATCACAACTAGCATCAAAGCACTTCTGATTAAGTCCATCCAGTTTACCAGCTGAAAGAGGTTCATATAGACATCAAGCCTTATTGGTTAAAATAAGAAAGTTGATTTAAACTCTTTTTATGAGGAATCTATCTGAGAAACAACAATTTGCTTGTCTCATTCTGTTATGTCGCTGAGCCTATGTTTTATTTACTCAGATATTAATATTAATATGCACTTACTCTGTGTGTAGTTAGGCTACATTAAGCTTTTCTTCCGTTTCCTTCATGACAACTACTCCTTCAGGAGGACTCATCACCACCGGTCTCATCAGGTGCTCTCACTAAACTGAGCTGTGATTGGCTCATCAATTAAGCATTGCCCACTTTATGTATTACGGCTGGGCACAATGCAGATTTTCCCTCTTAGATTAACGATACTTTTACAAAAACGCGGTAATGGGAGCTGTGATGCCTTGGAAAAATTCCTTGTATTTCCTAGTGACTGCGACTCTAGCGGCCTCACAGCTTTGTAATGGACAAGCTGCTGTGCAAAGGCCTTCGTCGCCTGGCAGTCTTCACTTCAGAAGTGTGGTCTCTGATGATAAACATGAATCTGCGGCGCCAACTCGACACGGTTCACTTACCTTCAAGTGGGACGAACACGGTGACCAAAGCTCATCTCCTGGTAAGTTAGAGATCCTATCGCATCTATTTTAATAACCCAAAGTGATCCATTACGACAGTATGGCGCTGATTATTTAGTGCGACGGAGTTTACTTCCATGACTCATTTCCAAAATGTCCATTTTAAATAACATGAAATATCCCATGAGGATTTGAATCAAACAATAATCGAAATATCACTACTATAAACTGTTCCAAATGTGCACAATAAATGGTGATAGTCTCATGGCCAACGAAGGTAGTGCATTTAAAATAAATAGTTATAAATATTTCAAGCTCTACATAATTTAATCACTCTTACTTCATGCTCAAGGCGGCGATATGAAAACTGCCAGATTTTGTTTTGAAGTTATAGGCTACATTAGAGCTACTACGTCCAACCCACAACCCCTCTCTACTAGTCTCAAACCCTGATTAAGAGTAAGCAGATAAAACCTGAATGCCAAAAAGTACTTTTTTTTTTTTTTTTTTTTTTTTTTACCACAATATCATCCAGCATTGCTATCCAAAAAGTTATTTGCTTTTTTCTTTTGCTTGAAAAGTTGGATTGATCAAGGAAAGTAGTACCTGACCACCTCTCCCAATATCTGTCCCCCCATGAGCTGGAGAACTGCCAGGATCCAATACCCTCCTGCTTCTTGCCTGTTGGAAATAAAAGCTAATGAAACTAAGTTAAAACCATCATGTCTTTAGGCAACTATGAATGCAGTTTTTTTTTTTTCATTAAAAAATGAAATGGAAAAACAATGGTAAGTGTTCTTGTATATAAGGACAACGTGCAGTTTTTGATGAGTAGTGGAGCTGTAGAGGAATGTGTTTATTTTTTGCATGTGATCCACTGGCATGCACACGTGGACACACAGGCGCTTGACACCACAAGCATGGTGATGGTGCAATACACATTCAATCCCTCAGAGTACCTTGAGGCTTGATCTAAAGTGGGCAGAAATGTGTATTATGTCACTAACACACTCAGAGCCTGCATATGTGTCCTTGTGTTGCAGAAACGGTAGAAACGGTATGGGGACATGCTTGTCAAAATATTGCTCTACAGCAACACGATTGGTCAAACTCCTCCCAGGTCATTTTTTTATTTATTTATTTTTTTTTAAAAGCATGATGCAATGTATCAGTTTTGAGTGAGTGAATGAATGTGGTAGTGTTAGTTTATCACGGCAAGGCTGTCTGGTGTGTTTGGATTTCTCAATCAACAACCTGAATTTGTGCTTGTTTTTCCAGTGTTGCACAATTTGATGGCTGCAAAACTGAGGCGCATGGATCCATTAGTGCAATGTAGTGACAATTTGATGACTCTGAAGGTCAAATGGGTCAGAGCTCCTCACTTTCTCGTGGATAGTGGTAGGTTCAATATTAGGAGTTTGGAATTTTGGCCAATACACTGTTTTAAACTTTTTTTTTTTTTCCCTAATGTCAAACAGGTGAGGGACTGCTCACTCCTTTGTCTCAAATGCCCTCTAAATGTGGCTTCTCTGTGAGGAGGTCCCGCAGAGATGTGCGCTTTGTTGCACCTTACCCATGCTGCAATGTTACCAAGCAGGTTAGGTTCATTTCCTGTGTCAGTGTTAAAATTCAATGTTTGATAGATGTGCTGCCTTCAGTCTTCAATTGATCTAAACTTGTATGAGTGTACCTTTTTTCCACTCAATTTTACACCGCAGGGTGGCGATTATGTACTACCTCTCCGTTTATGGGGGGCACTGATGACAATGTCGTGCCCAGCTGTCTTACCACCACCCTCTGTTTCCTGCTTCCCATCTGGGATGGTGGTGAAGATTAGTGGCATTACAGCAAATGAACCCAAAGTTAAGGGTAGGTGACTTCACATATTTGCATTTTATTGGTTTTAGAAAACAGCTAAAGTTTATTTTCTCATCTGATATTAAAACCGTTGCAGTGTCCGGCACGTGGAAGTCCCTTTCATCGGTCTGTAGAAGTTGTGGATTTGCTGTTGAAGTGTGCTCTGGAGGACTGACAGTCACTGCACCATACAACAGAGGCTTGTGCACAGTGACTAAGGTATGGTGGGCCCTCTTGTGGTTATAAATGGAAGCTGAAGTGTAGACATGCTTTTGATTTACTCATTTGTTTCCTTGCAGGATGAAAAGTACTTGCTCTCTCTTCTGTTGGCGGATGTTGAGCTCTTGGTCACATGCCCTTCATTACCGGACATTAAGCCTACCACAGTGACAACTACGCCTCCTAGGGACAGTGGCCCGGTCCTGCAGTACCCTCAGTTCCCAGTGTTTCCTGGGCCCACTACTCCAACACACACTGCTGCCCCTACCACAGGTACAGTGGCACCATTGCCAATGCTTCCTTCAGGTGCTGCTACAGACTCGAACACTGAGAACCAACAAGCCCCTAAAGCTCTGCACCCTGCATTTCCATTCATGCCACCATATCCACAGTTCCCTCAGTACCCCTTGTTTCCCAGACCTGTACCACCAAAGCAATCTACTGCTAATACAAAAACTGCTGCTCGTCCAGCCCAATTACCTCGCATGCCGCAGTCTCCACAGTATCCATTTCCTTTTTTCCTACAATACCCCATGGCACCTGGAAATTTCCTTCCAGCAACCCCTCCTCCTCCTGCCACTAGCACAGAGGCTTTAGTAACCACACCTGCCCCCACCACTAAGCATGATGGGATGCTTAATGTTCCCCAGCAGCCACAGTTCCCAATGTTTCCTCAATACCCAGTGTTTCCTGGGCCCACTACTCCAACACACACTGCTGCCCCTACCACAGGTACAGTGGCACCATTGCCACAGAGTCCACAGTTTCCTTCAGGTGCTGCTACAGAATCGAACCCTGAAAACCAACAAGCACCTGTAGCTCCGCACCCTGCATTTCCATTCATGCCACCATATCCACAGTTCCCTCAGTACCCCTTGTTTCCCAGACCTGTACCACCAAAGCAATCTACTGCTAATACAAAAACTGCTGCTCGTCCAGCCCAATTACCTCGCATGCCGCAGTCTCCACAGTATCCATTTCCTTTTTTCCTACAATACCCCATGGCACCTGGAAATTTCCTTCCAGCAACCCCTCCTCCTGCCACTAGCACAGAGGCTTTAGTCACCACACCTGCCCCCACCACTAAGCATGATGGGATGCTTAATGTTCCCCAGCAGCCACAGTTCCCAATGTTTCCTCAATACCCAGTGTTTCCTGGGCCCACTACTCCAACACACACTGCTGCCCCTACCACAGGTACAGTGGCACCATTGCCACAGAGTCCACAGTTTCCTTCAGGTGCTGCTACAGAATCGAACACTGAAAACCAACAAGCACCTGTAGCTCCGCACCCTGCATTTCCATTCATGCCACCGTATCCACAGTTCCCTCAGTACCCCTTGTTTCCCAGACCTGTACCACCAAAGCAATCTACTGCTAATACAAAAACTGCTGCTCCTCCAGCCCAATTACCTCAGATGCCGCAGTCTCCACAGTATCCATTTCCTTCTTTCCCACAATACCCCATGGCACCTGGAAATTTCCTTCCAGCAACCCCTCCTCCTCCTGCCACTAGCACAGAGGCTTTAGTAACCACACCTGCCCCCACCACTAAGCATGATGGGATGCTTAATGTTCCCCAGCAGCCACAGTTTCCAATTCACCCTCAATATATTTTCCTGTCATTCCCAAAACCAGAAGATCAAACTGAAGCTTTTCAGGAGCCCAAACCTGTAAACCAGCAGCCCAAAACACATGTGTATCCTCAGACCTACCAGATCCCTGTTGTATCCTCCTCCTCCTAAGAATCCTGCTCAAAAACAAAATACTCAAACTCCTGCTCCTGCTACCACCTCAACGACCAGTGCAACTACCACCCTAAATCCTGCTGCTCAAATGCCATTTTATTACCCACACCCTTATAAGCCACATGGTGTTCCTCAGCAGGCTCCCATGCCGGTATTTCCTGATTCTCCAACTACGCCTCCTGCAAACTCGGCAAAATGAACATCAGCCTGTCTACCATGCCCTGCCTCAATTTTCTCCTTTCCCTTCTCATCAATGGCCAAATCGGCTGCAAGACACTGGTAAAGGTTCTGCTGACGGTCCATGACACCATCAGACTGTCCTTTTTAACCTCACAGATGTGTAACACTCTCTAAGGATCCTCTCCTGCTGAATAGAAATTTACTAAAATGTTACAGAGCAAGCAACTGAGTTTCTTGCATATAGCAAGAGGGATTCAAAATGTAAAAATAAAGGCAAGGTTATCGACACAATTACTGTCTGAATTTGTTTTCTTGATGTTTGAGGTAATGATGGGTAAAGATATTCAGGGCTGTATCTTGGATTCTAGAAACACCAAGTTCAAGAGTCCATCCAATTTTTAAAATGTTATATTTCAATTATTTTCATATATTCTGGTAAAGTTCATTCATTATATTTTCTGTACATTTCAGGTTTCTCGGGCTGCACCTAACTATCAATTAATCTGCCCATTATGTCCTTAATTAATGGTTTGCTGGTCTATGCAAAATGTCATAAAATTATGAATCTCAATTTCCCAGAGCCCAAGGTGACGTCTTCAGATTACTAGTTTTGTATGACAAACGGTCCAAAACCCAAAGATTTCAGGTTTACTATCATTGAAGGCTAAGAAAACCAGCAAATACTCACATTTGAGAGCCAGGAAGCAGTAACTTTTTGTAATATTCGCTTTAAAAAAAAAGACTAATGGCTAATCTATTATCAAAATAGTTGCTGATTTAATTTTCTCCACTAATCAATTAATTGACTAACCGTTGCAGCTCTACTTGCTTCAAAGCCTTCTCCACATTGCATGGAATAACATTCTGGTGGGCAAATACCGTACTGACCATTTTATTTTTTGTTGCCCTAAAAACAGTCAAATTTTTAAAATACTGACTCAAAATACTTGGATCAGTAAAATACTGTGTGTGTGATTTTCCCCCTAAGTTTCCCTGACAAAAAACTGAGGACAACGACCTTGGTGTCTTCAAAGGTAGCTACAACCCCGAGGTCACTTTCACAATACATATCTACAGTCATACATCTGTAAGTAAGCCACGAACCCATTTAACTGGATCCCCTGCATGGCTCAGATGGGATGGTTGGCTCTCGGGCTGTTCTGACGTCGAGCACGCTATTTGACGTCACCGTGGGAGTGTCCCACCATCGGGAGAAATGAATGGTCATCAACACAATCCTCTCAGCGCCCATGTAAGTTGAAGCCAGCAAAACACACATTTTGCGTACTGGTGTATGAATGAAATGTGTTTCCATATGCTGTTATCCGATCCGCACACGGGCTAAGGTTGATTTAACGGCGTTTATCCTATTGCCGCTGCCGCCTGGCGAGGTGCCCCGTCTGCCTGTCGCCAACCATGGCTGAAGCTGAAGCGATGTTGTTTTAGCTAGAGAGTCTAGCCAGCCTGCTAACTGACAGGCGGCGAGTAAGCGCCTGTTTTGCCACCCAGGATAGTCTGGATGGGCGATGTTAAGTGTATTTACATGCGAGCGATTAGGAAAAGCGAGTTAATGCTTCTGCTGCAGAGACAACACTGGTACAGGTTTAAGTTTGGAGACGACACCCGGGCCGGACGCAGTGGTATTTCCACAGCGGTTACACCAGGATATGCTAAATTAACTGGACTAGCTAACAATTTAGACTTTGTCCTCAGTCCAGCACTGGCTGAACGGAAAGAAGGGACTCTTCGGCTAATGTAAACCTACGCTGTAACTGAAGGACGAAATGCGAGACTCCAAGGTGTGATTAAGAAAGCCCAGTGGGAGTATGTGACAGATGGCTCCAATCTGAATTCACCCGGCGCGTCTGAGCTTTTCACACCTGTGGGGGCCGTTTTATGGTGGCGGAGTCACTTCTGGAGCTCTTCAAAACAGAGTCCAGTTTTTTTTTTTTTTTTTTTAAATGGTTAATGTTTGCCATGTTTGGAGTAGAGCTGATAATGACATAAACGGATGCCACAATATTTATGACTCCACGTCCTTATCAATAATGTGACAGTTTGTGCTTTATTACCACATTAAATGTTACATTGGTGAGTCTGGTGGCCAAACGGGTGGGGTGATCGATTGATCAAACTGTATGACTAAACTGTCGTGACATTACATAGTGGTCACCATCTGATTTATGCATTCAAATCAGTAATGCCGGGCTGGGCCAGTCAACGCACATGAGCAGAGCCTGTTTATTAGCGGTGATAAGAGGTGATTTCTTCTGGTGATCGGGTGCAGGTCTTCCTTCTGTCCCCCGGCTTGGCAGCATACAATGATTTGTAACACACTGATCGAAACCTGTTATCCGTGCATACGACAAACAACACAAACCGTTCAGAGAATTTAAAGGTTAAATGGCCTGGTTGTACATCCCCACGGAGCTACGGGAGCTCATGCTTTAGTGTGAACTGTGTCTCACCAGATTTGACATTTTCAGGTCTTCAGGTGAGCTCACGTAGCCAAACTGCACCCTTAAAGTTTGAGATAAAGGCAGCTGTTATGAATGCTAAATATTCAGTATACGGACCCTGATGTGTCCACACACAAAGTAACGTAACGCCATGACCTCGCCCCGCGCAGCAGCAACGGTGTGCGCTGTGAGGCAAAGCGAACGCCCTCCGGTGCACCACGTTAGCTCGCACTGCTAGCGACGAGAGGTGCAGTAAAAGCCATTAAAACGGGGGCAACGATGTGTTCTGACTTTATCTACCCCACCGGTTGGCACCGCCTTAAAATAAAACGATAAACTACATTGATGTTTTCAGCCAATATGTCCCAGAGTTGAGAGTTTTTAAAGGTAAGGCCTACGGACGACGGCTAGTGAGCTGCTAATTCCATCCTCCTCTTATCTCCAGCTAACGTTAAACCGTTGGGCTCAGACTATTTCCAGTAACTTAACGGCGTTACTCATAAACACAGCCCAGTTTATATGTACGTGTTTTACTTCGTCTGCTGTTTTAATTTTTCAAGCATACGTGTTACTACTGTTACCCTGCATGTAATGACACCGAGTGCACCTGTAACCTGCCGAGTAATTTAATCAAGTCACATAAGCTGTGTTGCTGATAACAGGCGCTCCAACGTTAGTGTGTTTTTATGAAAGCTTTTGTTTCGCGCAGTAGTCTAATGAAAGGGAAACTTGATTGTTACGCCAGTAGATGTTGTTACTGGAAGCTGGTGATGATCTCATCGGAATGCACGTACGACTTTCATCCGCGTATTCATGCAGAGAGCCATGTTTGTATTAATGCAAACTGTACATGTGTTTATGTTGTTGTTGTTTTCACGTTGAGATATTTTATCTCAGTTGTGGCTCTGTAAGACAGGCACATTGTTCATGTCCCGCAGATATTCCCAAAGGGGCTATTCGGTACTATTAATTAACAGTGCACGATTAATTAAGCAAAAAGGCCTTGGAGGCCAGTGCTGTACGAAATTAAAACACGTGTTTTCATTTTGCCATTCAAGTTATGAAGCCATGATTCATTTGAAAATAGGAGAGACATTTAACGTTATATAAACATACTCAATCTCAAGTTGTGATGAAACCCTATAGCCCAGATGGGGGAATGGATTTGGTTCTTATCCGACACTAAAGGTACTCTGTGGGGTTTTCATAATGACTCCACAACTACCTGAAAAACACAGACTCAAATATATTATTGCTTTATAAAGTTGTTATGGTTAACATGTTGGTGAACAGTTGCCTAATTACACATCCAGCAGACATAAATAAGCATTTATTTTTATTGGTATTTCTGTGCACTTGATGAATGCAAGGCCAATATTCACTCTCCTTTTAGCTCGGTTTTGGTCTGCGCCCATTAGCTGTCACAAGATAACAAGCTAGTATGCCTGGGGTCCACAAACATTGCTCTACAGTGCCACCTTTTAACATTTGGCATTAGTAATGCTAACATGTTGGTGCAGTGCCACTGTTTTATTCTTTAAGAAACTTTCTGCTGTACAAACATTTTGTGAGAAAGACGTCACCTTTGTGTCTGAAGTTGTCAGTTTAAAAATGATATTATTCCCCTCATAACAAACCATCTCTTATGCTGTCTTGCCTGTTTTTTTTGTTTTTCTTTGCAGCATGTCATTTTTCTAAATGTCCATGGAAACAGCTGACTAAGGTTTGACAGCTATCCCCCCAGATTTCCAATTGTAACAATTACCCAGAGGAAGCAGTGCAGGAAATCGCCTTTTCCTGTGTTAATAGATCCACAAATCATCTGCTGATGACCACATCTGAAGGTATGTTTATCTGCACTTAGACTCTTGCTGAGTTGTGTGTCTTTCTGTATTATAACTAAAGCTAATTGCTTTTGGTTTTTACAGATTTTCGCTGAACAGTACTATTATCGCTATATATATTTATTAATTATATATATATATATATATATATATATATATATTTATTAATTATATGGTTTGAGAGGAATATCTAAACTGATTTTCTCCTGTATGTTCCTATGCAATAAAAGTTGTTACCTGCTGCAACAAGACAGTATTCACTCCAGTTTTCAGTATAAAGTCCTCTTGTGGCAAGCACAGCTGACAAAATGTGAGCAGTAATACAAAGTGAATGCAGATGAACTGCTGAATATAAATGACTTTCATCCCATTTTCATTATTCAAAATAAACATAAATAAATTGCATTTTTTTGTAAATACAATCTGAAACTAATGAGTGCTAATCTTAACTGATATAATACTGGAATAATGCATGTAGGCGTATGCTGTAGCAATAACCCAAGAAGTCACTGCTTCCAGATCAAAAATGGACCCACTGCCATTTTACAGAAATGTTCCTTTAGCACTAGTAAAAGCTTAAATGCTGCTAGATATGCACAGCACTCTCTAGATGGTGTGACCTTGGAGCACTGCATGTACAGAGAGTGACAGGCGAATGTTGGCTGACCCAGTTTAAAGAACACTTTGCCCTGAGCCTAGAGGAGTCGGATGGCATTGTATTTTCATTGTAGATGAAGGATATAGTTCCATGTCTGTGTGGAAGCTTTGCTCCTGTGTCTTGTCTTGAGTTTTGAGCTTACAAAGCAGTGTGTTGCACTGAATCACTGAGTGGCTGTGTCTGTCTATGATCAGAGGCATCCATAGATAAAGCTTAGTGTTAAATCAGTCGGCTGCATGGTTAAATAAATTATACATGGTAATTGATAGCCTTAACATTATGACATGTAGAGTATATCAAAGAGCCAGTAAGATGTGCACCTATACCTGGCACCTGTGAGTTCTAAAGCAACAGCCATGAAAACACGCTCAAACACTGGTTTAACACGGACTGTGTAACAACTTCATTGTGGTTCGCTGTAATGTCACAAAAAACGAACTTGTGTTTGAGATAATGCAGTTTGGAGTTCCCAGTAGTCTGTTTATACTAACAGTATTTCCGTTGCAGAGGGAGGGATGCTTCATGTGAATAATCTATTGACGTTTGAATTAATGAGTGAAATGAGTGACTGCAGTAAGTGAACAGTAATACAATTTAAACATGAAACGCCTTTTGTTCAAGAATGTTGATCAGCAAGAATTGGTAAGGATACTCTTTTCATCATTGTACTAATTCACTACCACCTACCCGTTATCAGAGTGCTTTCTTATCCAACACTGCAGATGTAACCACAGGACCAGCAGTAATGAGTCACTGTGTATCACTAATGGAGCATTTCATAGTGTTTTTGGTGCTAGATTGTGCTGCTGGGTTGTTAAGTGATACTTCGTAGCTGTGCTGACTCGTGGAATCATTTTTCTGTTTGTCTGCAAAACAATCCATGTGCAACATAGTCTGACCCATCGCTTTAGGCTTTGGATATTTCCTTTAGAGAAACATGATTCTCACTATGCCTTGCCTGTCTTTGTGCTCGAAGACTAAAGGAGGGCACATCAGAAACTTACTGTTGAGAAATAAATTATAATCTGGTCTTTATGAAAAGCGCAAGAGCTGTACAATTGATAATGAACTGAAGAAGACCATAGAAATATTGGTTTAATTCAGGTGTAATTCAGGTTTGAACAATATGTGAATATGTCATTTAGAACAGATGCTGCTGTTCATGAGCACTGCAACCAGGGCAAGCCAAAGTTTTGGTTTGATCCCGTGTAATTCAAGCATGGAGAGGCATAGCAGATGTCTGTTTCTGGCATTAGAAATGGGTAGCCTATGTTTTGAACACTGAAGTTAAAGTACTGAATTTCCAAAAATGAGTGATTAGCTTGTAAATTTTTTGAAAAAGAATTCCTTTAATAATAAACGTGCAAATCTGTAAGTTTAAACACAGAACAATTTATTGGTAGCCAAAAACAAATGAGTGTCTGAGGTTTCAGGGATGTTTGGCTGTGAACTACATAGTGTCCAATAACCACAGGTACTGGTTCTTTTTAAAATGTTCATATGGTCACGTGAGAAATCATCAAAAAAAACTAGACGTTTATGTTCAAGGATAGCGTGCACGTTTGTTGGCCTGTTGGCTGAAGAGAAAAGGAGGACGGTAAGGATCTCTCTCAGGCTAACGTCCCCCACCCCCCCACTTGTACGTGCTACAGATGAGTTGTGCAGTGACGGCTCCTTTTGAGCAGTGTTCATGCCATGTTTTGATGTTTGTTTCTATGTAGAACTGGTATTACTTGAACAGCGTCTACAGCTGCTGTAATGTTGTCATGTATGATGTAATGCACAGTAGTTGCTATTGGAACATAACAAGGCTCATCATGCATCGACACTGCTGGCTCTTGAGATTTTAAACAAGCGTCCATTAGGTCGTTGACAATTTCTGATGGTCAGCATGTTAGAAGCTTTTAAGTCTCTGGTGTAGCATTCCTTTACATAGCCATTATTACCAGTTACTACAGAGTTGAAGGTTCGTGTTCAAGTCTGTTTATTTCTGTGTGATGCTACAGTATTTTTATTTATTTTTTAACATTTTCCCTCTCTGTTGTATGGAGTATATTATTTACGTTTTTTTGTTTTTTTTTGTTTATATTTCTGCTTCATTTAGCCAAACCTGAGTTGTGAGTCAGTAGAGGAGAAGCTGGGCTGATGGTAAGATCTCTGTCACACTCTCTCACCTCTCTCTCTCTTGCTTTCATTCTCTCCGTCTTATTACATGATGGTAAACCAAAATGCTTTTTATATAAACTGTCATCTGAGAGTCAAAGACTCGCAGTGGTCCTTTACATTACAGGAGTTAGCCTTGTTGTAAAATGAGATGCAAAGAGGAGGCCGCCGTGGATCGTTGAACACCTTACTCAGCTGAGAATTGGATAACGATCACTGTCCATTTAGAATTTCATTTACATTTTTCACACTCTGCAGTCTCTTTGTTAGCACCATCCAAGCACTTTCAATTATGTTGATTATTAATTTCCATAATGAATACTTTCTGAAATGTAATTATTCAACTATCATGAGGGCTTTTGTACAGTTGGGCTGGAAAGTGATTTCAGAAACGGCCAAAGGCATCGACCTTCAACATGTGCAATATAACAAACCTTGACATTTCAGAAACTGTTCTCAAAGCTTGTTTACTTTGTAGACTTTGTGTTTTTGCCTTACCGGGTTGGCATTGTCAGACATGCCACATGCTGTTTAGCAAAAATGGATACCCACTGTTTTCATTCAGCAGAGAGAAAATATAAAGCTTCTTATACTTAACTGCCAAACAAAGTGGTCATGTCTGTGTCAACCCAGTTTATGTTGCTTGGTGTTTTATATTCTGCTGCTGCTTATTATGTTCATCACTCACTGCTGCATGACATAATCCATTTTATTTTCCTTTTGTGGTAGACAAGCATGACATTGAGCCAAGCCACAGATGCATGCGCACTCGAAAGGCCCAACTGAGCGCCGTCCCCGCTGCTTCCCAGCTTTCAACCAGTCTCTCAGAGGGGAGGGGGGGGGGTGTCGACGGGGCGTAGCTAGTCCCCTGCACCCCCTAGTAGAACCTCACTGTGAAACTGGAGGTCTCTGATGGAGGGTAGTAGTGAGCAGAGTCCAGAGGAGCCGGACGCAGGAGGCCGAGCAGAGCTGGAGGTCGGCAGGAGGGCATCGGAGTCAGAGCATGGCTTGTCCAAAATCACCCATAATGCCCTGGAGAACATGGGAGCGTTGGGCCATGGCCTGAAGCACTTCTTCCAGCCACAGCGCCGACGCTCCTCCGTTTCCCCACATGACTCCGTCTCATCCTGCACAGGCGCCCCTCCCTCCGAACCCACTGATGTAGGGTCAGAAGTAGGGGACGCTCCTGCCTCCTTGGCCCTCCCTTTGGATTCTGACAACCCTGCTGCTTCCACCCCTCCCGCAGCTCTGAGCCGTGTTCTGCAGCAGATCCGAGGTGCTCCACCAATGATGAAGCGAGGCACCAGCCTGCAGAGCCGCCGCAGCAAGGTGGGGGGCACTGGGGATCCTCCCCAGAAAGGTAGCCCACAGATCCACCGGCGAAGCACCCATGAGGCCCTGCTGCAGGCTGGACGCCCACGCTCCTCCTCGACCACAGATACACCCACCAGCCCAGCCCTAGCTGACATGCTGCTGACCTCTGGTTACCACTCAACTGAGGAGCCTGACAAGGTGAGTGTTTCAGTCCTGTCAAGTGGTCCAGGTAAGATGTAAACCGTCATGCAACAGTACATTCTTTACAGAGTAGGAAGAAATTCCAGTCTTGATGCAAATGATGCACTGGGAGATTTGTGAGGTTTGGAATATAGCTTACATAGGCAATCACCTAATCGTGTGTGTGTGTGTGTGTGTGTGTGTGTGTGTCTTTATAAAGGAAAAGAGAAAATGTATCTTCCATGTACACTCCTTCTCCGAGTCATAGCTAAAATACATGAGTAAAATCTGAACACACAGACATGATACACACACTCCTGGAATCAGTGTGACTTACACTTTACAGGGATAGTGGTATCGCCAGTGACGTCACAGATAAACGACTATAAATTTAATTAGAAATCATAGAAAAAAAGACGCTTCTTATAACTTCAGAACTTGCCACATATTCATCATGTTTAGACATTTCCTTCAGTATAAAAGTAATCCAGTAATTGTTGTCTGTACACAGAGGGTTCAGGAACTGCTAATAGCTAATGCAGTATCACTTTCCAAGATGCAAATTTGCCAAACTATAAACAAATATAGGCGAATAGCAGTGAACTTACCAACTCCGTGACAACATATTTCCTGCTTACATCCCCCAAAGCATAATGGGAACTGCTGTTTCAAAACTCGGAAGCCGTTTGTCCCAAATATAAGTAAGAAAATGAAAAACGATAATAGTGACAAACTGAATATTAACTTTTTTCTTGTTTTTTCTCAATACATTTGCATACATTATTCATAATGTCCCAGCAACATTCTTATATCACTGGAACACTGACAACCTCCTCTGTTCATGTACAAATATATTCTGCACGTTGAAAAGTGTGGACACACAAGCAAAAAACTGTCCTAGAACATGCGTGGTACAACTCGCATAACAAAATATGGCATTATTAGGATCTACTGAATTCAATCCTAAAATGTTTTCTTCATAAAAATGTTGGCTTCAGGACATAAAACATTCAGATTCAAATCATAACACATAGAGACACTGTGCACTCATGAGGAAGCAAATGCGTTGTATTTGTTTGCAACCTGTCTGTAAAAGTAAAACATAAAAACTGAGTCATATTTGCACTAATATCTGTGCAGGAATGTCAAAACTAAGTGAATTGTGTTAACGTGTTAAAAGGCTGTTAATGGTTTAGATGCCTGGATGAACCGGTGAATGGGGAGATGAGCTGTCAGCGGTGGAAGGTCAGACTGCCTTTGAGTGGTTGGTCACTATGTACTTAAAGCCTTTCTAAATTTAGCTTTAGCCGTTTCTGAGAGTACTTCAGGTCAGAGAAGGCTTGCAGGGCTAAACAAACTCAAACCTGATTTGTATTTTCTGACATTGAATGTTGACAGAAATCTAGAAACAACATCTTTGCCTAATGTAACATGGCTTTATTAAAAAACAGCTTAATTTATTAATAAGAAAAGTACAAGAATATAACGCATGTATAAAACCTGACACGGTAATTAGAGGAGACGGTATAATTTCTTTACACACCATAGGGCCATTGAAGTAGGGGGCTAGATGTCAGCAGTGTGACAGGAGAATCTCTGGAGAAAGTAGACGTCGTAAAACGAGGGGCCATGCAACACTGTTCTGCAGCTCTTGGCAACTCAGTGGAAGCTGGAATCAAGTTTATCAACAGATGTCATAAGCAAGTTGGAAACATTTCACCCCCCCTGTTCCTGTTCATCTTAAAACACCTTATGACCTGTTATTTGTAATCTACAATGTGCAGCTGAGGTTGATTTATCCTCCGTCTCTTTGTTGCTTTGCCACCATGCTTGGCAGCACTTTCAACAAATGCACATTAAAAATAAATTATCCAATAACCTGTTTCTACCGCATAATTGTTTGTATTAGTGCTAGAAGCCTGCAGTTTAAGTAAAAATGCATGCAATCAAATGGGTCATTTATTGGTAATGTGGGCGTATAACCAAACTTCTCTGTAAAGGGACTGGAAAGTTATTGTGCTAATTACCAAGATATAATATTTACCACTCCGCTTGTTGCCTCAATTTGACTGTTTATGGCTTCAAGGAATTTGCACTGAGCTTTTTAACTACCTCCTGAGGGGGTGTTATAACTCCTTCACAATCCTGAGTTACCTATTTTTGAGCTGTTGTTCGCCACAACAGTCACTGCATTTTTCCATCTATTGATCCTTGAACTGCAGCTGTGAAGTGACAGTCAAAAGGAAATTTTTGTTTTACAGGTACCATCTGTTGCGAATGCGTAGTGACAGATACATCATAAGTGTAAAACGACAGCAGGTTTTCAAATGTTAATTTCCAGGAATAAACAGTGTTCACATTAGATACTGTAAAGGTTCTTAGTAGACAAAACTATTAACACTACAGAGAGAGACAACATGATAAACACCAAATTATGGTCAGCATTACATCACCTAATTGCTTTCACAATAATGCATGATTTGTCTTGATAAACTTCAAATGATCAAAAGCATTCCTTCACATTTTTTACAGTTTCTTCTGTTCACTTTTTTTGCACAGCTGGATCGTTATGATGGATCGGGCCCTGCCGTGTCACCCAATGCCCTCCCCTACGGTGCAGATGGGTATGATGTAGTTGACAGTACACCAGACCCCCAGCGAACTAAGCAGGCCATTGCCCAACTACAACAGAAGATCCTCAAGCTCACAGAACAAATCAAAATCGAACAAACTGCACGTGACGACAACGTGGCTGAATACCTGAAACTCGCTAATAACGCAGACAAACAGCAGAGTGCACGCATCAAACAGGTGTTTGAGAAGAAGAACCAAAAGTCAGCTCAGACTATCCAGCAACTGCAGAGGAAGCTGGAGCATTACCACCGGAAGCTTCGAGAGGTGGAGCACAACGGCATCCCTCGCCAGCCCAAAGATGTTTTCCGAGACATGCACCAGGGGTTGAAAGATGTTGGAGCCAAGGTGTGTACTTTCCTGGTGCCTTCAGTGTTCTTTGGTTGCCAAAACCCATTCTCTCAGCATTATTTAAAGGGTTTTATTGGCAAAAACATTACAATTAAAAATAATTTCCCCAATAAATTATGAAATATTTCATCTAAATTTGTTGATTGAGTAAATGTAAAGGGGTCAAGAACAGGTTGTTCATATGACAGTTGACTTGCCAAACACAGGTGTAACTGGTAAAATTAATAATGGCTGCATTCCATTTAAGTGTGCCAGTATGACGCATGGTTTATTGGCACACATGTGGAGCAGAGTCAAAATGTCTGCTGTGAGAAAGTTCTATAATAGCAGCTTATAGCTGTCTCATATTAGGTGGCTGTCTCATATCAGGTGAATTAGTTCCTCAGTTGAAGGGTCACTTCACCCTGATAAAAAATATACAACTTTCTACCTGCTTATAATGGCATATGTCCATGCAGTAAAATGAATAGCTATTGTTTTATGGCACTGAAAGCATTCAAAAATTACTGCAAAGTCTGTTGCTTCTATTGAGTATCATTGATTCTGGAAAAAGAGGTCTGGTTGTACTGTGTTACCACAACTGTACAGTGGAGCTGGCAGGAGTAATGGATGGCCATAAAGATGGGTTTTCGAGCGACGTCATCGGTGAGGGATAGAGAGCTTATGAAAAGATCAACAGGTGGAGTTGTTTTTGTGCCTTAAACTACATGAACACGAAAAGAAATGGCTAAGAATTAGCTGTTAGCGCCAGCGATATGGTCAAAGCCCTGGATTTTAATAAGGTGGTAGATGGTTTTGCCCTGAAACACCTGTTTTAAAGTCTGACAGCTTACACTGCTACTGTGTGTTTAAGGCTCTTTAACGAAGAGTGCTAACGTTTGCGGTGATCAGTTTGACATGTGTTTAGAGTTTCAGTGTGGGACTCTGACAGCTGATGGAGCTGCAGACTAATGGCATTGGATGGAAATTGCATCATATTGTTACGCTTGTAATTGTTCGGAGAAAAAACATCAAACAGGCGTTCAGTGTCTCTTCTCATAATCCTGTGTGGCTTATAAATAATACTGATTAAATCCTGTATTGACACAGTTTGTTATGAATGAAGCTTTGCCTCTTTACACTGCAGGCATCTAATATACATTTTGACACTAATACATCTGGCATTAATACCGTGCCTCTGTGCTCCCCTTGTGCAGCAGTCAAACATGATTTCATGCTAACGTTACTTTTTTTAAATTTTTTATACTAACGTTACATGTGAGAGGGGGCTTCTGTGCTTTTAATCCGTGATGCCGGTTGATGTTTTGGGACACACAGGCCAATTCTCACTTACTGTAGAGTTAAGTGTGTGTAGTCTGTTGGTGTTATCACTGCTATTATCTGCCGTTTCTCTCTGGAATATGTGTCATGTATCATGTATCATGACATTGTGACTTTCTGTCCCCCTACTGCGCCCACATCCTTGATTGTTTGTAAATGGAAAACCTGTCTATACTACTACCAGATTGGAATTTTCTTTTTCTAATTGAGTGAAGTGACACTAATCTTTTTATGTTGTATACATTTTATTGAGCATCTGTGCTTGTTGTGGTGGTGGGCATGCTAAAAGCTTATACTTGCCTATAGTTTTAGGGTGGTGGGGTTAAACATTATTGGCAGCACAAGTGGTTGTTGTCTCATACTGGCTTATTGGCAAAAACTTCCCACAAGGATGAGCTAATTAAAAAGTGAGCTGTGTGGAGTTTCCATGTACCAGCCATATAAGCTATTGATATCATGAACCTCTATCACAGCTTAACAGAAAACTTTTTTTAGATCAGCAAGTTTCAGTTCACCCAACACCTGACTACATCCTGCAGTTTCCACACGTCAGATTTGAGGCTTAGTGCTCAAACCACACCACACATAGTGCTAAGAGGTAGAAATGCATACACATAAAGTAGGTTAATTTGGTTAGTAGTGTATCCTCCTTGCAACTGTTGCATGTCATTTTGCCAATGCAGTCTGCTTTCTTTCCATACGTTCTTCAAATAAAGAGAAATTGACTGTCAGAGATGGGGATGCATTTTCAAACCTGAATACTGTCAGGTGAATATTGATATAACATCAACATTACAATAGCTACATCCTTCGGGGCAGTGAAGCACAATGCCCACTGGACGTTTCTGTCTAACTGAATACATTGTACTGTAACATCTGCCTGTTATAGCAGTTTATCATAGTTAAACCAGATGTCATATAGCCTTAGTTTTCATATTGCAATAGCAACTTGTCACAGCCTGAGTATTGACCTGATGTGGCTCATTACAGGTGACTGGGGGCCTCTCCAGTTTCTCTCAAGCCACTCACTCTGCAGCTGGAGCCGTCGTGTCTAAGCCGAGAGAAATCGCCTCTCTCATCCGCAACAAGTTTGGCAGTGCTGATAACATTGCAGCCCTGAAAGACTCCTTGGATGAAACTCAGGGAGATGAAGGTGTTGGTCCTGGGGGAACGAGAACCCTTGGGACAGGACAGTTGCAGTCCAGCCCAAAGTATGGCAGTGATGATGACTGTTCTAGCGCTACTTCTGGCTCTGCAGGAGCCAACAGCACAACTGGAGCCCCTGGAGGACCCCCTAGCTCCAAGGGCAATACTCATGACCATGCCCAGGCCTCAGGCTTTGATGCTATACTCCATGAGATCCAAGAGCTCCGGGAAAACCAAGGTCGACTGGAGGAGTCCTTTGAAAACTTGAAAGCCCACTATCAGCGGGACTACACGATGATCATGGAGGCCCTGCAAGAGGAACGATACAGGTATCACATCATATCCTATACACTGTAGTACAGTATGTCTGTATGGCTGGAAGAGAAGAAAATGTGTTTGTGATGCACTGTTGTTGTTGTTTTGCAGGTGTGAACGTTTAGAAGAACAGCTCAATGACTTGACAGAACTGCACCAGAATGAAATTCTGAACTTGAAACAGGAACTAGCCAGCATGGAGGAGAAGATTGCTTACCAGTCTTACGAAAGAGCGAGGGACATTCAGGTAAGCTTCACCAAAATCAACATAAGGTTTCTGCTTTGCCATCAGAGCAGTTTCACTGACAGTTTTGTCTCTGACCTGTAGGAGGCGCTGGAGGCATGTCAGACGCGCATCTCCAAGATGGAGCTGCAGCAGCAGCAACAGCAGGTGGTGCAGCTTGAGGGTTTGGAGAATGCCACAGCACGGACTTTACTTGGAAAACTAATCAATGTGCTGCTGGCTGTTATGGCAGTCCTTTTGGTGTTTGTGTCCACGGTGGCTAACTGTGTCGTCCCCTTGATGAAAACACGTAGCCGCACGCTTTCTACGCTGCTCCTAGTCATCCTCCTTGCCTTCCTCTGGAGGCACTGGGATGCGATTTCAGAGTATCTGCATCACTTTCTTCTGCACCCCAGATGACCGGCTTGGAGAGGCTTATTTAAATGACGAAGGGACCGAGGGTTTTGGGGCTGATGTGTAAAGGGAGGACATTGACCCATACAGGGCACACAGGGAGTTGAATCTCAATAGTCCTATCTTTTCTTCCTCTTCAGCAGCCTCTCAAAACACTCAGGAGGATTGCAATAGAGGTTTGTCACTTTATCACTTTCTGAAATGTGTTTTGAGAAGAATAAAACAGAATAAGGTGGAGAAAAGGCTGGATATTTGGTATTGACTTGCTATCTTTAGTGCAATTGTGGCACAAGCACACAATGTAAGTGTGAAAGGGGCATAGTTGAAGGAGGGGCTGAGAGAACTGCACACTTGATTTCTCTCTTCTGAATGAATTTGTTTACATGTGGAAAACTTTGCATTGTTTCCCCACTCAAGAAATTGTAATTCAGTCTTTTATTACTTTTGAGCTGATTCAAGTGGTATTGTTTTGTTTTCACTGCTATTTTTGATACAGCTGATTGATGGCTTTTTAAATTTTCTTTGAACTGTAATGAGCCGACAGTGTTCTCTGATTTTAATTTTCCACATTCTCTTTTTGTAAGTTCTCTCTTCTGTTTTTTCAGTCCACTCGTTCTTTCCCCTTTACTCAGTCTTTTCAAATTTCAGCTTGTGTGACCAACTCTTCCTCTTTCTGCTCACTACGCCCTGAAGAATGGGGTGCTTGCACATCAGCTGCGTTGCTCTGGAATCTGACTTGTCACTGGATCTAGTAGTAGTGGGTTCTTGACTTGTTTCTCTCGGATGTGTGAAGTCAATAACACTGGGTCTGCCACAACCAGGATATTACTATCAAGAACTGTTAGTTTGGAGGTGCCCTCCGGGCCAACTGGATTCTACTATCCTGGTGGCTTTTCCACGGCAGAAGAATAATCTATGAACTGAATTAACATACTTGAAGAGCGCTTAAAGTGCTCAAAGACTCAGTGCTTCCGTACTGTTTCTATTAGTGACAATGAAATAGTAATACTTTTTAGTTGATTTTTTTATTTTTTAAAGACAAATAAATTTGCTGTTTTAAAAGGTGAAAGTCTAACTTGTGTTTGTCTTCAATGTCATTAAGTTGCTAAATTGTACATTACATTACAAAAAGCCTCTTGTTGGGGTCACTGAGTGGAATATATTATATTTTAAGAGAGTTGCAGTTGTGTTCTTGCAGGTTTTATATACACAGTCACCAGTGTGAAACCTTAACTTGTAGGAGACCAGAAAAACACAGGCATAAATGTTATTCATTAATGTTATTAAATACACTTGTGCTTTTCCTGCTATGATGTCAAAATGTCAGCTGTGTTAAGGTGTTAACATGGCACATTTTTGATAGTGTTTTTTCATCATTGCAACAAGTTAGACGGCAAAAAATAACATCTGGAGGATAATGTATTAACGGCCAGAAAGTCTAAAGTCCAATTAACCCTGTTTTATGTTAATGTTTCCTAGGATTTTGTGGGGATTACTGTTATCCTACGACTTGTACAACTTATTAAGACAACTCTTAACATATAAAGTAATATCAATATCAGAGGCTCCCAAGCTTGATTCCTTTCGAAGGAAAAGTGTTAACTCCATATACATAAAACTGTTTTATTTCTATGGTTAACTCTCCAATATTTTACCGTTGCTAAGCAACATGAAAATCTGTTAGCGGTCGGTGGAATGTTGGCTAGCAAACTGCTAACAGTAGGCTAAACTGAAAACCCGTCCCGTTTGTTTTGCTTTTTATGTGATTTTATTTTGCACGCAACGGTTACAAACTGAATGTCGAGCAGGTTCAGAGCAGTGGTATGATTGTTTACGGAATTGTTTTTAATTATTAACACTACCTATAACGCTAGGCTACGTGAAATAATATAAACAAACCCAAGTGGCTAAATTAAGTCTGTCGCCATGATGATGCCCGGCGGGTTGGAAGTCACTCAAATAGACAACAACATTTGAAGCCAGGTAAGTCGGTAGTTCAAGTCAGTTCACCCAAATTACAAAAAACGTAACCTAGGCTACTTCTAGAGGTAACGTTATGTGGTCATGCAGATTTTGGTTTTTATTTTTTTTTAATTTTTTTTTTAATTTTTTTTTTTTTACATCAAATGACATCAAACAGTGCTCTTCATTGCCAACCGTTTTATAGGGGCTTCTTTGGTAGAAAGTGGTTCTACTAAAAACAGTTTACATCGAGGTAACGGCATCCCTCAGGTCCAAATACATTCAGACAGAGCTTTCCTGGTACCTTCAGTATTTTTGTTGCCAAAACACACACTCCCAGTTGTTTTATGCCATTTTATGGACAAAAAGGCCACATGTAAATATCTTTAATTTAATAAAACAATCATCTCATTTAGATAGAATCACTGGATAAATGGGTCAAGATAGTAATCTCATACTACACTCAAACCAGAGTAGAGGTCTCATGGGGACATTATCACCTTGAAGAGGAACTCTGAATTGAATGTCTAATCTTTTTTTATTTAGCCTATACCTATATGGTGTGTCTATGTATTTGGCTCAATTTCAGCATGCTAAAAGCCATAGTCTTTATTTTCATATTACAATAGCAAAGTGGTTCAGCGTCCTTGAGTAAATAGCCTGCTAACCCAATCCTGCACTTCACAGGTGACAGCTGGTCTCTCCAGCTTCTCTCTAGCCACTTATTCTGCCGCTGGAGCTGGGGTGTCCAAGCTGAGCAAAATCTACTCCCTCATCTGCAAAAGTTTGGCAGCACAGATAACATTGCAGCCCTGAAAGACTTGGATGAAACCCAGGGAGATGAGGGTGTTGGCCCTGGGGGAACAACGACCCTTAGGACAGGGCAGCTGCAGTCCAGCCCAAAGTATGGCAGTGATGATCACTGTTCTAGTAGTGCTACCTCTGGCTCTGCAGGAGCCTCTGGAGGACCCCCTGGCTCCAGGGACAATACCCCTGACCATGCCCAGGCATCAGACTTTGATGACATACTCCATGAGATCCAAGAGCTTCGAGAAAACCAAGGCCGACTTGAGGAATACTTTCAAAACTTAAAATCCTACCACCAACAAGAGTACACAGTGATTGTGGAGGCCCTAGAAGGGGAACGATACAGGTAGCATTTGCTTACTATAGTACTCAGTGGGGTTGAAAGGAACCTGTCCTGTTTGTGATGTATTGTTACTATTGCAGGTGTGAACGTTTAGAAGGGCAGCTCAATGACTTGACAGAACTGCACCAGAATGAAATTTTGAACTTGAAAGAGGAACTAGCCAGCATGGAGGAGATTGCTTATCTGTCTTTCGAAAGAGCAACGGATATTCATGTAAGCTTCACTAGCGTAAGTCTTTCTCACAGCAGAATTTTGACACAGCAAGAAAAGTACAGGTGTCACTAATAACATTAATAATGCTGCGTTCCATTTAGGTGAACCAGTTCCAATGTGACTGCAGGCTTACTGGAATGAACAGTCATTTATTAATATTAGTTACACCTGTGCTTTTCCTGCCATGACCAATGCAGGATTACAGTACCAATTGGGGAAAGCAGGCAACTGCCCTAGGACCCTACAACCTCAGGGGCACTTAAAGCTCCAGACTTACTGTGTGCCAGCTGGATTTTGGTAGTGTAATTGAAAATGTGTTTAGAAAAATGCACCACTAAAGCACAAATATCCACTGACATAAGGGTCTTACTGTGGGTTCTGCTTCTTTACCAGCTCTTGAGGCCATGTCTTGAAGAGTGTCATTGTGTCAAAATCTAGTCTTAGTACTTACATCAATTTGTTATATGCTGCACATTCCTAAGTTAAAATGTTTAATCATATTACCACACAGCAAACCTGGGACCAGGTAGTATTCCAGAATAGAAAAACTACACATTGCACAGAGAGTGGGACTAACAGGGGGCAGGTTAATTTTGTCATTGCTATAAGTCAAAATATCTGCCATGGAAAAAGTCTATAAATAAAACAAATTCTGCTGTATATGTGCAATTCTTCTATTAGTCATTAGAACACCTTCACTGACAGTTTTGTCTCTGACCTGTAGAAGGCGCTGGAGGCATGTCAGACACATCTCTTCAAGATGGAGCTGCAGCAACAGCAGGTGGTGCAGCTTGAGGGTTTGGAGAATGTCACAACACGGACTCTTCTTGGAAAACGAATCAATGTGCTGCTGGCTGTTATGGCAGTCCTTTTGGTGTTTGTGTCCACAGTGGCTGACTCCGTCGTCCCCTTCATAAAAACATGCAGCTGCACGCTTTCGACACTGCTTTTTGTACTCCTTTTCCGCTTCCTCTGGAGGCACTGGGATGCCATTTCAGAGTATCGACATTCTTTCTTTTTGCGCTCAACATCCTGAAAAGGGATACAATAAAATTGTCTCTACTCAAGTTTCACTCTGGCATCTATCAGGAATCTAGTGGGAAAGATTACTGAAGCGTTAAGGTCCTATAATTCACATTAGCTACTCTTCAGTGCAACAACATTCCTGTATGTGAACAAGTGAAATCTAACTTCCATACCCTTTAAAGTTCCATCTACAAATTTTGAGATGCCCAGTTTCTGTTCACAGGACATCAACTTCTACATCCTGTAGATTGTGTTGCTGCCACACCATTTGAAAGCCAAATGATTACATTACTGTATGTTAGCCATATGTTAAATACAACGATTGTGAAATTAGTCAATTTTAAACTCCAAGACTGTTTATTCTGACACAAGCAATAAGACACAGCATCATGCTTCATATGCAGAGTTTAAGACACGAGCTCCAAAAATTAAGATTTTATTGCAAAAAAAACAAAACAGTATAAAACTAAGAATTATAAATTTTACTCTGCAGCCTTTCTCCCTCGTTTTCCAGTTGCTTTAGATGCAGTGACATCGCTGCCTACTTTAGCAGCCTTGCTCTGGGATGCCTTTCCAGCATTTTCAGGCTTTTCCGTCTTTGCCTCCTTGGTGGGCTTTGCTTTAGTTTTGGCTGAATCAGAGGCTCCATTGCCGTCCTCTGCAGCTTTTTTAGCTTTTGGCTTCTTTGCTGGAGCAACCTTTGTTAAAGTAGCAGCCTCTTCATCTTTCTTTGACTTTTTGGGAGGCTTAGAGTCCTGAAACGGAAAAAAGCTAGAGTCAGACGAGGCTGTAGCCAGAAATTTAGAAATTACAGGTCATAAGTCCAAGCAGTCCCTTCAACACCCAGAAAAATATAAGCATTTTGAAGTTCTGTAAGTGTGTCTATTAATATATTTTCCACCTCGTTATAGATGGTACTAAACTGTTAACAGGGCACTGCCAATAGAGCATGTATGCTCAGCCAACCCACCCAGTGTAAAGGTTAAATGAGAAAAACTATTCTGTTATGTTTAAAACAGTTGCATGTCCCAGAGTTTCTCTGATGGCATAAAAGCTGCTTTCTAATTCTCGTATCTGCCAGGAATAAAATCTGGTGGGGGAAAATAAAAATTGTGCATTTTTCTTGGCCCAAAATTGTTATACTTGACACAAAATATTGTTGTCCACCTTTTAAAAACAAAGTATGTACAACTTTAAATTAGAATACACTCTCTGAACACAAACTCTCACCTCCTCTGACTTGGCCTGTTCCTTGGTAGCGTCTTTCTTCTTTGTGGCACCTTTTAGAAATTACAGGCTATTAAAAAACAGACATCTAATAAAATAGCTTACATTACTGGTTGTAGCCAGTTTACCATTTTATTCCTACCTGCTTTTTTGGGCTTCTTGGCTCCATCCTTGGCTGCTTTGGGCACATTGGGATCCGTGTTCTCAGCTTTTGGCTTTGTCTCCTTGACTTTTGGTGCAAGCTGAAGACGGAGGACACAACAAATGCCCGATTAATGGCGTTATTTGACCCGCTTCGATGAAGCTGTGGACTTGACATCTTACCCTGAATTTCCCCGTTGCGCCTGTAGTGACATTGGAGTTTGCAGGCCGCACCAACGTGCCAGTCTCGATTCCTTTTTTCAGGGCTCTACGGACCAAGTGCTTCAGCCTCACCAAATCCACCGAGGGGTATTTTTGTTTAATATAGTTCTGTATCGCTTGGGATGAAACCCCTTTGCGCGAGTCCAACTCTTTCAGTGCTTCTTTCACCATAATCGCTGTGGAGGGATGAGCTGCAAGTTTGCGCAGCGCCGCAGCATCTAGAGAGCAAACATATAGGCTACTCCATTTATACATTTATAAAAATAAGTTGATAGGTTTATCATTCAACCGTTTTAGAAACTTGTAGTTTTAAATTATGGCCTCAATCACAATTATTTAAAATCGTTTTCTGACTTATTGCCGTTTCCGCTCAGACCTGATTTTTTCTCTTCCGCCGGCGGGGCATCGCTGGAGGACGGCACAGGAGGATCGGCAGAGACCGCTGCTGGCTTTTTAGGAGGCATTATGAGAATCCAATATAGACAAAACAAGACACATAAAGCAGCAGGTTACGTAAAGTCTAAAAGCCCGTTATATCTGCGCGTCAAGCGTCTCCATCTTTATGCAGTTGCTTCCGGTAAAATGAGCGCAGGTGACTCACATCGCGTCAGGTGCAATTCATTAGGGTCTGTAAATTAAAGCCAACAGTGATCGTGACGAAAGGGTTCATCCACCTTCTTAAGGTAGCCTACTTTGAATTTGTTGTCTTGGAATGTGTGCTTTTAGCTCGCCAAAGTCCAACCAGTCTTTTGCAATATTTAAGAGCAATGCTTCTCGTTTGAAAAATATATGGATCGTGCAAGAATGCAAAATCATAGCCTACTTCCAATTTTGGAGGTCGGAAGTGTCTTCAAACTGTGGTGCCCAAACCAATCCTCTCGGTGTCAGATAGATGGGTTTCTATTATTATCCTATCAAAAGCAGCTGTGTAGAAGTTGTCTCTATATTGGTATTTTGTAGCCTTCATAGTGGCTTCAGTGTTCTTGTGTGGTCAGCCTTATAAACCATTGAACTCGTAGATAAAATTATCAACATACCCCTGCAGCCTTGCAACAGCCTAACTGTCATATTTAAAACAGACCATACATTCAGTGATAGCAGGCCCTGTGTATAGTAGCCTAAATGCTGACATGGAAGACAAGGACTGACCTTGTACTTTCATCTCATACAGTCTGTAGGTAAATAAATGATAAATACAATCAATTA
This sequence comes from Macquaria australasica, assembly GCA_005408345.1. NCBI lineage: Eukaryota > Metazoa > Chordata > Actinopteri > Centrarchiformes > Percichthyidae > Macquaria > Macquaria australasica. Next base: position 302,078 of record SEMN01000399.1, on the reverse strand, counting down.
AATGTAGAAAGAAGTAAAACTCGAACTTGCATTCAATAGTTTGGTCAATGAAATGTTTAGGAGTGTAACACTACTAACTACACTACATTTAGGATGACTGAATTGTATTTATTTTGATAAATATAAAAGAGCCACACTGGTATGTAATTAATGGGTCACCATGACAACAACTTGCATGGGTATTTTCTCAACTATAAATGTGAATATAACATTTTCCAGAAAGCCTTTGCCGTCTGTCAGTCATGGACTTTGACATCCAATGACACTAACTTATATAAGTCATAATACTGTCAAACCTTTGTTCACCTAAGATGCAATATTAATACAAATAGAGAACAATATTACTGATTCAGCAATCACACTATGAACACGATGAATTTGACCTGCCTGTTTTTACTCTTCACTTGTCTTTCCCACTACCTGTACACACTGAGCGGCCTCGTAATTCTTAACCTGGTATTTGGGCTCATACATATTGCTCATTTGCCACATTCTGCAACACCTACCATATGATGCAGCGAATATAGGAATATAGCTTTATAGTTTAGGAACTCTACAAACTGTTGTGTATATGTTGATATCACAGAAACATCACCAGGGTGGCAACTGACATGAAGATACTACAGTCCATTTTTCCATACCGCTCATCCTCTGAGGGTCACGGGGGGGGGGCTGGAACCAATCCCAGCTGATATTGGGCGAGAGGCGGGGTACAGCTCTGGTCAAGCATCTCAAATGGTATCAAATGTAGATATTTAAATAATTACACTAAATAAATAAATTACAGTGACACATAAAATGCATCTATTTTATTCCCTCTACCTAAATACACTCTTATTTTGTTTACATTTTTTTTCATTTTTTTTTCGTGAGTGTATTTTCTTAATGATATTGGATTCTGATTTGTCTTATTTGAGCTGACAGCATTTGGTGGCAAACATTAATATCGTTCTCCTGACACTGGGGTCTTAATTTAAACAGCGACGGGACAACTAACCCTTATGACTTGAAGCATCCTTCCCACCAGTTACATCTTTGTTTAAAATCTACTATGTGTAGAATTTCGAAAATATTTAACTTTGGCTCTTCCCAGTGACACTATCAAGAAATACATGGTGGCAGACATCAATTGTCCTACAGATCCAACCCAGAAAACTGAGAAAGAAGGGCTGATAGCAACATGTAGATTGCATGAATTTTCAATGTGATAGTCTCATTATTCACTGGAAAACTTCAGAACACACACTGGGAGCAGGAAAAGGAGTATCCGAGGCTGAAGATGGAGACGGAGCAGGTGTCACCATGACACATACAATGCAGACAATCACAAAGACCACAGGTGGGCTGTGCTATATGTGTAAAGAGCAATCCACAGTCTTATGACAAATGAATAACTATTGGGATAAATATATACATATATTTTTTTCCTGTTTTAAAAGGCTTTTGTGTCTTTTTAGGTCTGACTGTTAGCAGTCCTAGTGCTTTCACTCCTGTACCTCCTGTAACACCAGTGTCAGGTAACAACTCTCAAGGGACAAGTTCATTTGATTTTGAAGACCCTGCCTTTCTTCTAGTCCCAACACCACCAAACTGACACTTGTTCATGGTCTTTGTTCAGACAAGAAGATGTGGAAGTTGGTGGTAGTTGTGACTGGTTGTGGAGTATCTGTGGGCATCATCTTTCTGGGATCTGCAATTTTTCTACCTTAAAAAGGACCGGTGAGAACTTATTAACCTCAAGAAAGTTGATTTGAGTGTCCAACAAAGATCTAATAATTATATTTACAAGCTATACAAATGTTGGCAAAGTCTTGCATTCAGACTGTAAAAAAGAAAAAATGCAAAGTAAAAAATGCAACATAAGTGTTATTCATATGTGTATGTTTTATTTACAGTTTTAAGTTATGGTTTATTAAATAGTGCTTTTTTCTGTTTTAGATGGATGTGGATATATGGGAAGTCTCAATTGTGGAGAGGTAATTTAAAAACTGCATCAATTCATTCAGTGATCATGCTGTGCTGGATAAGGCTGCTCTCACTTCCTTCTGATAAAGCACTTGCCAGGTGATTATGGTGAAACCTACAGTATTGTCATTTACAAATTCAGCAACATTGGTGAGCTACTTTCCTCTTTCTACCCTTAAAATGACTAAGAATTTACTTTTAATTATTTATGACTATGGGTGTACAATAACATGAATAACTTACATTGTTATGTGACAAGAAAAAACAATTGTTGCAACTAATACTCACCTTACATCAAGACACACAAGACACACACACTGATTGTATTGACTAGTGATTTCAGATCACTGGTCATAACAGTGCAATCAGATCATCAATACAAATATATAAAACTTTGATTGCCTTAAATGTGTGTGGCTTTTCACTACAGTGTATGCAGTGTATGGGTAACACTCCAGAATTCTGGATTGGAAGGTGTGGACTAACTTTTACTAACCAGACAATATAAACATGTACCTATTAACTTACAGCTTACAAACTCATTACAGTTCTAAATGTATGTGCCAGTATTAAACTCTGGTGAAATGTAACTTAGCAACAGTGAGGCTTAACTAAAGAGCTTTGCTGCTATTTGTGTAACGATCAGCTATCAGTAAATTTCTCTTTCTATCTTGGTTTTAAAACTTGTCAGGACTTTAAATCTCAGAGCCTAGCCTGTGAACCCCTTCCTGTTTAGCTAGATGTTACCTAGCAACGCAAACGACAGAAATTCAGAGGCTCAGGAACTATAATTTATGATATAACATAAAAGCAAGGTCAAAATTAGTTGTATGTGTAAATTAACTATACCAAGTGGCTGTGGTACAAGCGGGATAATACAAGCAAACCATACTCCACTTCTTAGCCCCCCACCTGTCATCTATTAAAACCATGGAAAGTAGCCTACTTGTCGTGTATTATGCCTTAAGCTGCATAAGAAGAGGCAAACTCTCTACATAGTGAAACATGTGGATCCGGGTAGCACAGTGGTAGACAGGCAATTGTGATGAACAAATAGTGCTGATTGGCCACTTGGTGGTGCAAATTCTGTTATTCTTAAACATGGGCAGAATTTGAAAAGGGATGTTTTTGTGCCATTTCAGGTACAGTCATAATGAAAATGTGCATTTCCTGATGTGTGGGCAATGTAGCAGGACAGAAATTAAACATGTGCAACCTTTCTTTTTTTTTCCCCCTTGAGTGACACATACCAACAGCAGCACTTCAGAGGAACCAGCTGCATCAGACCAGAGAGACTCTTTGTGCAGCACTCGAAAAGCATTTTGAAGTTACAAAATTGTGTTTTGTTTTGATAGCATTTATAGACTTGTTGAACTAATTAAAACAAAAGATAGGACAGAAGATAGATGACGATTGATATAGATATATACGACTGATATATGCTTAGAGCAGACCATGAACATGCTAAGTGTGTGTGTACAAGTGTGAACAGTTTGTGAACAAATGATGAACAAATTTTTTAATTTGTCTTTCTAAACTAGACAGCTGACACTGTGGTAGCAAGTTGATGTCAAGAGTGTGTATTTCTGTGGCCTGTCTGTTACTTATGACTCATAAGACAATGTTGATATATAGAGTACATCCACATATAAAACACTGAATGTTTTAAAAAGTAATTAATTAACCTAAATGTCATTGCATACTGAAGTGATGATTCAGTAGGCTATGCACATAACAATGTGCTGCTGAACATTTGTACCCCAGGTACAAAGGAAGACAATATATAGTTTTAATTGGCGGACTTTCTGGAGAAGACCTGGTCTGATTAGGAGAGATGGCATTCATCCCACTTTGGATGGAGCCGCTCTCATATCTAGAAATCTGGCCGAATTTATTAGTGGCCCAAAGCCATGACAACTCAGAGTTCAGACCATAGACTTAATACAGTCTGTGGTCCAGACCAGGAGGCAGAGTTGCAGTCCTACACGCTTCTCTGCGCTTCCATTAGAGCAGTTACCCACCCTAAACTCCACAGAGAGGTTGTCTGCCCCCAGACCACTTAAATTATTTAAAACAAAAGTAAACAGAAGAAGAGTTACACATAAAAACCTAATAAAAAGTAAAACCACCACTGCAACAGTACAACAAAATAGGAGAATTAAATGTGGACTCTTAAATATCAGATCTCTCTCATCTAAAGCTGTTCTAGTAAACGATCTAATATCAGATCATAATATTGATTTATTTTGTCTTACTGAAACCTGGCTGTGTCACGATGAATATGTTAGCCTAAATGAATCCACTCCCCCCAGTCACATTAATACTCACATTCCTCGAGGCTCAGGCCGAGGAGGTGGAGTTGCAGCCATCTTCGACTCAAACCTATTAATCAAACCTAAATCTAAACTAAATTATAACTCGTTCGAAAGCCTTGTTCTTAGCCTTTCACACCCAACCTGGAAAACAGTACAGCCAATTCTATTTGTTATAGTGTACCGAGCTCCTGGACCGTATTCTGAATTTTTATCTGAATTCTCAGAGTTCTTATCAGGTTTAGTCCTTAAAACAGATAAAATAATTATTGTAGGTGATTTTAATATTCATGTGGATGTAGAAAATGATAGCCTTAGTGCTGCGTTTATCTCATTACTAGATTCGATTGGATTCTGTCAGAGTGTACATAAACCCACTCACTGTTTTAACCACACCCTCGACCTTGTTCTTGTTTATGGGATTGAAATTGAACATCTAATAGTCTTTCCACAGAATTCTTTTTTATCAGACCATTTTCTATTAACTTTTGAATTCCTATTACTGGACTACACGCCATTAGGCAAACATTCCTACACTAGATGTCTATCTGATAGTGCTGTAGCTAAATTTAAGGAAGTGATTCCATCGGCATTAAATTCAGTTCCATGTCTCAATGTAACAGATGACTCCTATGCTAACTTTAGTCCCTCCCAAATTGATCATCTTGTTGATAGTGCTGCAGGCTCACTACGAATAACACTCGACTCTATCGCCCCTCTAAAAAAGAAGATAATAAAACAGAGGAGGTTAGCTCCATGGTATAACCCGCAAACCCGCAAATTAAAACAAACATCGCGAAAACTTTGGCGTTCCACCAATCTGGAAGAATCACGTTTAGCCTGGCAAGATAGTCTTAAAATTTATAGGAAGGCCCTCCGTAATGCCAGAGCAGCTTACTACTCATCATTAATAGAGGAAAATAAGAACAACCCCAGGTTTCTGTTCAGCACTGTAGCCAGGCTGACAGAGAGTCACAGCTCTGTTGAGCCATGTATTCCTATAGACCTCAGTAGTAATGACTTCATGAGCTTCTTTAAAGATAAAATTCTAACTATTAGAGAAAACATTCAGCACCTCCTGCCCTCAGTTGGTACTGACTTATCTTCAAACACAGGAACCTTAGAAACAACTGTAAAACCTGTACATTTAGACTGCTTTTCTCCCATCAACCGTAATCAACTAACTTCCATGATTTCCTCATCTAAGCCATCAACGTGTCTTTTAGACCCCGTCCCAACTAGGCTGCTTAAAGAAATTTTACCCTTAGTTAGCACTTATGTACTAGATATGATCAATCTGTCCTTATTTAAAGGCTATGTGCCACAGTCCTTTAAAGTAGCTGTAATTAAGCCTCTTCTTAAAAAGCCCACTCTTGATCCAGGGATTTTGTCAAATTATAGACCTATATCTAACCCTCCTTTTCTCTCTAAGGTCCTTGAGAAAGCAGTAGCCAATCAGTTGTGTGACTTTCTACACAACAACAAGCTGTTTGAGGATTTTCAGTCAGGATTTAGAGTGCATCATAGCACAGAGACAGCACTGGTGAAAGTTACAAATGACCTTCTAATTGCATCAGACAAAGGACTTGTCTCTGTACTTGTCTTACTAGATCTTAGTGCTGCATTCGATACCGTTGACCATCACATTCTATTACAGAGACTAGAACATTTTATTGGCATTAAAGGTACTGCACTAAGCTGGTTTAAATCCTATTTATCAGATCGATATCAGTTTGTATACGTTAATGATGAATCCTCTATGCACGCCAAAGTTAGTCACGGAGTTCCACAAGGTTCTGTGCTTGGACCAATTCTATTTACCTTGTATATGCTTCCTTTAGGCAATATTATTAGGAAGCACTCCATAAATTTCATTGTTATGCAGATGATACCCAATTATATTTATCGATCAAAGCCAGATGGAAACCAATCAATTAGCTTCAAACTTCAAGGCATGCCAGGACATAGAAGCCTGGATGACCTGCAATTTTCTGATGTAAACTCAGACAAAACCCGGAAGTTATTATACTTGGCCCCGAACACCTTGAAACACATTATCTAAGATATAGTTTCTCTAAAATCAGCATTACCCTGGCCTCAGCAGAAACCGTAAGGAATCTTGGAGTTATCTTTGATCGGGATATGTGTCTTTATCCCAAAATGAGCAAGCTTCAGAACTGCCTTTTTCATTTAAAGTAACATTGCAAAAATCAGGCACATCCTATCTCAAAGATGCAGAAAAACTAGTCCATGCATTTGTTACGTCTAGGCTGGACTATTGCAACTCTCTATTATCAGGCTGCTAATAAATCCCGCCAAGACTCTCCAGCTGATTCAGAGATACTGCTGACACGTTTACTGACAAGAACCAGAAAAAGAGAACATATTTCTCCAATATTAGCTTCTCTACACTGGCTCCCTGTAAAATCCAGAATAGAATTTAAAATCCTTCTCCTCACCTTCAAAGCCCTAAATGGTCAGGCACCATCATATCTTAAAGAGCTCATGGTACCCTATTACCCCACTAGAGCACTGCGCTCCCAGAATGCAGGGTTCCTTGTAGTTCCTAGAGTCTCTAAAAGTAGAATGGGAGCCAGAGCCTTCAGCTATCAAGCTCCTCTCCTGTGGAACCAGATCCCAGTTTGTGTACGGGAGGCGGACAACCTCCTCACATTTAAGAGTAGGCTTAAGACTTTCCTCTTTGATAAAGCTTATAGTAGGGCTGACTCAGGTGGCCCCTGAGCCCCCCCTTAGTTATGCTGCTATAGGCCTAGACTGCCGGGGGACTTCCTATGATGCACTGAGCTCCTTTCTCCTCCTCTTCCTCTCCATCTGTACGCCCTCATATCCCATCAATGCTTGTTATTAATTCAACTTCTTCCCGTAGTTGTGTTCTTTCTCTCCTCTCTCTCTCTCCCTCCCCTTCTGTTGCTTTCTGCAGGTGTTTCTGCCTCTGGAGCTGTGGAGGTCTGGGTCTGTGGTTGCTGCCGCCTGCTGCCCCCGTGCTCCTGCTCTGCACCCGCTGATGCTATTGCTGTTGTTGCTGTTATTAGTATTGCTATTATAATGTTGCTCTTAGTGTTGTTTCTGTTGGTGTTAACATCAATGCCATTACCATATCTATGCTGTATTGAGCTGCTGTATGTTCTCTTTCCTCCTGCTCTCTCTCTCCCGCTCCCCCTTCCCCCTTCAACCCAACCGGTCGAGGCAGATGACCGCCCACCTTGAGCCTGGTTCTGCTCGAGGTTTCTACCTGTTAAAGGGGAGTTTTTCCTTGCCACTGTCGCATAGTGCTTGCTCATGGTGGGAACTGTTGGGTCTCTGTAAATATAAAGAGTCGGTCTAGACCTGCTCTATTCGAAAAAGTGCCCTGAGATAACTTTGTTATGATATGGCGCTATATAAATAAAACTGAATTGAATTGAATTGATTTGTAAATGTGAACAATGATTTATGCGTAATTTTGGGTACTCACAAATGCGTGTTCCAATCCACACACAAATACCAAGCATTTTGAAAACCAAAAAAAATGCAAATGCACACATCACAACTGGAATAAATATGTATATTTTACTTACAGATTTTTAACTTCAACTTCACAGATCTGATCCTTTTCGCTTTCAAAAAGCTTCCTGTGCATACAAATGTCGAAAAATATTTGTTACATTATTTTGTATTTACTTACAGATTGTTACATTTGTTTGCACAGATCGCCTGTTACACGCGGATCAGGTTGCTTTCCCTTTTGGGATTTTTAGACTATTTTAACGGTCTTCAGCTCCACAGAGTCAAAAATGCATGCTGCGTGTAAGTGCTGGTGGAAAACTGGGACATCTGGGCTTTCAGTGAATTCGTATTTAATTTCAAAGTGGGAAAGACGTTTTTTTAAATAGACAGAATAGCTCGTCAGTGGGAAATACTTTTACTTACAGCCTACTGTAAGTAATGTGTAGCCTACCTACAGGGTACTTTACAGGATAGGTGAAATAAATTATACTGTATTTTTGTAAGTACTGAGTACCTATGGGATACAGTAGGGCCTACGGGTAAACAGAGAAGAACAGTTGACAACAATGACATCCGGTACCTCTTAAGTAATTATGGTATAACGTATTTCACAGTTGTGATGTGCTACCAAAAAGTAATATACTAATGGATGAAGTGCAATAAAAACAAATGTTTTTGCCCTTTCCATAGCTGTTCTCCAGATGGACAGTTAGAATAAGCAAAATGCCCTCAGAGAGGATAGGAGCAAAGTATGACTTTTTATTCATCTTTCAGTATCAGGAGGACATGGAGATATTCTTTTCAAGTTGTGTTGATGAACAGGGCCTGAAGGTTAATGCCATGTTCCTTAATTTCATTTGATCAGGAGGGTCATAAATGAACTTGTATATATTTACTAGTTAAAAGGAATCTTTTTCTTGCCAGTGTTGTATTAGTATGTTACCTGACACCTGTATATAATGTTCATATCATAGCAGTTACACATATATATATATATATATATATATATATATACACACACACATATACATATATATTATATATACTTTTTGCTAGTTTCTGTACATATTCATGGTGCAACTTAAATGCTATTCTTCTCAATAGCTTGTGTAAATGTCAAGATCCTCGTGATTCTATTTTTTATCTAATTGTATACATAGGGTCTATGTATGTTCTTTCATCGTTGACACATGCACCACATTAAATTTGTTTTAAAGCTGTACTTGGCAAAAAATAAAGGATTGTGTTTGTGATAGGTTCAAAAATTATTCATTTGTTTTCATTGTACTTGTACAAATCTACATGATATATGTTAATTGCAAAGAGGTCTTTCATCTTACGTTTAAGGTAAGTTTCTTCTATCGCAGTTAAGTCTCTCCTCTGTGTGTGTGCCGTTTTTTCTTAAATGCAGAAATGTGTTAATGAAAGCTTCAATTGAAATCACTATATCTTGATAAGTGGAACATATCTTTAAAAATACATATTAATGAAATATGTTTAGTGTGACTTAAAAATTTTAAAAAGGTTAAAATGTATCATAGTAAGTATACATTAATATATATTTAATTAGGAGGAAATTAGCTCTACATATTAGACACTCTTTACCAAAACAGGAAAAAAAAGTATTTATTTAGTAAGGGAAAATGTAATCTTCTATTTCATTAGCGCCATATATTGACATTCTTTACAAAAACAAGAAAAACGTGTATTTATTTAATAACTAGTAATATCATCATAACTCCTGAAATTTGCAGATGTCACAACGGTCAACAGCCTCGTCAAGGACGGAGACGAGTCTGCATACAGACGTGAGGTTGAACAGCTGGCCCCCTGGTGCGGTCAGAACAACCTGGAGCTGAACATGCTGAACTGTGGAGATGACTGGACTTCAGGAGGAGCCCCTCAACACTGCCCCCCATCACCATACTGAACAGCACTGTGTCTGCTGTGGAAGCCTTCAGGTTTCTGGGATCCACAATTTTCCTAAAGTGAGCATCCAACCTCGACTCCATCATCAAGAAGGCCCAGCAGAGGATGTACTTCCTGCGCCAGCTCAGGAAGTTCAACCTGCCTCAGGAGCTGCTGGTCCAGTTCTACACTGCTATCATCCAGTCTGTTCTCTGCACATCCATCGCTGTCTGGTTTGGACAGGAACAGACTACAATGGACAGTCAGGACTGCAGAAAGAATCACTGGTGCCAACCTGCCCTCCATTCAGGACTTAGTATACATCTCCAGAGTCAGGAAGAGGGCAGGAACCATCACTGCAGATCCATCACACCCTGGACACAACCTGTTCCCTTCTAGTAGATGCTACAGAACACTGGACGTCAAAACAACCAGACACAAGAACAGTTTCTACCCACAGGCCATCACTCTGATGAACAGTTAACATCAGTCACAGTGTCAGGAACAATCCCTGTGCAATAACCCTGTGACACAAACTTCCACTGTACCTGTAAATAATATTTTCTCATTGCTTAAAGCTGGGGTAGGCAAAACCTGTGCAACCTATGCACAACCTTCCGCCTCTCTCTCTGCTACCTCGTATCACTCCGCTAAGCCCCTCCCACCAAACCCACAACTTCGACCGGCAGCAGAAGGAGTCGGTTCCCCTGTGAAACTGTATCCCTCGTAGGGCTCGCTCTCCAGCCTCACAGAGACCGCGGGCCCTCCCGCCCTGACTTGTTTTCTCAAAGACGCCCCTCCAGCGCTTCGCGGCTACAGAGCAGAGCGCCCCAGAGGCTTCAGAGGCAGCTGCAACGCCGTCCAGCAGCGGGAAAAGAGGCTAGTACACTGCACACACACACACCACTGTCCCCCGTCAAAAGTTATTCCCCACTGTTTGTCATCATGCCTCTTTGCCACTCGTCGTTATGAGCGCCATGTCATCGAACGTAATAAGTCTGAAGCTCCGTGTGGATCTGGGACGTGTTTTGTACTATACGCTGCTGTAGGCAAAGGAAGTGTTGGAAATTTATCACAGGTTTCAGGATTTTCGACAGGATTTTCCTCCACTGAATCAGGTTTTCACCATCTGAAGGGACGTGTACACACATCTGCTCTTGTAGCTTAGCCAATAGGAACACACCGTCTCTCTGAAATAACCAGTGATTGGCTAAAGTCTCCCGTCACGGGATAGATTTTCTAAAGGCAGAAAACAGAGGCAAGAGGGGGGGCTGAAGTAGAGGTCTGCTCTCAGACCACTTGAATTACAATATGCTGCACGGTTAATATGGCATTTTTGCCCAGTGACGCCAAAAGAAAACTGCCTACCCAACCTTTAAATACAGTTTTTAAACATGTAAATATCATCAAACACAAATCTACGCATGCTGTGCATACTGTATATGTCATATCCACCTACCTCATGTATATAAAGCAACCTGTTACATTAATCATATTTATTTTAGCACCCTTTGCACTCTGGACCATTGCACACTGTCTACAAATGTTATATATATATATACTTTTTATAAATATATTTATATTTGTATCTGTACATAGTAGTTTAATATCTATGTTTACCTTGTCAAGCTTGTTGTCCTTGTTTTTAGCTGTATGTATGTCTATTTCTGTGTATGTACATTGAGCGCAACGAAAAACCGGAGTCAAATTCCTTATACATGTAGACATACCTGGCCAATAAAGCTGATTCTTTAAATCAGAAACTGCTGTAAATTGCTTCGACATATTTCCGACATACTTCAAGCAATGCAAGCGTTTATGGATCAAGCATGTGCCGTAGAGTGCTGCAGGAATGAGTCTTAAAACCTGGAAATGAGTTAGCATTTTTGCACTTCCGGTTCCCTCGTCTCGAAATCAGTGGGTTTTTGGTTAGATGCCTGAAATAAGGTCTGTGGTTAACACAAGCTTAAGAGATTTTCACATTTTGTTCTACGACATAAAATGTCAGTAAATACCCCACTCATGAATTTTGAAGCTTTTACGTGTTAAAAAAGACAGTTGCTACCAAGTGGCTAAATGAGACTACAGAGGTTGTCAGCGACATTAAATGTCATCACGCCGAACACAGAAACTCATCTACCATCACACACCATGGTGAGTTACAACGACCATTTCATTGTGCTTTTGTATACCGATATCATCCTCCAACAGAGACTGATTGAAGCACTAAAGCCTTGTACTTGTTGTAATTGTAAGTACAAGTACTTTTTTTATTTGTTTTTTGGTTGCTCCCAAATCCGTTTGCCACTGCCAGGGTTGCAGCTGAAAGAATAAGGCTAAAATTGTCACACACAGCATAAGAATACATCTAAGCAACACATTAATTTAATGGAATACACAAATATAATTATAGTTTGTGCCCTAATGATGGGGCAGTGATATTATAAACCTGTTAATTTATGTATACACAGCGATTTTTTGCCAGCTGTCCTTCCTGCATTTGGTAGCTGCAGCTGTTTTGCTTTTAGCCTGGATGATGCGTTTAATTTCTTTGTATTTCTCTAATATTATAGTTTGCTCTTCGTTTGTAAAGTTTGTGATTGGTCGAATGCTGCAAACATCGCCATGTGAACGCGCTCATGGCTGGATTGGGAAACCCTGGGTTTACTTACTGAGTTGATAACCATGGTCGTGTGACTGCTTAGAGTGATCGCGGTTGGCTTAGTGATGCCAGATAACAAAAAGATATCCTGGGTATGTTATATCCTGGGTATGCTTCGTAGTACAGGCCTCATGGCTTGTTTTGGTTTTCTGTCCCACAACTTTACTGTTTTGGTTCACTCTCACTGCTCTCATCAACCCCTTTCCAGACAAAGCAGGCAGCTGATTGATTTCAGTGAAAAACTCTGATAAACCCTCTGTACACTACCTGTCCAGCACCAAAACACAGACAAAGTTAGAAAACAGCTGGTAACCATACTGGTTTATGTATTGTTCTCACTAGTTTGCTAACAAGTTTACTATATCAGCTTTATAAGGTGATATGTATGCATGTATGTGTATACAGCTTGTTTTGCTTCCCCCAAGTGGCCATAACCATCAATTGATCCAGCTTTAAACAGTTTCTCTCTTCTCTACAATAGCCATCATCCAGACCAGATTCTGCCTGGGTACCCGAGGAGTGAGGAGACATGAATAAGTCAAATGAGAAAAACATTTGGTGCTCTAGTGAATATTTCTGGCAGCATGACGGAGTATGTGGCATTGAGGAACATCTCACCCTGTCACCCCATCACAATGTGACTCACTGATGTGTTTTTAAAAGGTTTTTGACAACAGTGGAGCTCTATGGCACATAGATATATCAGGCTTTGGATACACACACACAATACTTGTTAGTAGGCTCAGTTTATTGTTGCCTTTGGTCTTTTCATGGGATTTGTTGACAATAAGAAAAATATAGAATTGTATCAGCAGTTAGCTTGGTCAGATTTACAAGTTTACGAGTGGTCAGATGAAGAATAATCTCCATACTTGCCTTATATACAGTCCCCTCCAAAAGTATTGGAACGGCAAGGTCAATTCCTTTGTTTTTGTTGTATACTGAAGACATTTGGGTTTCAGATCAAAAGATGAATATGAGACAAAAGTTCAGAATTCCAGCTTTTATTTCATGGTATTTACATCTAGATGTGTTAAACAACTCAGGACAGAGCACCTTTTCTTTGAACCCACCCACTTTTCAAGTGAGCAAAAGTATTGGAACAGACATTATTAAATTAACTTAAAGTGAATAACATTTAATATTTGGTGGCATAACCCTTACTTGCAATAACTGCATCGAGTCTGCGACCCATTGACTTCACCAGGCTGTTGCATTCTTCATTTGAAATGCTGTTCCAGGCCTTTACTGCAGCCTCTTTCAGTTCTTGTTTGTTTGTGGGGGTTTCTCCCTTCAGTCTCCTCTTCAGGAGGGAAAATGCATGCTCTATTGGGTTAAGGTCCGGTGATTGACTTGGCCAATCCAAGACCTTCCACTTTTCCCCCCTGATGAAGTCCTTTGTTGTGTTGGCAGTGTGTTTTGGGTCATTGTCTTGTTGCATGATGAAGCTTCTCCCGATTAGTTTGGATGCATTTTTCTGTAAATTGCCAGACAAAATGGTTTTGTAGACTTCAGAATTCATTCTGCTGCTACCATCATGAGTTACATCATCAATAAAGACTAGTGAGCCCGTTCCAGAAGCAGCCATGCAAGCCCAAGCCATGACATTACCTCCACCATGCTTCACAGATGAGCTTGTATGTTTTGGATCATAAGCAGATCCTTTCTTTCTCCATACTTTGGCCTTTCCATCACTTTGGTAGAGGTTAATCTTGGTCTCATCAGTCCATAAAACTTTGTTCCAAAACTTTTGTGGCTGATCTCTGTACTTCTTTGCAAAATCCAATCTGGCCTTCTGATTCTTTTTACTGATGAGTGGTTTGCATCTTGTGGTATGGCCTTTATATTTCTTCTCTCGAAGTCTTCTTCGAACAGTGGATTGTGATACCTTCACCCCTGCCCTGTGGAGGTTGGCAGTGATGTCAGTGACTGTTGTCTTTGGGTGTTTCTTCACAGCTCTCACAATGTTTCGGTCATCAACTGCTGTTGTTACCCTTGGCCGACCTGTTCGATGTCTGTTGCTCAGTACACCAGTAGTTTCTTTCTTTTTCAGGACATTCCAAATTATTGTACTGGCTATGCCCAATGTTTGTGCAATAGCTCTGATCGATTTTCCCTCTTCTCTCAGCTTCAAAATGGTTTGCTTATCTCCCATAGACAGCTCTTTGGTCTTCATGTTTGCTTAACAGCAAATAGTTTTCACATGTGAAACCCAAAGCCAAAAACAAGAACTATTTAATGTTTCAGCAATCAATCTAAAAGGCAACACCTGAGCGACTAGAAACACACATCAGTCACATGTTCCAATACTTTTGCTCACTTGAAAAGTGGGTGGGTTCAAAGAAAAGGTGCTCTGTCCTGAGTTGTTTAACACATCTAGATGTAAATACCATGAAATAAAAGCTGGAATTCTGAACTTTTGTCTCATATTCATCTTTTGATCTGAAACCCAAATGTCTTCAGTATACAACAAAAACAAAGAAATTGACCTTGCCGTTCCAATACTTTCGGAGGGGACTGTATGTTCAGGGATTTTCTTCACATTTAGAATCAGTAGTCATGTTTTATCAATTTGGGATAGCAGTCTTTCACAAAATGACTGAAAAAATTTAGGTCAAACTTGTAAAATGTTTTTTTCACAAAACTATCATAATATATGTGTTGGAATTTATCAGATTTTTCATGAACACGGAAGAGTAAATGATGCCTTTAGACAAGTGGTACAGGGAAAAAGCACTTGCCAACCACCAGATACCCAGCTTTAGTGCTCAGCAGTAGTGCTCCTGGCAGTGTTTGCAGACGGGAAGATGGTGAGAGGTGACGTCATTGACTCCTGCTGGTTGGTTAGGGTGCTTGTGTGTTCAGGGATGTGGGGAAAACCTCTACATGCGTTTTCACCTCCCAGTGAGTCTTTTCACTGGTGAGTGAAAAAAAGCAGCTGCCACAACTCTTGTGTGTACTGGATGGCTGAAATGGTTGTCAGCACCCTCCTCAATCTTATGAATGGGGGATGTTGGTGAGACTCCAAAGCTTAAATCAACAGGCATTGTTACCAAGAAACATAATGTGGCTTCCTCTACTACATAACATAAATATAATCTTTATTTCTTTACACATTTTAGAAGGTTAGTTCCATAAAGTTTAACAGCCTTTTGTATGAGAAACATTTTGTTAGGAGGCCAGGCCACAAATGTAATATCAGGACCAACAGAAAAGTTGCTAACCAACAAGACACAGTCATTTACATATTAACTTTTAATTTAACAGCCCAATTTAGCTCTTGCTGTGACCAACAACAAATCCATTGTAGAGAAACTTGTTTTCTGGTCTATGCTTAGACTAAAGTACTTGTCAGCTAATGTATATCAGGCTAAAATGCTACTATATCATACATACCATCCACTTTTAATATGATGGAGACTCCTTCCCAATCCTGACAACCTGGCAAACATATATTTGCCACTCTGTCATGAACATAATGACTTAAAAGGTGATTTTATGGGTATAAAATCGGCCACAAGTAGCTTAAATACAAAGATACTCTGTGGCATCTGAAGCCAGACTGGTCTTCATGGTTCTCACTGTGTCTAGCATATTTAATAATTTCTTAGTATATAAATAAGAGTGGCAATGACAGACTGGTTATTTAATGGGACTCAAAAACCCTTTGTGTCAGTGTCCCACAACTGAAGTGAGAATATAGTCAAACAGTTGCACTATGTGGAATCTGTCACTCCCACTAGTGTGTGTATGTCTATGTAGAGAACAGGGGGCCAGTAGAAGCAGCAGTGAAGACAGGGCCAGTGTAGAGTCCTGGTCCATCAACAGGAACCTTGAAACAAAATAAAACATATCTGAATATAAATGGGCATAGAATTGATCTGAGATTTTATGATAAGCACATCAAACACATTTTTAAAATGTACACCAGAATTTGAAATAAGCAACACAAATTCAGTGTTCAGTAAAGCAATTAGGACGTAAAAAGAATCTGGTCATTCAGAACTTAATAAACTGGGTGACTTGACAAGGTTGACACAGCATTGAGTATATACAACAGCAAAATAAAAACAGGATTGAATATTAATTTAAACTATTGTAAGGTACTGTAGTTCTTATAATGTGGGGTGTGTGCAATAGAGAGGGTGCAGGGCAGTCTGTTGTATTGGATTTCAAGTGTGTGAGTAGGTATGAGTGTGTATGCAAGTGTAGAGGTGCAGTAGAGGTGAGCGGCTAAAAAAAAAACATTAGATCAAAATGGTTGAGTGTATTAAGAACAATTACATGGATATATTTTCGAATATTTCAAAGGAAGAAAAAAACAAAAGACAAAAACAAAATTGGGTAGGTGGGGGGATTTGAGAGGTTGAGTTTCCTGGGAGAGGTGGCCAGTGATTTTTCCTTTTCAATTTTAATATTTTCACTTATGGTGAATGAGCCCTTCCTTGGCCACACAGGCCCTTGGGAGGAAGTTGGCTGTTGGAGGTCACACCCCATCACCCATCCCGAACAGCCCCAATATCCAGAGGGAGAGAGCTGCAACGGCAGGCTCACATGCCCAATTATAATGCCTTTTATTCCACACATTCTTCCTTGTAAAAACCTGGCGCCAAAATGACCCACAATGCAACTCGACCACCGACAGTTCAGTCAGATATTCGGGTGTCTATGCTAATAGTGGATAAAGTAGCCTGGAGCCTCCAGCCCGAGGCAGAGATGAGGAGCGGGGACAGAGGTCTGGTAAACTCACTTCTTTCTAACTCCACACCCCCAGATTGCTTTCATTTTTAAACTATAAGACACGATGATATTCTGAATGACTCTAGAGGATCAAAGTTATTACAATTCATCCTGAGTGGGACATGAATGTCTGAACCAAATTTCACTGCAATCCATCCAATAAACCTCAAGTTTTATCCATCTTACAATTTGTTTTTCTTTACAATCAGTATTACAGTCTGTAGACTCTTAGTCTTGTTGTAAATGTTATTTCATGGATATATGAAGATGGTATGTACTGTATATATGTGTATTTTATGTATAAGCATTTTAATGCTTTCTCTTATGGACCTGACTGCATGGGGAATATCCAAACAGAGACAATACATGTAAAATAAAGTAAAATAGAATTATATTCCCTCTATTTTGGAGAAACTTGACAACTGCTTGAATTATTATTTTTAATATTACCTCTCCCAAAGCCTGCAGGGCAACTGTAGCTGCCATGGCCTTGGCATGTTTCTTATTGGGACTAGCTGTCTGGGGTTGGTAGTCCACGCCATTCACTGTGACCTGGAGACAACACAACAAATGGTTGGATGATCAAAAGTCAGAATTTAACCATCAGAAAATACAATAAATAAAAACAGCATGTGAATAAGAACAGACATTCGAATAGGGGAGGGGAAGCAAGCAAACCTCGTGCATTTATTTAAAAAAATCCATTTAGCTTACTGTTGCTGATCTGAAACTCAAATGTGAACTGTGTTGAGTTTCCAATCACACACAGTGAGCTGGGAGGATTCAAGGGTGATAAGGGGCACTTTAAAAACAATACAGGTGTTGGTCGTATTCTTAGTATGTCTTACAATTTATAATTGGCAGGCTACTGAAAAATTCTCATTTTGTTTAGACAGAGTCCACAACTGTCCACCATATGGAATGATTTTTCAATCTTTCAGTTCGTTGGAAATTATTTTTAGCCATGGTAGTGGCGTGGGAATGTCGGTCTCAGTGGTTCAGTCCACCACTTTGGTCCAGACTGAAATATCGTATCGTAAGAATTTCTTGAAATCTGATATCATGGAACTCAGATTAAGAGATGCAGAAGCTTTTAAAAGTGTGGACAAATCTCAAAGGTCGAATATGTAACTACCTAATGAAAAGGCAAACCCACCTTGAAGAGGAAATTCTTGCGGTGGTCAGGACCACTGTGATGAACCATGACGAAGTCTGGCTGCATTATCCGTCTCTTGTTACACAACTCAATGAGAGCAGACACCGGGTGCTTCCCTGTACACAGATAAAGGGCAGAATAAGATGAAGGGGCACACAAACATCCCACAGAACCAGGAATAATCTGTAGGAGTTGAACTGATTAATCAAATATTCATACGTCATTCACATTAATGTTGATCAAAGCTAACAATCAAAACGGTCATTATAACCTTGTGAGACTGGCTATGTATTTGGGTACTGAATGGGGCTGAACAATTCATAATTTCTACATTGAAATCACAATTTGAAAGAGTGTAATTTTCAAATTGTGAGAGTTAATTTACATAATTAACAGTGTTAACAAGCTGTAGCGATTTAAAGTTTAAGCTGCTGAATTTGGATTTTGCCTGCTATAATGACAGTGATTTTGATGTTTGAATAAATAAGAATAGGACTATGTCTTTTTTGGAGTGGAGAGTTTTTTCCTACATATATTGATCTGTCAGTGTTCAAATTATAGGTTGAGCCAGGGGGGCTTAGCTCCCCCAAAAAAGACTTGAGCTTCCCCAGAAGAAACAAAATTTCGAGTTTGGGGAGGTTCTCAAAAAGTGATAAATAACCATTAGCATATCTACTGCTGTGTGTGTACAGGGAGTACAGAAAATGCACACAGCCCTAGTGGGCTCCAGTGTTGAGAGTCAGTGTGGAGGAGGTGGTGATGACCATCCGCACAACCTGGGGTCTACCGGTAAGGAAATCCAGGATCCAGCTGCACAGGGAGGAGCTGAGTCCCAGATCTCTGAGCTTGATAATGAGCTTGGAGGTCACAAGGTATTGAAAGCTTTAACTGTTCTTGATGAACAGCATTCTCACATCTGTGTTCCTCCAGTACAGGTGTTGAGAGGGCAGTGTGGAGGGCCAGGGAAATTGTGCAATCTGTTGACCTGTTTGGTATGTATGCAAACTGTAGTGGGTCCAGTGAGTCCGGCAGAGAAGAGGTCATGTGAGTTTTGACTAGCCGCTCGAAGCACTTCATGATTTCATCAGTTCATCTGGGAGAGATGCAGACACTTCATCATTGCAGACTGTCCTTTTATAGTCCGTAATCATTCTTAGTCCAGTCCACATATTTCTGGTGTTGGAACCAAAGTAGTATGACAGAGTTGTCAGAATCCCCCAGTTAAACTTTTGAGCACATTATGTCATTGCTTTAAGCTCATCACCTTGAAAGCTCTGAACTGAGATCTCCAGAATTCAGAGCTGTCAAGGAGTCTGTCCTTGAATGCAAAAGTCTAGTCCTTTAAACTGTATCAGTCAGATAAACATCGTCAGACATGACTCACCAGCAGTTTGTCATTATTATCATAAGTAACTCATATATAAATATAACACAGCTTCTGAATATCATAATAAATGTGAATTGAGAGTAATGTCAATTATACCACTTATGTAATATCTTAAAGTGATGATCCTTAAGATTTTCATGAAATCATACCCCATTTTTGATACTATTTATGATTTGCATTTTATCTGCAATAGCCAACTCTGTACACTGGTGGCAGCATGCAACGTATGACCGTCAATAATTGTATTGCAATTCTTTAATGGACATTATGTTATGGATAGTAATAATAAAGATAGCAATAATAATAATATGGTGGTGGCTTTGCGCCAAGAACACAGTAGGCAGGACAATGGCAGAGAGAAGGAGAAAACTGAAATTTTCACACCGCAAGCTACAATCAAAAAGTGATATTCTCCTTTGAAATATCCGCTCACGATCACGCCTGGCATGATGATGCCTTTGCCTGGCTACAATCACTGCTGCCATGATCACCGGAAAGTCTGAGCATGACACCCCTTTATAAATGCACTTCAGTTACCACCAACTCTCTGAAGCTGCTAATAATTTTCACTCTAACTGCGTGTAGCTATTAGCACTGGTGTTGTGAATTGGACTTTTTTGCAATGAGGCTCATTTGCATAGAAAGGGGCTATTTGCTTGGCAGCGCAGTTAGTGGTGCATTTCACCCTTTGTGGGTGCCTTCAGAATTACACAGTTTCTTTTCGTCTTATTTGTGCAGGTTTAGTCACAGCTGACTAAAGTAACTTAACTACTTTTCTGTGACTGCGGCAACCCGCTGCTACTACTCTCACACACTGGGAGAGACTCACTTCCCACAACAAACCTGCTAGTCTACGCCACATAGACAGGTTACCTTCCTTAAAGGTAAACTCCGGTATTTTTAAACCAGGGCCCTATTTTTTGTTTTTTTTTGTTTACAAATTCTCAGCGACACACCCGCTTAAAAACCAACTCTGATTATTGGCAGAAATGGCTATTTTGAGAAACGTGAAGTTAGCAACATCAGCGACCATAGTCAAATGTATCCCAGGGGCCAGAGCGGGTGACGTTGAATCCTATTTAAAACTGCTGGCTAAGGATAAGCGTAAATATGGTAAGATTGTTATTCATGTTGGCAGTAATGACAGAGGTCATGAAAATTAATGTTGAGTCGGTGTGTACATATGCAAAGACAATGTCGGACTCCGTAGTTTTCTCTAGACCCCTACCTAATTTTACTAGCGATGACATGTATAGCTACATGTCATCATTCAACCGCTGGTTGTCGAGGTGGTGTCCAGGTAATGATGTGGGCTTTGTAGATAATTGGCGGACTTTCTGGAGAAGACCTGGTCTGATTAGGAGAGATGGCATTCATCCCACTTTGGATGGGGCTGCTCTCATATCTAGAAATCTGGCCGAGTTTATTAGTGGCCCAAAGCCATGACAGCTCAGAGTTGAGACCAGGCAGAGTTGCAGTCCTATACACTTCTCTGTGCTTCCACAGTTACCCACCCTAAACTCCACAGAGGGTGTCTGCCCCCCGACCACTTAAATTAATTAAATCAAAAGTAAACAGAAAAGGAGTTATACATAAAAACCTAATAAAAAGTAAAACCTCCACTGCAACAGTACAACAAAATAGGAGAATTAAATGTGGACTCGTAAACATCAGATCTCTGTCATCTAAAGCTGTTCTAGTAAACGATCTAATATCAGATTATCATATTGATTTATTTTGTCTTACTGAAACCTGGCTGTGTCATGATGAATATGTCAGCCTAAATGAATCCACTCCCCCCAGTCACATTAATACTTACATTCCTCGTGGCATAGGCCAAGGAGGTGGAGTTGCAGCCATCTTTGACTCAAGCCTATTAATTAAACCTAAACCTAAACTAAATTATAACTCGTTCGAAAGCCTTGTTCTTAGTCTTTCACACCCAACCTGGAAAACACTACAGCCAATTCTACTTGTGATAGTCTACCGAGCTCCTGGACCATATTCTGAATTTTTATCTGAATTCTCAGAGTTCTTATCAGGTTTAGTCCTTAAAACAGATAAAATAATTATTGTAGGTGATTTTAATATTCATGTGGATGTAGAAAATGATAGCCTTAGTGCTGCTTTTATCTCATTATTAGATTCGATTGGTTTCTGTCAGAGTGTACATAAACCCACTCACTGTTTTAACCACACCCTCGACCTTGTTCTTGTTTATGGCATAAAAATTGAACATCTAATAGTCTTTCCACAGAATACTTTTTTATCAGACCATTATTTAATAACTTTTGAATTCCTATTACTGGACTACACGCCATTAGGCAAACATTCCTACACTAGATGTCTATCTGATAGTGCTGTAGCTAAATTTAAGAAAGTGATTCCATCGGCATTTAATTTAATGCTATATCTCAATATAACAGATGACTCCTATGCTAACTTTAGTCCCTCCCAAATTGATCATCTTATTAGTGCTGCAGGCTCACTGCGAATGACTCTATTGCCCCTCTAAAAAAGAAGATAATAAAACAAAGGCGGTTAGCTCCATGGTATAACCCCAAAACCACAAATTAAAGCAAACATCGTAAAAACTTGAAAGGAATTGGCGTTCCTCCAATCTGGAAAAATCACGTTTAGTCTGGCAAGACAGTCTTAAAACTTATAGGAAGGCCCTCTGTAATGCCAGAGCAGCCTACTAAAACCTGATATACATTTAGACTGCTTTTCTCTCATCAACCTTCATCAACTAAGTTCAATGATTTCTTCATCTAAGCCATCAACGTGTCTCCTAGACCCCGTCCCAACTAGGCTGCTTAAAGAAGTTTTACCCTTAGTTAGCACTTCTTTACTAGATATGATCAATCTGTCCTTAAAACGATATGTGCCACAGTCCTTTAAAGTAGCTGTAATTGAACCTCTTTTTCAAAAGCCCACTCTTGATCCAGGGATTTTGTCAAATTATAGACCTATATCTAACCCTCTACACAACAATAAGCTATTTGAGAATTTTCAGTCAGGATTTAGAGTGCATCATAGCACAGAGACAGCACTGGTGAAAGTTACAAATGACCTTCTAATTGCATCAGACAAAGGACTTGTCTTTGTACTTGTCTTACTAGATCTTAGTGCTGCATTCGATACCATTGACCATCACATTCTATTACAGAGACTAGAACATTTAATTGGCATTAAAGGTACTGCACTAAGCTGGTTTAAATCCTATTTATCAGATCGATATCAGTTTGTACATGTTAACAATGAATCCTCTATGCACGCCAAAGTTAGTCACGGAGTTCCACAAGGTTCTGTGCTTGGACCAATTCTATTCACCTTATATATGCTTCCTTTAGGCAATATTATTAGGAAGCACTCCATAAATTTTCATTATTATGCAGATGATACCCAATTATATTTATCGATCAAGCCAGATGAAACCAACCAATTAGCTAACTTCAAGCATGCCTTAAGGACATAAAAACCTGGATGACTTGGCCCCGAACACCTCTGAAACACATTATCTGAAGATACAGTTTCTTTAGATGGCACTGCCCTGGCCTCCAGTGCCACCGTAAGGAATCTTGGAGTTATCTTTGATCAGGATATATCCTTTAACTCCCACATAAAACAAACTTCAAAGACTAACTTTTTTCACCTACATGACATTGCAAAAATCAGGCACATCCTGTCTCAAAAAGATGCAGAAAAACTAGTCCATGCATTTGTTACGTCTAAGCTGGATTATTGCAACTCTCTATTATCAGGCTGCCCCAATAAATCCCTTAAGACTCTCCAGTGCATCCAGAATGCTGCGGCACCTTTACTGACAAGAACCAGAAAAAGGGATCATATTTCTCCAATATTAGCTTCTCTACACTGGCTCCCTGTAAAATCCAGAATATAATTTAAAATCCTTCTCCTCACCTTCAAAACCCTTAATGGTCAGGCACCATCGTGTTTTAAAGAGCTCATAGTACCCTATTACCCCACAAGAGCACTGTGCTCCCAGAATGCAGGCTTCCTTGTGGTTCCTAGAGTCTCCAAAGGTAGAATGGGAGCCAGAGCCTTCAGCTATCAAGCTCCTCTCCTGTGGAACCAGCTTCTAGTTTGTGTATTGGAGGCAGACACCCTCCTCACATTTAAGAGTAGGCTTAAGACTTTCCTCTTTGATAAAGCTTATAGTAGGGCTGACTCAGGTGAGCCCTGAACCACCCCTTAGTTATGCTGCTATAGGCCTACACTGCTGGGAGACTTCCTATGATGCACTGAGCTCCTCTTTCCTCCTCTTCCTCTCCATCTGTACGCCCTCATATCCCATCAATGCTTGTTATTAATTCAACTTCTTCCCATAGTTGTGTGCTTTCTCTCTCTCTCTCTCTCTCTCTCTCTCCCCTTCTGTTGCTTTCTGCAGGTATTTCTGCCTCCGGAGCTGTAGAGTCTGGATCTGTGGTTGCAGCCACCTGCTGCCCCCGTGCTCCTGCTCTGCACCCGCTGCTGCTATTACTGTTGTTGCTCTTATTATTAGTATTGCCATTATAATGTTGCTCTTAGTGTTGTTTCTGTTGGTGTTAACATCAATGCCATTACCACAGCTATTGCTTTACATCTCTATGTGGAACTGTACTGTTGTATGTTCTCTTTCCTCCCGCTCCCCCCCCCTTCAACCCAACCGGTCGAGGCAGATGACCGCCCACCTAGAGCCTGGTTCTGCTCGAGGTTTCTACCTGTTAAAAGGGAGTTTTTCCTTGCCACTGTCGCATAGTGCTTGCTCATGGTGGGAACTGTTGGGTCTCTGAATTGAATTGAATTCTTATCCACCTCTCAGCCATTAAAGATTCTGCAAAGATACTGTCCAATAAATTCTGTTAATGTGCAACATGTCAGTTATTGCATGTTGAATCTAACAAAAACAAATTAGGCAAAAGGCAAATAGTTAATACACTCACTGAAGTTCCATCATTTGGGTTTGTTGTCACTGGTGCTAAGGAAAGCGCTTCATTCAGTTTGACAGTTTTTAAAGTTTTACAGCTAAACTATGTGATAAGAAGAGAGGAGAATAATAGAAAAATATGGCAATGTGCACTAGAAAGAATTAATCATAAGTATGAGAACATTTCCTCCTGATATCAATTAATAATGTAATAAAAGTAATAGGCTATTTAATGAATATCACTCTATCACATCACATTGTGACTCGTGAAATGTCACATAAATATCAACCATGAAATTTGAAAACATGAGGCCACAGTGGCACTCGGACTAAACTACATCAAAAAGGCACATTGTTTCTTGCAAAAATATTTTATATCTAGGCTTTTTGGGCAACGCATACTTATTTTACTGTATTATTGTACTGTATATTGCACAATAACATCTATATTTAATGCAGCGCTTCTAAACAAAAGTATACAGATTTAATAATAACAGCCAGGCTTCTTGGACTTTTCTTGCACACATATGAAACTAAAACTATTAATATCAGCAAGGTGTGGTGGTGCTTCCACCACATGTCACTGTGTTTGCTGAGTTTGAAGTGCCAAAGCTTCAAATCTTTTTTGGCACAAATACAAAGAAAGCCCCAAAACTTCATAATGCTTCATCCACCCATCACTAGGTTGTTGGTTTGTTGCCATAGCTGACCGCCTTCCTGTAATTTCAAGCATCGGCGTCACATGACCAGTGGAGTGTAACTTGATTGGCTGGATGTTGGTTCAATTTCAGACAGAATCGATTGCTTATCCTGGGTATCCCGGATGTTTAATCTGAAAATTTTAACTCAGATTTTGGGATCTGAATTTGTCCTTTTGAATTTGAGCAATTTGAATATATATTTTTTAATTTTTTTTAAAACTTGAAGTTTTGATTCTGAATTTGTAAACATTGAAAAATAAAAGTGAAAGTGAGTCATTGAAACTGACAAACTTTAAACAATATGTGAACTGTGCAACAAGAGAGAACACATTCCTGGACCTCATGTATGTCAATGTGAAGGGGGCATAAAGCTCTTCTTCCCTCCCACAACTTAGAGAATCAGACCACAACCTGACACACACTCCAGGAGTGTTTCCATGTTACGGACTGGGAAGTGTTCCAGGAGGAATACAGGGATGATGTTGATGATGATGATGTAGTGTGAGTGGTCCTCTGGGTTAGTGGTTCGATCCCCGGCTCCCCTAGCCCCCCCCCCTGTCCAACATGTTGAAGTGTCCTTGGGCAGTATTCGATGTTATAATGCTGTACTGTACTACACTATATATTATGTTATACTATATTATTGCATTGCATCTTATACTATATCTTATATCCCATACTATACTATATACAGTACTGTATATACTGTACTACTGTACTATATTATACTAATTATGTTAATTCTAATTTTTAGAATAATAATTAATTAGTTCTATTCTTATTCTAGTTTTATATACCTCTTATTATTTGTCTTTTACTTTACCTATTTATCTGCACTTCTGTCTTTGTGCTGCTGCAACACCCAAATTTCCCCTATGGGATCAATAAAGGCTTATCTTAAAACTGATGATTGTGATCAACACAGAAATGCTGTCAAATATTTTGATGAAGTTTGATCACACATTTGGCAAGTTAGGACATGTCGTTAATATAGAGTATATTATGCTAAGACATTTATTGTCACTGTGTCCTCAATTTTGTACATATTTCAAAACCTTTTACAACATTTCATCTCCAGAATCTCAACAATCTGTGGATCAATTTTGGTTTTGTACAATTTGTACAAATCATTTAGGAATTTCATAAGTTAATTGATTTAGCTCATTTTTTAAATTATAGAGTGATTTACTTCATAATTGACCAGAGGTAACAGCGAAGCAAAGTTTCTTCCCATTTTGCAAGATGTATTGCAAAAATATTGAACTCTCTAGTGTGTGAAATGTGGTGATAATTGAAACAAATGTAAAGACTGAAAACATAAAAACTTAAAAGTTTTGGACTTAATACAAAATGGGGGGAAACTTTGGGGGCAGTGACCTACACCAAAAGATGTGTAGTCATCTAACGAGTCCAGTCAGGGCCACCATGGGCTCAGTTGATATGAAACACAGGCCTGTAGTTCCATTTATGGTGACTGACCATGTTCGAGCCAGACTGACGAATGAGACATTTTCATTTTCTTCAGAATCAGACTGATATTTCTCTCTACTGTGCCAATATGGACATCACACTACAATTGTTCTGTCTGAGAATACGTTATCTATTCCTTTTTTGATCCAACTTGATTCCAGTGTTGGGAATTAATCTCTACATATGGAGTAAAGTGTGAGGCTAAAGGTTACAGCTACAGAATTTTTGCAGGACAATATTCAGGTTTATTTTCACTGTACATGCTATGACATTGTTTGCTGTGTATCTGTTACCCATTAGATCCTTGGTTACCACCAGTCCTCCTGTCTGCTTCTGTGGCTTCTCTCCTTCAGCAACTAGCCCTGAAACGCATAGAAATTATCATCATCACCACCATTAGCATCAGTGTCATTATTCTCATCATCAATATAACACCATCTCCCTAAAGCGTAATGTGTATCAGTCAGAATGTGTTGATGGAATTTGTGCAGTGACAGCAGCGTGATACTGAGGGTACTACTGTGAACCAGTATTTGCTGTAGTTGCAGCCTCACAGCAGTGAGAGGAAATTATTTCACGTTGGGAAACTTTATTAGGCAGAAACCTATATTCTAACAGTAAATTCTTATTGGCTGGTGGGGTAGAGATGTTCGACAGAGATGTTAGAGCGGTTCTGATTTTAATGAGGCCAAGTCTTTTTACAATAGCAATGCCCACCACCAGAATCTAATCTAAGCAGGTGAAACTATAGCATTTCAAGTTCAAAGGATGAGGTGTTCTTCAAAAACAAATTTCCATAGCCAGCACTCCACACCCAGAGTGCTTACTTCTGCTCCATCTTTCCCTGTTCCCAACAGCCACTGGGGTATGTACTGATGAGGCACTGGGACACGTCTGGATGAGCTATGACCATAGGTATGTAAGCACATCACAGCCAGGCCTGGATCCAGAAGTGGTTCACAGTATTCCTAATGTTCATGAAGAGCTATGTGTCTGTTCCCTCACCTGAGACCAGTTTGCCTTCACTATTGTCTAGACTCATTATCAAAACCTGTTTGTCCAGTATTCTGTGGCCTCAAACCTTTGCGGTCGACCTTGAAGTCAATAATGATTGGCTCCACGGTACCCTCGCGGTTCCTCCCTAGGCCCTCTCCTGTCTTCCAGCCCATCTTTCTCATCAGGAACTCCCCAACACCCCCGGATACTGGAGCTGCCCTGAGGAACTGGTCCTAACCAAGACAAAAACAGACACAGTGAGACAGAGGGAAAGAGGGGAAAAAAGGAGGAAAGAAAAAAGATTATCAGTGTGAGGTGACAAATAGTGAGTGATGATATTGAGGACGACTTACGCATTGGTGGAGAAACAGGACGAGAACGCCCACCCTTTTAACTGTTATGTGGCATGCTGAGTCAAACACAAACACACTGGAGCGATATACAGTGGGTCTTGGTACCTACCTAGCTCCTCTTCTCCACCCTCTCCTCACCTTGGCAACAGAGAGGGGGGCCCATGATGGCGACCCTAACCCCCATACATAGAGAAACTCCCACCTCACAAGTTCCCCACAAACATAAATCACACCACAACAGAAAATATCAGATCACATAAACCAGATCAGACGCATCCTGGACCACATTAGACTGTTTTTCACACTTTTGAATCCCTATTTTGCTTAACTTGGTGAGACAGTGAGATAGCTGATGGTAATTCTGATGCGCTATTGCTACACATTTGAGCATGTTGTTACAATTCATGTAACTTGTGTAACTCTTAGTGCTAACCAGCAGGCATAAGCAATGCAGAAACCTAAATATGTCAAACGGTACAGGTCTGTGGCTGTGTGTTTACAGTATATGCAAATATTTTGCAAGTGTGTCAATGATTTTGTATGCTTGATTGTGTATGTTGTATTCGCATGTCTTACCTTCTTCAGCCATGCTTGTGGTCCGCTGGTGGACAGCTCCTCCGAGCTGAGGATCTGGGCTCCAGTCGAACCAGTGAAAAGACCAGGAACAGTGTTGGATTGGGCCCATGCGTCCACCTTTCAAACAGGACATTTTCATTAGATCAGACAGTCAAAGAATATATAAGATCCAATAGTCTAATAAAGTAGACAGTCTGGAAACATTTAGCAATGGAGTGCTGTGCATACAATTAAGTAGAGAGAAACCATAAAATCATGCACTTTGGGTTGAGCAAGTCTGACCATAGTGCCCAACAGGTGCTTACAAGACACGAATGACAGACTAAGTTATTGCATAGTCAGCATCCACATTAATAGGTGAACATTCGTTGCTCCTCCAGATGATGGCAGTAACGAGACTGAAAAGATGGAGTTACTTAAAAATAAGTAGCTGTGTGTCCCTTTTCCAGTATGTCTGTTACTGACATCATGAACCTCATCACAGTTTAACAAAACTTCAATGAAATCCTTTAGCCTCCATACAAACAAATCATATTTACTATCTCATATAATGTCAAATTTAGTTTCCATAGATGGCATATTTAACTAATTCACTTTCTGTGTGTATAGCCTACAAAATAATAATCAGCCTAAACATGAAATTTGTTATTGATAATTATATTTCTTAGTAATGAAAGTGACAGGGAATGTGTTATATTTTTGAATATGACTGCATTAAAATATAAGCAGTATGTGGGTGGGAAATGCTACCAACAAGTAACGATTTATTAAACAATAAAAATTAAAATCAGAGCCATTTCAATCCCTGTATAATATTTCCATAATATACCTATAAGAAGTGAGCTTAGCATACTTTACATTCTATTATGTGATTTGTCTTCTTACTTGTCTTCTTCTTCCATAAGTTTTGTATATGACTTTATCCATATGTATTTTGTGTTTTAATTTATAATATAGTAACATATGTTCTGTTTATGCTTCTCAAATGTTATTTTTCTTTATGATATCAGTATAATATATAATAATTATTATTAATATTCTATTTAACAACACTTCACAAGAACAATACCAAGACAGAGTGGATAGACAAAACAAATAAAAATACATCAATCATGGTCAATCACATTCACTACTTTCATCCCTTTTACACAACACAGGACTTTCCCCATCATGACACACTGACAGTTTGGGAATCCTGTGGAGAGTTTTCCTCAGAGGAAGCATATTGGTGTTTGTACATGATCCTCTGGTGATCTTGTTTTCCGTGTACAATAGTGCGCATTTTCATTTGTCATTACAATGATCCATACAATAACCATCTGTAGTTCAATACCACCTGTAGTGCCATAAATAAAAAAAAGAGTTTCATTCAGTTACATTAGACTGTTTTACATGCAAAACCAATTAAATTAGAAATTTAAAAATAACACTCTTTAGTTTGATGATTACAGAAATATTATAGCTGATATTTGTCTTTTTAATGCTTTCTTTCATTTGAATGTACTGGAATTAACAATGGTCAGGTATGTTATATTTGTGTTGAAGAAGGATGACGTTTATGAACAAGCCATAACTAAGTAGGAGTCCTAGGCAGGCTACTCCTCTCCATTTCTATACTGGAAAAATACATGGTTTATAGGTTTATTGAAAATTTGAAATGAAAGATTTAACGGTAATGCTTTTAAAACAGTTGTGTGCTTTAATAGTTTCCTTGATAAATGGAAGGTCTTAGATTTCTTCACCTTGTTTATTCTACGTTGAGCCATGCCGTTTTTTCTTTTCCCGGTCCATTTCCAAATGTACTGCAAAAAGGGATAGTGGCAGTTTGTTCCACCGTTCTAAGTCATCTTTGATATTTTGTAGTAAGGGGATAAAACTGAGTTTAAAAGTGTTGTTTGGATTTGATTTATCATGAATTCCTATCCTATTAGTGTGACGAAATTTTTCTTCTTTAGGCTGAAGGTGATAGGACATATGGGTTCCCCGGGTCACATTCGGGTCATTTATAAACCTAAAAGTATTAGGCCATATACTGTCTCTTTCAGAGCAATAGTTCAGCTCTCTGTCAGGGTGCAGCTGTCCTGATAAGACTGGCCAGGTCTCCCAAGGCGACCAAGGTCATTGGCGATAGATGCCGTTATGCCCCAGACTCCACATTGATATCCTGTCTCCTCTTTGTCTCTGAGATATGCACTAAATATGACGTGAAGTGACATACAACGTGACTTTCGTTAACGTAGGTAAGCATATTTACTTGTTTGGAATCCAATAACCAATAGAATCTCGACACATTTCTAGCTGCACAGTTAAATACTCCTCGCCAGGAAGTAACCTTCAGAATTGGGTGGCAATACACAGTGTTTACTTGTACTGCTGTTCTCTACTCTCCTCCATCGAGCTTCAATAAATGCTTCTGTGTAAGACATCCAGGTCTTCTGAAACTTCTTCACTCGCAAGTCAACCAACTTCCTGATTTCCATCACAATTAGATGTCTAATAGTTTGAGTTGGATGTTTAAAGGGTAAATCCTTGACTCCAGGATCCCATTTGGAGTTCGTTAGAAACAGGATCTTGGACATGGAGAAGCTGATATAGGATATAGTAACGAGACACACTTACCATGACATCTGCATATTGATAAATTTTGTGACGGTATTATACAGATATTTGTGATATTAGTATAATATTAGACCGTCACTCTTTGCCTACTGTCCAGAGTCTCTTCAGATCACGGGGGAGAGTAGGTGAACACACCCACATCAAGACTGTTACTGGCAGTTCAAGGCGTGACGCTAGCGGCCATTGCAATGCACATTATATAGTTGTGGATATATTCAGGCAGCTGCCCAACCATGTAATTTATTCTGAATTTGATCAGCAGTAGTCTTACTTCAATGGCGGATTAGAGACAAATACCCTGACCCCTTTAGCAGCTATGTTGGCTACAAGGAAGCACCATTTAGGTGAAATTAAAAAGTGTGTTCAGTGTCCCTGCATGTGAGTTCATTACCTCCAAGAAAAAATAGATTTTATTTTTTGGCTCGTTATTGTAATAAGCAGGGATTTGGTTTCGTTAACATTAGGGACGTTGGGCTCGGAAGGTCACAAGTGATTAGAGAGCCTGTTAGGTTTAAAGTTAGTGCAGGTTTGGAGTCCACTAGCTTAGTTAATATGTCCAGCCAGGGAAATTCTCACAGTGCAGACTAGCTTGATTGATCACATTGACACTGTGTCCAAAATCAGATCACTGTCTACCAAAGGCTTACTGGCAAATTATTTGATTCTTGAGCATAGTCTGGATATGATTGGTTTATGTGAAGCATGGCTTAAACCAATGATGTGGGCTTTGTAGATAATTGGCAGACTTTCTGGAGAAGACAGGTTCTGATTAGGAGACACGGCATTCATCCCAGTTTGGATGGAGTGGTGCTAATATCTAGAAATCTGGTGAGTTTATTAGTGGACCAAAACCATGGCAACCCAGAGTTTTAAAACAATAGTGACAACACATACAGTAGACTGAACGTGATCGACCGGCATCATGTTGATAGATAAGGTAAGAGGTTACACTGTTATTTTAATTTGACTATATAAAAAAAAAAAAAATTGGATTTATAAAGAGCAATATTGTTATCAGCTTGCTAGCTTGCACAATAAAGGCTAGCGACATGGAACTAATCCATTGTCGTTGCATGATACACTGACTGCATTTATATGACACTTCAGCATTAGCTAACGTTAGCTAGCCAGCTTTATCAATCGCCATTTGTCTAGCTTTCATCAAGAGGCTCAGCAATGTCAACAGGAAGAGCAGGAGCTGGTTCTGTCACTGAAGAGGACAGACTCCGGGTTGCTCAGCTGACTGCTGCCAGGACAGCAGAGATGCAGGCTGGTCAGTCATAGATTCTTTGGTAAAACAATATATGAATAAAACAGTAAAAAGTTAACACCCTCTTGACATGTGAATCTAGCCATTCTAAACAGATGTTCTTGCTCAATTTCCAGACAGAATTGCAACAATTGACACGACAAGTCCTGCAGATGGTGGTCACCTGTCTGCCAGGGGAATCATCTGGCACGTCTGAGAACCAGGAACCAGGTGGCGGATTAGAGACAAATACCCTGACCCCTTTAGCAGCTATGTTGGCTACAAGGAAGCACCATTTAGGTGAAATTAAAAAGTGTGTTCAGTGTCCCTGTATGTGAGTTCATTACCTCGAAGAAAAAATACATTTTATTTTTTATAGAAGCTCATTTATTTTATATCAGTACACATTTTTTCAGTTCTACAAAGTCATATATTAGTTTTCTTTTGACAAGTTTTTCAATAGGTATTCATAAAAAACTGCTCCCATTTTCGTCATTGCTTGTGTAGCTGAGGTCATGTCCTTTATGGAGAGAGAGAGAAAAAAAGAGCAAGAATTAGAACCTACACAACTGACAAGTCAACCAGGAGGTAAATTCATTACAAGGGTAGACATCAGCAGAAATGTATAAAGTAAAAGTATGGGTGTCATTTTGGCAGGGAAAAACATCAGGCTGATGACATCCAATGAAATGAAATGACTTTACAGTGGCATGTAATCCACAGAATAGGAGACTGAGCATGAGACGTAACAAACATGTCTACAGTATGGAGATAAATGCATCTTGCCATTACAGGGCATGATTTGTAGGCCTGACTTCTCTATGAACCATAATCAAACAGTGTGTCCTTGTGATGGATCAGATAGGACGTTATTTTGATAGAGATAACGTTAGCGAGCAAGCAAGTTAAGGGAGTCTGGATGAGTCAGCTGACGTTATCAACTCTAGACAGTACTTTGCTATGTTAGCTAGCTGGCAGTTCGTCCGCGTTACATGGATGTATTACGTCTTATACATGCATGCCACGTTAGCAAATAATCTAACGCTGGCTAACATTGCCCAGCTAAAATCACAACATATTTCACATGCTTACCTGTTCGTTTGTTGATGTTAGCGGACTCAATTTCTAAGCTTCTTCTTTTGTTTTTATTGCGGCTGCTGGGAAGCTGAACTCTGACCTGTAGCTGAAGAGAGGCAAGGCACTCGGGAGCACGCATAACGTCACGTCTGTTGGATTTCGCCAGAAAATCCGTCCCGAGTCCTCCACATAGAAATCAGTCCACAGGCTGCTATAGGCAACCGAGGAAGTCGGGAAAGGTCTAATTTTTTAAGTTACCTTACAGTCCGTTCACACACAGGTAGTATAAAGTGATTAATACATGTAAAATGTTACATACAGTACCTTTAAGTACATTTCACAGATAATACTTACATAATTGAGTAACTTTTTTAATGTATGACTTTTACTTGTAATGGAGTATTTGTACAGTGTACAAGTACTCCATACGATAAAAATCAGAATACTTACTCAAGCATTGTTGGATTAAGACCAAATAACCTCAAAACTATGACATTCCCATCAGCTTCAGTGGTATTTTGTAGCAAGTGCTAATTAGCAAATGTTAGTATGCTAAGACGCTAAACTAATACGGTGAACATATTAAACATTATACCTGCTAAACATCATGTTCACATTTTCATTGTGAGCCTGCTGACATTTGAGCATTTAGCTCAAAGCACTGCTGTGCCTAAGCAAATCTAGACCTTAAAATTATTTAATTTTCTAAGTGTGTATATTAATTATAATCCTTAAAATATGTGTATTATACCTGCTCTTGTGCCCGGCTGAGCATGCAGATGGCACTGACATCATAGGGGTTCTCAGCCAATCGCCTCTGAGCTTTGATTCTCTCAGTTACAGCCTGAGAGATATCTACTGGCTGCAGAGACAGAGAGACAGAACAGAGGTGACAGAGATACGGTATTAAGGGGAGAGAAAGAGGGAGAGGGGGAAGAGAGGTTCATTTTAAAATCTCAAACTTAACTTGACAAGCTATGTGGCAAAAAGTCACAGGGGTATATGTGTGCACTTGTCTTT
The DNA here is from genome assembly GCA_005408345.1 of Macquaria australasica. NCBI lineage: Eukaryota > Metazoa > Chordata > Actinopteri > Centrarchiformes > Percichthyidae > Macquaria > Macquaria australasica. The sequence continues at coordinate 267,450 of SEMN01000399.1, read as the reverse complement.
TGACAGATTTACAAGCACAGACCTGAGTAAACAAACTTTAAAACACAGTTAAAAGAGAACAAACTTAAATTTAATTAGAAAAGCTTTTGTGAATTATTTATCTTTGTCTGGGAACTGGATGTGTACAGGATGTCATGCGTAGAGATTTTGATGCGCACTGAAACACATGTTATTTAGCAAGAGCCTTGTGTCATCACAGATTATTTCAAATTTGAGGCTGCAGGTTTCTCACATATATCTCTTCAGACCGCTGTAGGGATTCAATTGTAAAAGATTTCACAGTATGGAGGAGCTGTGGATGAAAGATACTGGGAAGAATCTTCCTGCTATAATCACATTAAACTTTGAATTTTGTAGAATGTGTCAACTGGTTTGATAGTGTTTGATTCAAATTGTAATTTTGTTATTTCTGATTATTCAGCATTATTTTGTAAATGCTGCACATTTCCCCCAACTATTTACTTTGTGCTTATAAACAATCACCAAATGATGAATCACAATCAGGTAAGTGACTGTGGAAGGAGAGCTGTTTTGAAAACACTTGAGCAAAAAAAAAAAAAACTAAAAACAAAACCTGAATCATTTGGTGACTGACCTTGAGGAAAAGAGACCACATGCTGTCCCTGCAGGAAACAAGGTCCTTGCAGCCTTGCGTTTTTTGACAGAAATTGCAGCTTTGCATCAGTGATCATTTGGATCTGTCACAACCAACAATTCTGTAATAAACTGTGATGTAATAAATCAATCTTTAATTACTTCTACAGCGCAGATTCATTTATATGCCCTCCACTCAGTGTGAAGTGATGGAAAAACAAGGTGCATTTATGCAAATGGCTGCTTAATGCATACATGCTGATATTGTACACATTTATTTACCAAAACTTGGTGACATTAAATAAATAAATACCCTTTTCCACCTGTAAGGGCATATAAGTCAACAGGGGGTGGACTTAAAAGGGGGACTTAGGAGGAAGATTCCATGTCCTCCATGGGGAGCTCCACATCCCACAGAGGGTTTGCAACATCATTGCTGCATGTGCGACTTTGCACAATAGATCTAAGATCTATTGTGCAAAGGCACTAGGCATTGTAAAAAGATGTAATTAGGCTAGTACTATAATCAGCAACTCCCAGGAAAACTACAACATGCCTTCATAATTTCTACCTTGCAAATGAGAGTGTGGTAACAGTGACATCACACTCTCTCACAAGAGTAATCCTTCTTCTGCTGAAAAGTCAGTATAATGTTACAAGAATGACTTAACAGTATAAAGCTTCATAAATTACTCGACTGTGACTGTGAGGGAGGAATGTTTTTTTGTCCTAGTTTAACTGTCAGTGCTATTCGTAGCACAGTTTCTGAGACGTTGTATTTATCAGGCCCTGGACCTATATTTATCATGTATCTAAGTCAGATTCGCAGCTACAGAGTTTGGAATTATAGCAATAATAAAACTGGATTAAAAGAATGAGAAAAGACAGAACAGAAAAGTTACACATGCAACAAAAAGACCCTTTCACATACACAGTGTGTGTATGTGAAATTCCACATTATCTGTGTACTTACAGATGCACCAGTGAATATTACAACTTTAACTAAACTGAGTTTAGAGCCCTGAGCTTAGATAATTATTTTAAGACACTTTCATGGTTTTTAATCATAATACCCCATCAAATACATACAGACAAAGTATATATATAGTAGATACACAGTTTACTTCCACTTCTCACCTGCTGTAGTGGGTCAGGAAAAACGCTGTCATTATCTGGCACAAATGCTGGCTGTTCAACAACCTCTGGTAATCCTGCTGCTGTCGCCGTTTCACTTGATGATAAGGTGGCTGTCGCTATGGGAACAGTGGTCAGGGCCTTTCTGGAGGCAGCTGCAGCTTTGTCTGCTGTTTTGTCAACCGGAACCCATTCTCCGTAGGCACCCAGTGGCTCGCCCTCCTGAACAGTATAACACATTACATTACTCACAAAGCATTTTTAAATTGTTGTGACATTTTGAAATACATACTTCCTAACATAGTAACTGGTTCCACGTTTTATAATATATATATATTCTTTTTCTACCTTATCTTTTATACATTGGGTGTTTAATTTAAAACTAGGCATGTTTTTGTACTTTCAAATTTAATCCCTTTTCCATCAACTTTGTGAAATATAATGTATGTCTTCATAATATTGAAATATTGATGAAGGAGAACATCTTACTCAAATCTGCAGTCTGCCAATAAAGATAAAATTCAGGTTAACAAGCTATAGATCCAATTGGGACCTTATCTGAACCAAAAACTCCATCCACCAGAATCAACTAACTGACTCGCCCAAATTGAGCCATGATCTCAGCAATATATACACCAAGGCCTAACACAAACAGGGATATTGAGGGAATAGCTACCAAGGTATAAACTATATAACAAAAGTATAACTTCAGTCAGTCTGTCCACCACTTTGGTTAAGACTGAAATTTCTCAAAAACTACTGAATGTAGTGGCATGAAATTTCATACAGATAGTCATGGTCTCCAGAGGTTGAATCCTACTAACATTGGTGATCCTCTGAATTTTCCATAAGCGCCACCAGCAAGTCAAAGTTTCCACTTATCCTCTGAAATATTTCAACATCCACTGGATGGATTTGCACAAAATTCCTCTAGCGCCACCATGAGGTTGACATTTGTGGTTTTCATTGAAATATCTCAACAACTATTGGATGGACTGCCATGAAATTTGGTACAGTCATGCATGTCCCCCTGAGGATGAATTAATGACTAATGCAATAACTTTGATGATCACTTAACGTTTCACCTGGCACTATCATCAGGTCAAAATTTGTGAAAAATTTTGTTTATGACCAAATACCTGCAAAACTAATTCCTATCAGCCACAGCTGTATTTTATATTTAGTGCTGGTTAGCAAATGTTAGCATGCTACTAACATGGTCAGGGTGGAAAATTAGCACCAGCTACCAGCCAAATGCTGGCAAAATATGAAAGTGGCTGGTAGATTTCAGACACTAAATAATAATTTACTATTGAGTGGCTGGTGAATTTGAACATTTATCTGTCAGTGGCTGGTAGGCGTTCACATTTTAAAAAGTTAATTTCCCACCCTGAACATGGTAAACAGCACAAGTGCTTAATAAAAGCATATTAGCATTGTCATAGTGAACATATTAGTATGCTGATGTTAGCATTTATCTCAAAGCACAACAGAATTAAGTACAGTTGAATCGTCGCTGTGGCTGGAAATTGTGGTTATGAAACAAAGGACCATTCCATTCAGGCTGTATGGGGGTGCTGAATGCCTGATTTTACATAGAATTGCTGGTTTTCTCTCAATAAATCATGATATATAGCCAAGTTCACTAATAGGTGGAGCGCAGCCAGGACCCTGACGCCGTCCTATCTGGATCCAGACCTATAACCAATAAATTATTGAGAATAATTAAATTTTGACGGAGGGTTTCTATTTTAACCGGTGCAGCTTTTCTAGCCTTTACAGCACTGGTTAAGTGGCCCAGGAAACTCACTGACCAATTGCATGCATTGTAAATCATGTAGACAGCGAAAACAGAGCGTTAAATCAAGAGTGGACAGACTCTTACATGTTCATTCTTCCCACGGGCAGTTCAAAACCAGCATGTCTCATATGTTACTAAAAGCACAGCAAAAAAAAATAAATAAATAAATAAAAAACATGATTCGACGATCAGATTAGATCAGATGTAAATTCTTAGTTAGGGACACCCCTAAACAATACATACAGTTACTTATATACATGTAGGGTTAGGGATTATCTGTACATGTCCGAGCCTGAATCTTATCTGGAATATGAGATTGGACAGCACAAACATCTGCAGCAACAAAGATTACAGCAGGACGTCTCCGTTTGGTAAATATTACGCTCATTACCTGCTTACTGTGTGACATGACGGTGGCTTTAGTCTTTCAATCACAAGCCGTATATAAACATTTTCCTATATATGCCCGTTAATGTGTACATGTGGGAGATGCGCTAATATGCAGAATAAAGTGAAAAACATCTGCTGTCAGGAAATAACAAAAGTAACGTAGCTAGTAAAACATTATTCTGCTATCGCCAACACCTGTTTAGTATCTCCCTGCACTGCCGGTTATTTGTATTATTATTATTATTATTTGTCTGGAGTACATTACATGCCTATAATACTACTACTGTTTTGCGAGAATGTGTAAATACATTTACCAAGAAGACTGTAGTTTGACAGGCTGTGCTGTGCGTGAAGCAGATGACCATATAAAGAACACTGTGATGAGCTGATGTCAAGTCGCGAAAGTTGGAAACCTAATATTCAGAGCAGTCTAAAGCCTGAGCTTTTTGCTCACAGGGATTACTTTAACATACGTTTACCTCAATATTTGAAACTTTGGCCACTTTTAATATGGACATCCAACATTGTAACATTATATGTATGACAGAAAATAAGGAAAAGCATAATAGGTCGCCTTTAAGAAATACAGCTGTTTCTGAGCTTTCTTTACCAGGGTGGAGATGACACTTTCTCTGTGATGCTGATTCCCAGAAACCTAAAACTGTTGTAGACAGGGGTGTATGTCTTCACCTCCTTTGTCCTAAAATCAATGATTAGCTCCTTGGTTTTGCTGATTTTGATCAGTAGGTTGTTCATTGTGCACCACCCTGCAATATTGTCCACCTAGTCCACCCAGTTTCTGGGCATGAGGTTGGACTCCAGGGCTGGGTTGGTGACGTTGACACAGGAGAGGCAGGAATCCCTCAAATCCTGCCTCTCTTTGTTTCGGCTAGGAACCAAGATTACCTGGAGGCTTATGGCGGCATCCGTGACAGTGGTGCCATTGGCTCTGTTGCACATGCGTCCGGTGTAGAGGTGTCTCCTGCGCCTAGGGCTATGCCCATAGAGAACTGCACGCCTCGGTACTTGTCACCAGGAGGCTGAGGGTGGCCCTCAGGTGGTGGAGGACCTCAGCCAACATTGCAAAGGACAGCATGCTCGGTCCAGTTCTGCGTCGGCAGGTGGTCTCTACGGATGCGTCCCTGGTGGGTTGGGGTGCGATCCACGAGGGCCAGGGTGCCCATGAGGGCTGGAGTGCCCCCTGGACAGGCCAGCATATCAATGTCCTGGAGCTGTGGGCCATTCATCTGGCCCTTCAGCACTTCACACTGCATCTGCATGGCCATCACGTGCTTGTGAGGACAGATAGCACGGTGGCAGCGGCATATGTCAACAGGCAGGGGGGCTTAGGCTCCCCACGCCAAAGCGGATCTGCTCTCCAGTGACGGTCCGGTGCCGGGAGAATGGAGGTTGCACTCAGAAGTGGTCGAGGGAATCTGGCGCCACTTCGGCAAAGCGGTGGCCGACCTCTTCGCATCCTGGGACAACACACACTGCCCACTGTACTTCTCCATGGGGAGGGACGCCCGCCCCCCCCCAAACTCTGGGCCTAGCCCCTGAGAAGGCCGGTCTATTAAGTATGGGGCTTGCGCAGTCTGTGGTTCAAACCATGCAGGGCACTCGTGCACCATCAACAAGCGGCATATGCATATTGCTGGCAACTTTTTCTGTCATGGTGTGCGTCGAATCAGGTCGATGCCCTGACGCGTACAGCTCCAAAGGTGCTCCAATATTTGCAAGGGCTACTGGAGACGGGTAAGTCACTCTCAACCCTTAGGGGCACGGTGGCGGCCATCAAGGCTGCCCATGTGGGAGATAATAGGTTGGCCGAGGGCGACTACAGCCTTATCTCCCAATTCCTAAAAGGCGCCCGGAGGCTCACCCCGAACGCCAGGCGGCTGCCTGTCCCTACATGGGAACTCAGCCTTGTGTTGGATGCCTTGCAACAAGAGCCCTTCGAGCCCCTGGAGACGGTTGACCTTAAATGGCTATCACTCAAGGTGGCATTTCTCATTGCGGTGACGTCAGCGAGAAGAGTGGGGGAGTTACAGGCTCTGTCTATCCACAAGAGCTGCTGTCGGTTCCTGCCAGATGACGCCGGAGTAGTCCTGCGTCCAAATCCGGCTTTCCTGTCTAAGGTTCTCTCGGACTTTCACCTTAACCAAACGGTGGAGCTACAACCCCTCCGCCCTGCCTGGGAAGGGGGACCAAGCAGGTTGACGGCTATGCCCAGTCAGAGCCCTGAAGGTCTATCTCCAGTGTACGGAGGCCTTCAGAAAAACAGACCAGCTGTTCGTTTGCTTTCAGCCCCAGTGTCATGGTCACCCGGTGTCTAAGTCTAGGCTGTCCCATTGGGTTGTGGACACGATTCAGCAGGCATACAAAGAAGGCGGTGCTCCAACGGCGGAAGGGGTGAGGGCACACTCCACGGGGGGTGTAGCGACCTCCTGGGCCCTGTGGCGGGGCGCCTGTCTCATGGAGATTTGTGAGGCTGCTACATGGTCATGTCCTTCTACCTTTGCCAGGTATTATTGCTTGAATGTGACTTCTGGTACCTCCTTCGGGGAACGGGTGCTGGGTGCCACTTTGCGATAGCCTCCGGATTGATGTCTTGTCTACTTGATTAGGCCTAGCATGAGGCAGGCCTTATGAGCTGCGTTTATCCTACACACTTGCCCTTACGTCTGGCAGGGCCCAGTGCTTATGGCTGCGTCTGGCGCCTGAGCATTGGGCAGTGATACGCAGGGTCTGGTGGTGTCACTGGCCGAGGTGTGTAGATATTCTTGTACATATTGGGTTATGTTGTAACCTTGGTTCTCTGAGTGAAGAGACTATCTCTCCAGGGCGAGGCCGCTCAGATACAGTTCTAATCAATGTAAATCAGTGATTGCATGCGCACCTGGGCCTTTTATGCCCGCGCATGCAGCCACCTAGGTGGTGTGTCTTAAAGAAGTATCCACATTAACTGCTCCAAGGGATCAGTTCCCGTACATATGGAACATATGTAGCCGGTGGAGAGATAGTCTCTTCACTCAGAGAACCAAGGTTACAACATAACCCAGCCATCTACAGCAGGAAAAAGGTGAGTTAATTGTTGACGGCATGGTAGTAGGTTTGCTGTAGTTCAACTTCTTCCACTGTGAAGTACCTAGTAGATTTTAAAACTAAATTTTTAAACAATGTTACAAGATACAAATCTAATGCACATCTATTCAGACCTTCTTACGATGTTGGGATCCTGAAGACACAGGAAACTCCTTGGCCATGCCTGCGTCACTACGCACTGCTGGACGAACTGTTGTGTTCTGGATGAAAAAAGAGGACAATGTTTATTATATTTCTTTTTCTCTAATGAGTCGCGTAAGTTATTTAACTTACATTCAATCAATAACACTGAAGAAGAACGACTGACTGGCAGGCTGGTGTGCGTTAAAATCATATGTCAAGACACCTCAAACAGAGGCACTAAATCATGATGCATGGTATATTACACTGCAGAAAATCATAGCAAAAATAAGTATGCCTTACTCTACACTGCCATTTCACTCACTGGTGAAAGTAACCTCATCATAAATCAAACTGACCACAAACAACTTGAAAAAAATGGATTACTACTTGTTTGACTATGTATAATGTATGAGTAACACATCTCAAGTAACAATGTGGCAGAACATCTTAGTAATAACATGGTAATAAGGGGATAATTGTACACTATCTGCTCACAATAATCAGGTTAATATTCTAAGGGTTACATTCTCTAAGGGGGTCATGTCACTGTAATATATTTGCAATTTAAGGGTAATAATGGGGATTATGTTAAGATGGGGTAATATTTTTGAGAACGTTGATATGCTAACAATAATGAGGTATTATTTGTTTCATGTTTTTATTATTGTGAAATAATGGTTAGGTTATTTCCTTCTTATATTTCTGAGCTGTAATATGAAGTGCTACCCTATATACTTTACTGTCTTCTAGGTAGGGTTTACCACACATTCACAAAAGAGGAAACTGTCATTCACAGTAATATGTAAACTCATGTAAGATGCAGTGTAGCCCGTGTGTAGATGTTACGTTGATGCTGAAGCTGATGGCTTTTTGCTCTCGAAGAGCTGATCCTCCAAAGGGTTTACCATCATCCTCTTCATCTGAAACATGAGGCATTGCCACTGGCAGCTCTCCTTTACTGTCCACAATCATCTTGCATTTCTACAAACACACACACACAGAGCAAATTGAGTACTGTCTTAAAGCAACATTGTTTAATACACCACAACCTCAACCTATAGAGGTTGTGTGCAGCAGTGCTTTAACAAGATTTAGTGGGGAATTGCTCTTTAACCTAAGCAAATCCAGAGATCAGCATTCATACACAATCAAGTTCAAGACCAAACATTTACACAGAAGAGGAAAATTATTAAATAAACTTAGCAAAAATAGCAGCCCAATATGAATCATAATACAAGCAATGCACTGATTATTATTGACTTTTATCCAGAAGTTAATTTAGCATTAATTAGCCTACATAAATACCAACAGCGCTTAAGAAACCAGTCTAAATGCCAATGGTGTCATTATTTTATAGCCATTACATTGTGAAATCAACATTTACTTCATATTGATAAGTTAAAGCAAAAAAGTTGTCTATTGTCACTTTAATATTAATAAAAATAATAATAATAGCAATATAATAATAGTTATACTAATAATAAGACCAATAACATCATCTGTCATCATAGTCTCCACTTCCACTGATATGCCAATGATGTCTAGCTCTACATATTCACCTCAGTCCACCCTGACCAACTGCCTCACCGAAAAAAATCATGGCTGGAAGCCTCAAACTGTGCAATCCAATATTATTACCAATGGTCCCAAATCCCTCACCAAAACCACACATAACTTCTGCCTCACCATCAACAGCTCCACCCTGTCTCCCTCCCCAAACATCTGCAACCTTGGAGTAATTTTTGACAGCAATCTCTCATTCAAACACCACGCAAATCTCATTAGCAAAACAGCCTTTTCCACTTGAAAAGCATAGCTTGTCTATGCCCATTCCTCACCTTTTCTGCTGCTGAAACTCTGATACAGGCTTTCATTATATCCAGACTCGACTACAGCAATAGCATTCTTCATGGTACACCATCCAAAGTTTTTAATAAACTCCAGTACATCCAGAACTCACTCACTCTCACTACTGTGGCCACATCACTCCTGTCCTAAAGAAGCTCCACTGGCTCCCCGTCCCAGAATGGATTCAATTCAAAGTAATTCTCTTCTTAAAAAGCCCTCCATAACCAGGCCCCCTTCTACTTCACCAACCTTCGCCACTGCTACACTCCTCTCTACCAGTTGACAAATCCCTAGAATCCCATTGTATAAATTGTCAAATTGCAATTCACATCACAGGTACATTTTCAGAGACTTAAAGGCCTCTAAGTGTAGGATTTGAAAATGTCTGACTTTGGAGGCTGGTAATTATACAGTGAAAATGTAGTGTTGAATAGTTTTGTGTCGAGTTTGGCCTCCCCAGCACTTAAGTATTTTTCTAGACTGTGTTGTATATGTGTAAGACATAAAAAAAAAAGAAAAAAGATTGTTGTTGTTAGTGACTTTTGTGTATTTTATGAAACTACACATTAGTTACAGGTAAAATGTTAAAGAATTATTTTTACATTTATTACCATTACAGAGTTAATTAATAGTACATTTGATTTTTTTCTGTGTGCAGTGAAACTCCAGTACATAATATATGGTTAACATGTATAATACACGCTCTGTACCCTTACATCAGTAAACTCCTTAATGCTGATGCTGTTGGCCTGCTTCGCTGCTTTCCTCTTCACTTCCTCCAAAGCAGCAATGTTGGGTTGAGCGGGGACAGGAGGTGGCTTGTTGGTAATGGAGGGTAGTGGGAGCAGTGAAGACAGAGTTCCCATATTAGACAAGGCTGCTGTCATGGTGGCTATAAGGAAGATAGAGACACCAAGAAAGAAAACAAGACAGGAGCCATTGAAAAACAAGCAGATTCAAGTTAGATTCAAGCTTGTCAACGGTTTGTCTCAGAAGCTGACCTACATAGACCTACACCTCTGAGAAATGACTCTCAGAGGGGTCATGTAAGTAAGCATGGAACTGGAAAACATCTTGTAATAACAAACACAAAGCTTAATAAAACACACTGTGATTAAATTAGTGAATAGAATATACATAAATTCAATATACAGAAGTCAAGCCAAATTGCTAAGAGCCCCCCCACCCCCATTAGATCAGTGAGGTTAGACTATTAGGAACACCTCTCAATATGACAGAATCCAATTAAACAGCAGCCCAACCTTCAGTCTCCAAAATAGCCATAAAGTTGTATCAACACCTCTCCAAAACAGTTTCAACAAAAACTGAACATTATAACCTTCTTGAAGGCTAAATTACAGTAAACAGATGTTCATTAAATCAGCATCAAAGCCTTTACAGAGGCCTGAAGGGATGACCAAATGACTGGATAGATGGACAATACAGTCGATGGATCAGTCATTTTAAAGAAAAAACATCATGCAGAAAGGAAACAAGAGTCAAAATCATACCAGCAGTCATACTGGCCATAGCAGCATTCATGGCCATACTTGGCAGAGCCAGGGGAAGCACTGTAGACCTCAGGCTGGCAGGGATGGGCATACCTGCTTTGGCACACATGGCAGCAGCATTGGCCTTGGCAATTTCTAACAACTGGTCCTTATCTGAAGAAACGCAAATAAAGGCAATAAAAGAATCAATGAATTCAATGCATGTGTTGATGGAATACCTGTTTTCAGGATGTTTCCTTACACTACAACCAACTTATTTATTTCTAGACTATATATACACCTGTTGCTATTGTTTTTGGAAGGCTGAACAGTTGCTGCAGACATACACGACTAGAAAACAGAACACAAAAACTGCATGAAAAGCAGTTTCTGAATCAAAACTGCAATGGTAGCAACAAAGGAAAGTCAGATTTTACTTGAAAATGTACATGTATGGATTATCATTTTCACGATATCACCCTCCACACCAAGCCATAGTGGCTAAAATGTATGTATGTATGCAAAATGTGTAATTGTTGCTGCTATAAATTGGTAGAGCTGTGATATTGAGAGGAAAACAAACTAAAATCTTTAAAAAGTTGCTCCATTGTACTGATCTGTACAACGTATCACATCGTCAGTTGTTTGTGGATGTTGAAATGTAGTCAGAAATATGTAGCTCAACGCCAGGCAAGTAATGTTATACTAAACAAAACCTTAAGATACTTCAAAGCAGCAAAATTATAAGGACTTCATCAGATATTCTAGTTGCCTATGAACAGTAATTTGTAAAAGTAATCAAATTTTATTAAGTTTCATTCAGAAAACTTGCTTGGTTAGTTAACGTTACACAGCCCCTGAGAAACATGTTGCTTCCCTTCTGTTCAGCATTTGGCAGTCTGTAAAAAACTGAATTATTTCCAAATATATTTGTGCAGTTGCTTGCAGCTCTTTACCATTGCAGCAGTGTTTTCGCAGTTTTCTTTACTCGTGGATGTATAAAAGCAGCTGTTTAGTTCGCCACTCAGGGGAGTGACCGTGGTGTACAGTGACTTTCATGACACTGAAACCCTCTTCATAAATAATAATGCCAAAATGCAAATGAAAGAAAAAGAACAAACATCACTACAGTTGGTGTAAAACGTTCAAATAAGTGATTTCATATTATCTGACCCAGTTCACTGATGCGTTGAGGGCTGTTGCTCGAACTGCATTGTTTCCGGGTGGGGGTTCTATTTTTGCGAAGGATGAGTATAGGGGAGTGACTTGGCTCTCGTTTCCAGCGGTCCCTCTGGCTATACGTAGCCCTCCTCTGACCCCGTGACACCGACTGTGAGCGTGACCTCCGCGACCTCCGGCACCCAGACCTGCACAAACAACATGTAGTTCAATTAACTTGCTATGAAGCAACTGCTAAACCATATGTGTACATGATGTCCACTCCAATGGCAAGAGAAACTATTCCTCTGATTGGCAGTTCTGCACTGACCTCCCTATTAATGCCCCTATTTTACTCCTCATTCTCCATTGTTTTTAACTCTGATACTTTGCACAATTCTGCAGATAAACTGGCAAACACAGACAATGTCAGTGTGTAAAACACACGCAGATCTTTTGTGTGCAGGTGTTGTTGAGTGCAAAAAAATAGGTACTGTCTGTTTCACAAGGACTTGCAACACTGTAGGATGCTTTTTTGCATTTGAATTCAGTTTTTGGTACTTTACATTACAGTTCGGCAATAACATGGTAATAGTTTGATAATAAAGAGGTAATAATTAAGTAATACCATGCAATTACCAACTTTTCTATTTAAAGGGGACATATTATGCTCATTTTCAGGTTCATACTTCTATTTGGGGGTTCTACTAGAATAAGTTTACATGCCTTAATGTTCAAAAAACACATTATTTTTCTCATACTGACGATTGCTGCAGCACCTCTTTTCACCCTCTGTCTGAAACACGTTGTTTTAGGTCCTGTCTCTTTAAGGCCCCCCTCCCTAAAAGCCCCCACGTGCCAGCACAGGCACTGAGTGGGCACCGCCCACCAACTTCGCAAATGCTCCACCCAGTTTTTGCAGCCAGGGATCACTGTAACCGAGTTTAGCTACACTTCTTCAATATCGCACATCGGCAACCAAAAACGAACGACATCGGCAACCAAGACTACAGGTTTCCCTGAGTCTTGGCTCAGGTAAATACTATTTAACGTCATATCTCACGTAATGTTAGCTTAGTATTTATGCATAAACTGTAAACACACACTGTTTTACGTTTGTCTCTACAGGTACATTTGTGAGAAGTGTCCAAAGTAACTTGCTTATGTAGATACTCCACCAAAGTATCTGTAGCTACTGTGAGGACTGTACTGTGTCCATGTTTCAGAGCAACTTGGATCTTTTCACTTGAAAAGTTTTTACTTATCAGTTGTCAGACAATTATTGCCATATTTATGCTTTTTTTGTTTAAGCTGCAGATGATCTGTTTGATACCCTTTGAAAATACTGTACAGAATATTGTATAATATATATTGTGATCTGTCGAGACCGTAATAAAGTTTGACTGTGAAAGAGAGAAATGTCTTGTGCTTTCTACAGTCACTAATTACTACCTGTAGTAAAGAATTACTAGCATATTACATTAACCATTTTTTAACCCTTCTACATGGATGAAATCAAATAAGGCTTTCACATCACCCATTTAAACAGTGTAACTGCATAAAACCTTTGTGAAAGAACACATTTTTCTCTAATACCACAGGACCCTTGCTACTAAATTTAAAAATGACCAAAATCCTCCTTGAAAATAAAGCACTTTATTCATATCCATTAAAATGGAAATATAAATTGTGTATATATAATGCACATAGTAGCAAAGCCATAATCTTTATGTAAACTGTCCAGATGATGTCCTCCATCAGGGTAAAGGGTTTCTTGTATACTGACATGAAACCCTAAGTTGTGTCAGCTGGTAATGGAGCTCTCAGGTCACACTGGTCATCCTTAGGCGTCTTGATACCGAGACTTTCCTGATGCTGCTGGCTGCTGTGTTGTCTTCAGGCCGTCGCTTGGCTGAAGCATGACAACTACCCAGCAATAACTTCCTCCTCTGATGATTTCTCATACTGTGAGGAGAGTGTGGTGGGTCCAGGAACACCTCATCAAACACGAGCTTCATCAGGTCATTCAGATGATGTGTAAAACATAGCAGAGTCACAGTTACTTGTACATTATACTGTCAAGTTTTATCAGGGCCAACAATATCCAACTGCAGATGCATTTGGTCTTGAATGAAGGAGAAGCATGTATTTAACAGGGTGTGTGGTGATCACAGTGCTAATGTCAATGTGATTACATTTTTTACATTGTCATATTCTCAGTAATTACACCTAACATGCTCTTTATGTAGAACACTGTGGAAGGCCTCAGTGGTGATGGCTCAGCTTCTCCACATCACTGAAAGGCCCGTGGAGCTGCATAGGGAACAATCGAGGTCTTTGCAGGACACAGTAGCCTGGACAGCTGTAACAGAATTACATTGTTTTCATGAAACCCAAGCAATATTACATTATAAGTACAACAACTAAAGGCTGCAACAGCTCAGTGTTAAACGTTACTCAAAGTAGTCAGAATATATCAGACTACAAACATTTACCTAGTGAGACTCTGTTGTTTGTAATGTAGTGTGAGACTACATGAACGCAACAGGAGAGACTGAGGGCTGTTGCTCTGAGATGAGGTCTCTGCTCTTTCTAGCAGCAACATACACACTAACATACATACTATCTACACACTGCAAAGCGTGCCCGTGTAAAGCACATTTTGCCCTAGCACAACATGCTAATGTCGTAGGCGCACTCTCTCCAGCACCAAGCAGGAAGAAGCAAACCGGATAGTTACTTTGGTAATGGCCGAAAAACTCATCAAATACCGTCACACACACACAATAGACGGTGAATTAAATGTTTTATGAATCTGTGTTTAATTTGGCTTGCATCTGATCCACCAACCGGCACTTATTTTAGTGAGAAATCTTAATTTTTGAAACAGTTCGCCCCTCATTCCTTCGGTCCTTTCCCACTAAAATGGCGCAGCTAACCAAAGGAAACTGGTAGCAAGTTGAGGCGACAAAATCTGACGGAAATAGTTTCTTTATGGATAACATTGATGCCAAATTGACAATAAGACTGTTGACATATGACGCCCTTTATCTTGTTTCTAGAGTTACTGTATGTGTTTTTACAGACACGTGAGGAATTGTTAATATGTCATATTTCTTAAGGGTAGTTTGGCGCAATATTTTCCCCAGACAGCGCAGTCTCATTTTCCTGCCATACCTCGCCTTGCCTATCAATAACCTTGCACCCCCACTTTTAACAATAACTTGGCATCCATTCTTACAGACATTACAAACTAGTAGCATTAACGTTATTGTGTATCTTTTAGCAAGTAACGCCATTAACATTCTAGAAAATGACATCTAAAATTTACCTGCTAAACAGCTAAAGAAACACATAGCATAATTCTTTTTTAAATACTTACATTTCCCTCTTCTGCAGTTGTGCCAGAGACAGTTGGTATTGATCCCTCTTTTAGGAAAAGTTTCATTGGCAGTCCTGCGTTGTTACTGACCCAAGTTGGAAAAGCAGTCACACACAAAGTGGTTAGCACAGACGTAGCCGACTGTAGCTGGGACGTAGCCTTGAAAAATAAACTTTATCCACTCAGCTCTTCTGTCCTCTGAGGCTGGGGGCCGATGTAGTGATTTGTGTTGGTCTGTGCAGCCAACAACACAGCAGTTCCCGTGCTTAGCGCTTCAACAAAATGCTAGCGGGTCGGAGCTTGTGAGAAAAAAATGGCAACATGCAAAGTTAGTTCTCAGGCCGTGGGTGGAGATACTCAGATGGGGGGCGGTATCATTCTAATGAGCCCGCACTTGACGTAAGAAGGGGAGCCAAATCCTGCAAAACGGCTTATTGGTTCACAATGTTTTCTGACCTAGGCAGCCCACAAAAAAATGACTGGGTTGTCTTATTTCACAGTTTGTGGGTAGGTAAATGTAAGTGCAAAAACACTGAAAGGTGAGTTTTTCATGATATGTCCCCTTTAAAGGTTCTATGTGTAGTTTTCAGAAAGTCCTTGTTATTAATGACACCAGTGGCTGTTAAGTGAACTGCAGTCGGCATCAAACAAAACAGTGATTGGACGTGACATACACGAGACTGAACGTGATTTAAAATCATATTTAGAATAATGTTACTATCTGTAACGTTCATTTATTTTATTTGGACCATTGTCTCCATGATACTAAGTAGCTTGCCATTTGCAAATTACTTCATCAGCTAACGTTACGAAGCAAACAACGCCAGATCCATGCCGCGTTGCTAAGTTACAGCTAGCTGGCTAACCTTAGCTTAGCTTAGGTTACAGTTAGTTAGTTGGCCGTTTGTCAACATACATAAGTTAGTATCATTGATCACGTTAGCTGGCGAAGTAATTTGGCAAGCTAGCCAACTAACATATCCATCCGTCCGTGTTAGCAAGCAAGCTATATGGACTTTGTGGACTCTTTGTTGTGGTGGATTCCCGAGAGCTTTGCCTCTCTTCAGCTCCCTTACGCTGGGTTCACATAGGAGGTGGACGTGGCGTGAAGTGCCCTGAAGCGCCGCGAATTGCTGCCTGCTTCCATTCGGCTCCCATGTTAATTAATTGGGCTGTACACAGGAGGCGCCGCGCAGCGATCATTTCGGCGTCTGTTCTATTTTCTCCACCCGCTGCGAGCGAATCTGCCACGAAAACACATTATATATAATATAAATGATCTGATACTGATAACTTGCCAACCCTTTTGATTTTCCTGCCTCTATGTTTTTTAAATTACATACTTATTCCACATACTAGTCAGTTGTGCCTAAAAAGAGAGCGAGAGAGACGAGCAGACACACACACAAGCAGCAAGCGAGAGAGAGAGAGAGAGAGAGAGAGTCGACCGGTGTAGGCACCACAGGCTGTTATAGGCAACCGAGAAAGTCGGGGAAGGTCTCAAGTTACGTTAAAATCCATTCACACATTGGCAATACAAAGCGATTAATACACGTAAATTGCCACATATAGTACCTTCAATTTCATGGTAATATTAGATTAAACCAACATCAAGAGGCATAGCGTGGATCGAAACACCATCGCCTATACTGCTTTGATTGCAGAGGTCTGTTTGGCAGCTGAAAGTAAGGAGAAAGATAGGGTTCCACCCTTTACTCCTAAAATATGCTAATACATGAAGGTTTTCCTGACGTTGAGCCATCTTTGAGAGCGAGAATAGGACAGAAGAACGTGGAGAGAGAGTTCTTGCCCATCTCTTACAAAGTCAAAGGAAACTAAGTGGTGATTTAGGAAATTTTTTATTTAAATTTTTTACAATAATTATAAAATTATTGTAGGCCTTAATTTAAATGCTGCACCAAAACTCAGATGTCTGTTTTGTCAGAAACACATTTTCATTTAGTTATTTTCAGGTGTGGCTGAGGTTTTTGTGATTTTGCTGTTTGTTTGTATCCATATCATCCATTCATGTTATGTAAGGTAAACAATGGCGAATTTACCAATAAAAATACATGTTTGAAATAAAAAAATATACCATGCTCAAATAAAAGTTTGAAATGTAAACTATGTACAAGGCATCAACGGTATCAAATGTCTTTAGCTGAAGGTAGTGCAAAATTAAATAGAAACAGGTAGTTTAGGATTTTGCAGCCTTGATTCATGGTTATTACACAGAAACTAACACAAGTGTTTCCAAGTCACAGCATTAAACATAATTTGCCTCATTGCTATCTTTAAATGTGTTTCCACATTATTACCCATTGTTTTTCACCCCTTATTACCCTGTGTTACCCATAAATTTCAGTCTAATATTACCCAGATATACCCATTGTTAATACAACGTTATTACCTGGTTATTGCTTTGGTAATTATTAACTCTCTATTAACAAACTATTACCCCACTATTACGATGTAATTAGTGAGCTGTAATGTAAAGTGCTACCTTTAATTAATTTAACAAGAATACAACGTTTCGAGCCTAAGTTGGTTCTTCATCAGGTTAACAATCAATACACTAATACACTGTAAATCAACACTGTTTACATAATCACATAACAAAAGCAATATATTTAATGTCAAGAATTATTAAGATTTATAGAAAATGACTGGAAAAGCAATCAAAATATGGAATACATCAGAACAATATCATCAAAAGGCCCGTAACGAAACAACTCTTCCTTCCAGTGATGATGTATCACTCCCTCATTTTTTACCAATAGACTTGCACATTAACAGAGAACCATCCTGCTGGTCCTGCTGGCTTTTTCTGTGATTTTAATAGTCTTAATATTTCAATTCCGTCTCTCTCCCCGTATGGTCACACCATCTAATCTCATTCATATTCCCTGCCAGCCTGTCTCCTCCACCGCCCCCCATGCCAATATGCCAAATACATTCAAGACGGGGCTACTCAATGTAAGATCTCTGTTAAATAAGTAATTTGTGTGTAACAATTTAATTTTATCACAGATTCTGGACCTTTTTATGATAACAGATAACAGTGGGTGCAACCTGAGGATTTTACTCCTCTAATTGAAGCCTCTCCTCCTGGCAACTCTTTTCTTTACCAACCTAGACTTGGTAAAGAAGGGGAGAAGGGGGGAGGGGTAGCTGTTTTCTTCAAAAACAATATCAATCTTTCTCATATTGATTTAGGACTGTTTTCCTCCTTCGAGGCACTTCCATTTGTATTTGAGGGGAATACCCAGTGTCTGTGCCTTTTAGTCTACAGACCCCCCAAATCTTTTTTGCTGGCTTTTTAAACAAATTCTCAGAGCTCCTATCAATAACCCTACACAGATATGACAGGTTTTTATTCTAGGTGATTTAAATAATTAATGTCTGCTGCACATCTAACAGTCCAAGTGCTGAATTTGTATCCCTGATTGATTATTTTAATTTATCTCTCTCACTGACTGGGCCCTCTTTGCCAGGGACATACTCATGATCTTATGGTCTTACATTATCTGACTTAACATGTTCTGATCACTACTGTATAGGGATTAATTTGGTTTTACCTCTTTATTTTAGCAGCTCACATACACAGTTACGGTCTAGAGTTTTTAATTCTACCTCTGCAAACATTTTTAGTAAAGCTTTTAACACTATCCCTTGTGAGATAGAGCCCTTATTATCTGTGGATGAGCATCCAACTAATTTCAGTATCATCTGCAATTCCATCCTTGATGTGATTGTACCATTTAAACCCAGAAAAACTAAACACACGACCCAGGCCCTGGATAAATGAAAACATTCGTGCTTTTAAACAGCAAATGTCGCAAAGCAGAACAGCAGTGGAAAGCCTCTAAGCTTCCTGGCCACCATGAGGACCTTAAGGCTCTGATGAAGCTCTTTAATGCAGAGACTAAAAACTCTAGACACGCCTTCTTTTCCCACCTCATTGAATCTAATCTCGAGGACATTAATAAATGGATGGCTCAAAATTTCCTTCATCTCAACTCAAAAAAGACTGAGATACTGCTATTTGGCACTGACTTTTCCAACACTGAAATTACATACTAGGTTTATACTCCCATCTTATTACCCCGCAGTGTAGAAACCTTGGTGTTTTGATTGACAGCACTGAAATCCGTCAAACAGTCATGCTTTTTTCAACTTTCAAAATTTCTGTCTACCATAAACCTTGAAACAGTCATTCATGCATTTACTTCATTGCAGCTAGATTACTGCAACTCCCTTTTCTCTGTCTGCAGCAAAAAGTCTCTCTGGTCTCTACAATTAATCCAAAATGCAGCCGCCAGGATATTAACAGGCACCATAAAACGAGAGGATATTACACCTATGCTTTCATCTTTGCACTGGCTGCCTGTTAGTTTTTGAGTTCATTTTAAAATTTTACTTTATCACTTTTATAGCCCGGAACAGTTTGCCCCAAACTATATTTCTGACCTTTTAACTCCCCATGTGCTGTTACAGGCCCTAAGGTTCTCAAATGCTACTCTCCTGGTGGTTCCTAAATCAAGACTAAAAAAACAGTGTTTGCCATCAGGCGCCCCAGACTGAAACAACCTTCCAGAGGAGATGAGAATGGCTAGGTCAAGGTCATCTCCTCTCTCTCGTCTCTTCTTAAGATGCATTTTTATAGTCTAGCATTCCTGTGATCCTTCTATCTTACGTTCCCACTGCTGACAATGACCCTGAAGAAGACCTATGTCGGCCGCAACACGTTGGTTATTTTAAATACATATTACCATGTAACATAAAGACATTTTAATTTGCGCAAACCCTACAGTGTGCCTTTGAGTGCATGCGTTTTTGAAGGAGACTTGCATTTTACATTTTTGATTGAGACCATATTCTACCCATTCAATGAGCCCTTCACAAGATGGAATAGGCAAGTAACTAGGAAAAGGGTTGAGAGATTAAGAGATGAGGACAAAAATCTGACTTTTAAGGATTTTCCTTTTTATTGAAACGAAGCGAATGGAAAAGCATCCTCGTGAGGGAGCATTTCTGCTCCCTCCCTGCTGCGAGAACGGGGCTGTGACGAGTGCAAGCTCCACCCTCCCTACGTGCTTGCAACTGCTCAACACTCGCTCGCTTGTCAACTTGACTTTTGAGAGTTTGGAGGCGGGGGATGAAATAGAGAGTGGCTGATGCCTCCCCTCCTTCTATGCGCAGCATTCGAATACTGATTTGGACGTTGATTACCATGGCAACAGTAGAAGCTTTGAGGCTTCAAAGCATTCAGGTCACCTAGTTGTTTGCTACAAAAATGGAGGATACTAGCGAGCAAAGCCGTCCTGAGCGGTCAATCGTGACATCAAAGCATCTGAGAAGCAGTGTGTGGAAGTATTTTGGGCTCAACACCGTAGATGGCAAGTAACTTGTCAACTTTGAACAAAGCAGCTGTCTTACTCTACATCGACAACAAATCTGCAGACTCACCTGCTAGCTTGCCACCCAGGTGAGGCATCACAGACAAACGGAGCAACGTGAAGTGTACAACCTTGTCTGACTGCCTACTATTCGGCACACTCAGCTTCTCTCACTCCCCTTGCCAGAAGCTCATAAAAATGTCATCACCAATAAAATAACAAGATTTATATGCTAGATGTTAGATGACAATGTCAACAACATTATTTGTTGGGGGGCAGTGCGCATTCAAATTCATTCAAACGAATTGCGTGTCATTTCAAATTTGTTCAAACTTGATTTTTGGAAAATCTATGTTAGCAGACCAGCACGAGCTGCCATAATACCATAACCACAGGTGGGTGCCATTCACACATTCTGTACAAATACTTATTTGAAAGAAAAACTGGGACTTGGATTTTAAAACATCATTGAGCACAATGTGTAGTGCAGCAGAATTATTCAGTTGTTAGGTCACTAGTTGACAACTTGTTACCATGCTGTACTGACAAAAAAATCCCCTCCTGACACTGGTCATGTTGTCATTAAAGTGAAATAAAATTCAAAAAGTTAAAATAAAAAAAGAAGTAATGTCAAACAATGTAGACTAGCCTCCCCTAAGCACAATGAAAAAATATGTATCCCTTGCCTGTTCTGCCCCAAACACCTTCTTCCGCCCACGAAACCTTTCAAATAGTCCCCACTGAAGAAGACGTCACTGCTGTACTGGCACCAAAATAAGGCCTGGATTACAGTGCTTATCTCAAAGCTCTCCTTTTGCAGCAGAGGAGAACTGAGGGTCGGGTTATGCTAAAAAGAACGAGATCGTACAACGTGTTTGTAGCTGTTTCAAATAGCCACAGTCAAAGGTGGGGTGAAACGCTGGCTGTCAGAGAGAAGCAAGATGCAATAAACGGCACAAATTTTCAGACAGTATCTCCTAGAAGGCATTCATGGTCATCAAAAATAACATTACTGGTATCACTACAAATTTTGTTTCATTTAGCTATAACACACACAGGATAAAGGAGATCCTAATAAAGAAAAACCCAGTCACTCTACCTCGACCGTGATCTCTTCTTCTTTGAAGGGCTCCTGGATCTGGACCCCCTCCTATGGTTCCTACATGGTGACATGGATCTTTTCAGCCTTTTTGATGACTTGGCTTCTTTCTTCCTCTGTGGGGACTGGGATGGTTTCTTCTTCTTCTTTGCTGGTGTTTTAACATTGGTGGCAAAGGATCTGGGGTATTCTGATGCTTTAAGCTGAAGGAAGCTTGGCTCAGTGGTCTGGTCAGGTTCAGTAGATATGGACTGGTTCAGCATGGACTGGGATGCGCCAGAACCTGGAGCTTTAGCATTAAACAACAAAATACATTACTTGGACACACCTTGAAGAACTAAACAAATCTATTTTCAAAGGTACGTCTATGTGTAAGGTAAAGGGTTGGCATAAAAGGCACAAAGTGCATGCAGCAAATTTAAAACAATGAATAAATTGTTTTTTCTAAAAGATTATGTTTTTTTGAATTTTCAAAATACCAACAAATTTATAACTTCTATATTTAGACTTCTATATTCAACCTGTTTTTAAAGAAATACAATATTATTTTATCAAATACAATAGAAGTAGTAGAGTGTCAATAGATGTCTATATAATTATAAATATAAACATATCTATAGACTTTACTTTCAGTCGTTCTATCATAAGACTGAAGTGTAAAACTGTATTCAGGCCAATAAACTGATTTGATATTAACACAGGACACCATGAACAGTATAAATACAATGTCATCAAACAGGTCTACCTAGTTTTTGTGCCGTGTCCTCTACTTTCTCTTCTTTTTTCTCTGCTGGCTTATCACTTTGGCTAGGGCTCAGCTCTGGGCGTGACTCTGTCAGCTCCTCTGCTTTGATGTTTCCTCGGATAGGGCTGGAGGTCAGCTGAAGCGGCTGGAGGCCTTTTGAGGGACCTTGGGTGGACTGTATGGATTCATCCAAAGCTCCCCTCTTCTCACAGGAGCTACCAGCAGCCACATCAACCAGATCATGGCAGGATAAAGCAATATCGCAATGAGAAAAGGCAGGTTGTTGTGCCATTACAGTTATGTAGGCAAAATGTCATAATAGTATTGTATTGTGAGTGACCCAATGATTCACAACTAACTTTGGTTTCCAACAGATTAAAACTGTGCAATACAGTCTTTTGTACCTCACTATAGCACTGCCTTCCAAATGAAATTAAGTTTGGGAAACATGTGAAAGCTCAATCTACAAGCTATATCCAAAACACTACATCATTACAGCCCACTTAAGTCAATCAGAACCAAAATTAAATATATGCCTAAGGATATGTTAAGACCAACATTAGCACTTTGTGACACTTATTTCAGTGGATGAGGAGTCACTAAAATCAGTGAATGAGGAGTCTATGCAATGTCAACCAGCAATGAACTGCGTTGGCCAATCAAATAAACGCACATTTCCTGTCGGCAAATCTGTATGTCCACCTTAAGGCCTTTACACACCGACAGCGCCGCAAATAAACGGTATGAAATTGTGAATAATTACGAGGCGATTTTTGACGTGCCTGACTGTTCACATCAAGCATGATGCGATTTTGCGAATAAATTATTAAGGTTCTAAAAAAACTGGAGAAAAAATAGAATCAACATGAAGTGATGATGACCTGGTGCTCCTGTTACTTAATAAGAAAAATAAATTAAATATCTGGGTACACCCAATATTAAAAAAGAGAGCAGAACACATTTAAGAGTAGGCTTAAGACTTTCCTCTTTGATAAAGCTTATAGTAGGGCTGACTCAGGTGACCCCTGAGCCACCCCTTAGTTATGCTGCTATAGGCCTAGACTGCCGGGGGACTTCCTATGATGCACTGAGCTCCTTTCTCCTCCTCTTCCTCTCCATCTGTACGCCCTCATATCCCATCAATGCTTGTTATTAATTCAACTTCTTCCCGTAGTTGTGTGCTTTCTCTCCTCTCTCTCTCCCCCCTTCTGTTGCTTTCTGCAGGTGTTTCTGCCTCCGGAGCTGTAGAGTCTGGATCTGTGGTTGCAGCCGCCTGCTGCCCCCGTGCTCCTGCTCTGCACCCGCTGCTGCTATTACTGTTATTGCTCTTATTATTAGTATTACTATTATAATATTGCTCTTAGTATTATTTCTGTTGGTGTTAACATCAATTCCATTACCACAGCTATTGCTTTACATCCCTATGTGGAACTGTATTGTGCTGCTCAAACTGTACCACAGCCGCTTCAGAACCTACTTTAGGATGTCCGTCGGACAATTTGAAGCACTGCTGCAACAGCTAGCACCAAGCCAGAAGAAGCAGAGGAGTAATTTCAGAGAGCCGATCGAACCGGAGCAGCAGTTAGCCGTATGTCTGAGGTAAGATAATAGTTGTTTAGTATTTAATTTGAGGAAAGTCGCACTTGTTTGTAAACAGTCCCAGCTATCAGACTGATAGGTGGTAGATAGAGGAGGAAGTTGTTCTTCTTCTACTACTTCTGCTTCAAAACTCTCTCTCAAAGGCACAACCTGGTGGCGGAAACCGTACAACATGTCCACAAACAATACTAAATTATGAACACTGGATCCATTCCTCTCCACACATTGTCTTTGAACTGGTTATCTTTGTAGATTTTTTCCTTTTAATCGTGTAAAACGGGGTTCACTGAAACAAAGACATTCAAACGATCCGCCATGTTGAATGTTGTGAATGTGACGTTGTGAACAACATGCATTTTGATTGGTCAGATGTGTACACGTCGGAAGCGAAACCTTGGTAAAAAATCGACCTTGGTCCAAAAAAATAAAAGCCACAATATCGCTCCGCAAAAATTCTGTCGCTGATGTCAAAGCTTGCATTGACTGGATACAGGTTCGAAAAATATTATTGACGTGCAAATTAATCGCAGGAAAAAAACACCTCCAGTGTGTAAAGGCCTTTAGTGTGACATAAACTGGACAATGGTATAGGACGTATAGTCTTTAAAAGAAATACAATTTTGAACTTTAATTTGACTTTCCCTGTCCGGCAAATTGAGATCATCCCTGTGCAGAGTTTTATGTCAATGATTTAACATCTTACAGGAACATTTGTAAATACACAAAGACAAAGGACATGAAAAAACATTGGAATGAAAAAACAAGGACATGATGTCATTTGAGGTTAAGTCATACAAAAACCTTAATGATTCCCAAGAATCAACCAATCAATTGATGGTTTTCCTTCATACCTGGAACAGGTCCTGTGGCGCTGTGAATTGGATAGGGAGCGAGTCCTAGATCTTCGATGCTGGTGTCTAGACCGAGAGCGAGAGTTCCTCCTCACTGAGCAGGATTGTGAATGAGAATAGGAATGTGACCGTGAACGGGAACGACAACTCCTTCTGCCATGTCTTTCCTCATCTCCTCTTCCTTTACTGGAGCTGTCCTGTTAGAAAGCAATAAAGAAAGAAAAGTCTAATTTTATCATTTGTCTTTTATGTTATTGATGTATATGTAGCATAATTTTATCAGTTTACATGATGTTGTTTGCACTTATCACATTATGAGGACAGAAGTCTGTTCACAAAGTCACCTTCTACCAATGTCAGACCCATAAGGCAACACAAAGCAGTAATAGGTTAAGTGTAACTCAATACATAAATAAATAATACAGTACGGGGTTAAAGGAAGTATACAACTTTTTAGTTCTTTTGACACTCAATTTTAAAAATTAGGTGTGTGAGCACTAGTATCCTGCCTCGCATATTTTGCACTTTTGGCATTACACTTGTTTCACTGTTCCATATTTCATCTAAACTGGGTACACACCATATTTGGACAGGCTCAAAAACCATTCATGTATTTATTTTGCAATATTCCATAACGTCCCAGAAAATCAAGCAACAGCCTAGCTCTATATGATTTAGAAGGAAACACATCCCATCTAGGTTCTAAAGGTTATACAATTATAACTGAACAAAAACAATCCAGTCCAATCCTGTAGTTTACAAGAGCACAACAGGTTACAGGCTTGATCAATAAATCATGGAAATAGACCATGTGGAATAAGACAGAGTCATCTCAGGATGCGTAGTCCAACTAAATTTTGTAACTGGAAAGGATTTGGTCAGAAGAGAGACCAACATGCTAAGGCGCACTCTGTCGAGAAAGAGTAGCCTTTAAATTTGACGTGTCACCTTCTTGGATCAGTCATTAGCGATGTCCGAATCCTAACCTGTCTCCTTCAATATTCTGAGGATGTTTAAGTATCTGCTAATAACAAGTCAGATCCAATATTTATATTTTCCCCTACTAATATTTAAAGGAATATATCTGTATTTCATTATAAGTAAACTAAGGTCAGCTATATACTGTCAACATTATCAAGACAGCATGTGTTTACTGATTTTTGTTGGGTTTTTTTTTCAGTTTATTCTTTGGTGTTTTTACCTGTTTTGGGATGATATCAGGCAACTCCTCTCGTCGCCTTGGCGATAAGCTTTGACCACATTTACTATCCCGCTGCTTTGGCACGAACTTGGAGTCAGAATCTGATGAGTCCTCTTCACTTTTCCTCTTCCTCTTCTTCTTCTTCCTCTTTCCTGTTGAGTGCCGCTTGTGGCATCTGGACTTACTCTCGTTATCCTCACCTGGACAAACAGTTCAGCAGCTCTGTGCCAGTACAGCATGTTTTGTACAACAGAAATTAATGTATACCTAGAGATGACGTATAGATAATTATATGATTTGGGGGTCTTAGGGAGTATGGTGATGTAGGCAGGAAAACTGGTTTGATAAAGCACACATCTGCCACAACAAAATAACTGATTGAAAACATGCTGGCACAGTTTAAAACAGTGTCCTTAAGAGGCGACACTGTATCACATTCTAAACAATAAGAACTTTTGATACTTCAGTACATTTTGCTGTGACTTTTAATGGAGTAGTATTCCATGGTGGTACTGGTACTTACCTTGCTCCTTATTCGTCTCTGTTGGTGTTCTTCTTCTATGAAGAAAGATAAAACCTGAGTTAGGCACATTTGAAAAGCGAGTATTAATGGTAAAATGGCAGGAAACCAATTTTTTTGTCCAAAATGACAGAAACATTTCAAAATAAACCCAACCACTCACACTACTTGACAAGCCAAACTTTGCATACATAAGGTTGTATGTTATAAGGTCCAGGATGCACAGGGGAACTAGGCGGTGGATTAGGGCTTTACCCTTTCCTTGGGGCCCCTTGGTTGAACCTTTTAAACGTTTTTATTTTTTAACACCTGTCCAGTGTCTGTCCAGCATTTCACTCTGATTTTACATTTTCAATTTTTATGTGACTAAGTTGCATAGTTTCAAAATCATAAATGTTCAAATATTTAATACCAAAGAGGGCAACTGAAAGGGTCACTCCTACTTTCACTTTAGTCTGCAACCTCACTTTATTCTGCAACCTAACAGAAAGCGGAACTAGTAAGAATAAATGTGTCATATAAAGTTAGCATATCTTAGAACCTAATCGGTGTATATTTCAACCGATCAGAAACAAGAAATGTCAAAGATATATTTGAGGTTTCTGTTTTGTCAAACGTTTTGTAAGCTTTTTGTGTGTTTTGTAGAACTTACATCCAATTTCACAACAGAAATCCAGGTGCTCAACACTTTCTGATTTGATTTGTATTTATTTGTATTATTTGGAATATGAGGGTGGGGGTGTTTAAGCCTTTAAACCTTGCACTTTTATCATCTCAAGTCAGGACATTCCCTCAGCATGTCTGCAACAAACAGCCAGCCACCACAATTGTTTTCATATGCATGCTCCAATATAAGTGCATCCATCCTTAAGCCTATCTCAGTTTTGTTTTGGAAGATTATACTGTGACAAAAGTGTGGAATGTTTGATCAAGTGCTGACAGGTAATAGACATCAATTTAGTCACAGCTGATAACAGCTGCTTTTTGAAACTTGTTATAATGAGGCAGTTGTGTAAAACAATTACCAACAGCACTGTGATCAATCTGGTGGAGAGACAAAGTAAGCAATGTGGACCTGTGGAAAAGAACAAGCCAGGATCCCATTGTCTTCTGCCTGGTGCACACTACATGATTTTCAAATCTTAACTGATTTAAAAAATGTGGGAAACCACAGACATAATGACAGATTTAACCAATTTTTAATATTTTAATCATAAAAATGCACATGCACCAAAAACAAAAAAAGAGAAACAAGCTGTGGATGAAGTCATGGCTGAGAAGACGGAGTCAGGATGGCTTATACATTTTGCAACGCGAGCTTGAGGTGAGCTGGAAATGAAGTTACCCTGGGTGGTTAGTCTGGTCGATGATGCTTCCCGGTCAGCTCGCTCTCATTGTTATTGCGGGTTTTTGCTCAATATTCCATCGCTGTTCCTTTTACACTACAGGATTTCAAGTTGCAAATATCAAACATGCCCAATTATCCTCTAGTGTGGGGCCAGCATTACAAATTCGAAGGAGAAATAGGAGTATCATAGGACACACACCCCACCCAAGGAACAAGGAAATGAGGTCATCCCAGGAACAGCTGGAGTAGAGGTGTCCAGTAAGAAATGTCTGGGAGTGGGCTCAACTAGAGAGATCTCAGAAGAACCGTAACTGTCCGAAAGAAGCATAACCCTAAGCCAAAGCCCACAGTTCACCACCGACCAGTTCACGTCTCTAACAGGTTCTCTCCACTCAGCGACACACCCGCTGAGAAACCAACTCTGATTATTGGCAGCCCTATTTTGAGAAACGTGAAGTTAGCGACACCGCCGACCATGGTTAAATGCATCCCTGGGGCCAAAGCGGGCGACGTTGAATCCTATTTAAAACTGCTGGCTAAGGATAAGCATAAATATGGTAAGACTGTTATTCACGTCAGCAGTAATGACACCCGATTACGCCAATCGGAGGTCACGAAAATTAATGTTGAGATGGTGTGTACATATAAGACAATGTCGGACTCTCTGGGCCCCTACCTAATCTTACTAGCGATGACATGTATAGCTGCATGTCG
The DNA here is from genome assembly GCA_005408345.1 of Macquaria australasica. Taxonomy (NCBI): domain Eukaryota; kingdom Metazoa; phylum Chordata; class Actinopteri; order Centrarchiformes; family Percichthyidae; genus Macquaria; species Macquaria australasica. The sequence continues at coordinate 238,949 of SEMN01000399.1, read as the reverse complement.
TCATTCAACCGCTGGTTGTCGAGGTGGTGTCCAGGTAACGATGTGGGCTTTGTAGATAATTGGCGGACTTTCTGGAGAAGACCTGATTTGATTAGGAGAGATGGCATTCATCCCACTTTGGATGGGGCTGCTCTCATATCTAGAAATCTGGCCGAGTTTATTAGTGGCCCAAAGCCATGACAGCTCAGAGTTGAGACCAGGAGGCAGAGTTGCAGTCCTACATGCTTCTTCAAACTCCATTGAGAGGGTGTCTGTCCCCCGACTAAAACCACCACTGCAACAGTACAACAAAATAGGAGAATTAAATGTGGACTCTTAAACAGCAGATCTCTGATGAACCGCAATTTTCTGATGTTAAACTCAGACAAAGTAGTCAAAAGTAGTTATTGTACTTGGTCCCGAACACCTCCGAAAAACATTATCTAAAGATACAGATTCTCTAGATGGCACTGCCCTGGCCTCCAGCGAAACCGTAAGGAATCTTGGAGTTATCTTTGATCAGGATATGTCCTATAACTCCCACATAAAACAAACTTCAAGAACTGCCTTTTTTTCACCTATGTAACATAGCAAAAAGCAAAAAAAATCAGGCACATCCTGTCTCAAAACAATGCAGAAAAACTAGTCCATACATTTGTTACATGTAGGCTGGATTATTGCTGCTCCCTATTATCAGGCTGCCCCAATAAGTCCCTTAAGACTCTCCAGTTGATCCAAAATGCTGCCCTATCCCAGCTCTATCTGCACTACATTAATAGCGTCTTCCTCTTTAAACTCTCTCATTCTGAAAAATAATTGTCTAGATATTATCAGCTGGCTTCATGGACTCCTTTTTCATTATCATAAAAGTTTGTTAAGGCTAATCCCAACTGCATCCGTCAAGGTTAAATGATCCGCCAGAGCCGGTGTTTCCTTATGTTTTTGTTTTTATTTCCTTCGTAACTTACGACAATGATGGACATTACAATCGGATAACAATACGGATGCAGTGGAAGTTAAACTTTTGATTCTGAACTGTAACATTGTAATCATGGACTGTATGGTTGTAATACACAATTTACTGAAGTTAACGTTAGCTGACATACTAACAAGCTTTCCATTATAAACAGGTTGGGAAAGATATGATGGGGTAACGTTAGGAAAAAAATATCACATCACACTTGATTTGGCAAGTCAACGTTACTTTAGCAACTAGTTGCCTAACGTTAAGTTAGTTAAACAGCATATTAGGTAGTTGGCAGCAAACAAGACTAACCTCAAAACCAACGACCATTGTAGTAGTACCGCGAATAGTCTTTATACATCCATAGAAAAAACAACGCAGTTATCTTGATTCTGATTGGCCAAAGGACTCGAAACGTCTCACCAAAGATGTTTAATTGAGAAGAAGATCACGACGTGACAACAGCTTTCTGAAACGTCTCTGTTCAAGTGGCCAGCGCAATTTTCCATAGATGGGAGGTCTATGGAAAATTGCGCTGGCCACTTGACCCCTCCCCCCATTCCCCCTAAAAAAAACTCTTCGGATCTACACGATTCACGTGAATGACATATTTTGATTCTAAACAGCGAATTTCGTCGAAAAGCGACTAGTTGGCAGGTATGCTATAAAGTGCCACATTTCTCATATTTAAGTGCGAATGTTTTTTATCGGTTAACTTGCACATCTATGCTTCATCACCATGGATTTACATACCTTTGTAAGGCCTCATGTCTTTAGAAATGAAATATGAAATGGCAGCTGTGATACTAATCGCTCTTTCAGAGTTGTGGTTCAGGTTTTGTGGAAAAAAGCTGGTCAAAGCTGGTGAGCAGGCGACATCTGACACGTTAACGCTTTAGGTGCCCAGCAAAGTTCTTCATGTTTCCAGAGTATTTTATCTCATAACAGCATTGTTTGCATATGGTATGTGCTTTGTCTGTTGACCTGAACTCCAAAACCCAAAATATTTCCACACTGCTGATTTATTCCCGGGAGGGGAGTAAATATCCTCATTGTTTTTTTCCATAGGAATTTCAAAATAAAGGCGTATCTAAAGACAATGATATGGATCGATGTTTTCACTTTGCATCTATGATACTGGATCACTGATCATTGAATCTATACGTTGATCCAGATCGATGGATCGTTACACCCCTAGGCAGCTCTAGTGTGGACAACCCTTTCAATCAAATTCAGCCTATGGCAACAGAATTATAAATGTATTTTTATGACTACAAATAACATGGCAGCAGCTGTACTTACCTTTCTCTTCTATTATGCCTATTATTTCCACTGCATGGTATGGCACGGCTCAACTCAACTCACGTGGAAACATTCTTTTTTGGTTTTCCATTGGGAAAAGATGTGTTTGGTACATGGTACTTGTTTAGTATCACCTTGGTCGAGGTTCCAAGCGAGATGAGCTGATACTAAAAGGTGGCGTTAAAACTCTGCAGACTACTGATTGGTCAGATAGAATTGTCACGTGCGCAACACAAGACATCCTACACAAAGCCGCCATTTTTAAATACCCAAGCTACCATCAATAGTGACCGCAATTTATTTTTTTTTATTCACTCAACCCAGATTTTTAAAAATGGCAGCCAGCAAAACCACACCGTGGTCAATTGACGAAGTGCAGACGTTCCTCTGTTTGGTTGCAGATGAAAGGATCCAGCGAGAGTTCCTGTGTTTGTGTCGCGTTGAAGATGATGTCACTGCAGTGTCATGCAGCATTGCTATGACGATCAGCTAAGAATCCCGCCTACATTGAGGGGGTACTATCTGCTGAGAAAAATCGAGTCAGGCCGAGCTGTACCATGCAGTGGGAGTGAGGCTTTAGAGAAGTAAGTAAGTAGTAAGTCAGTTGAATGGCGTGGAGCTTACTTTCTGTTAACTGTTTATGCATGGTATTATGGAAGTGTAACCACAGTGTTATTGAATAGTTTGAATAAGACCATTCAAGTTTCACCTTGGCTGATGTTTGGTTCCTCCTTCCAATTCTGCCCCAGACTCTGAACTGCTATCCTTCTCCTCCTTCTCTCGGTTCCTCCGCTTCTTCTTACTTTTGTGTTTTTTGTGCTTCTTGTGTTTCTTTTGTGAACCACTGCCCTTTAACTCTTCCAGTTTGTCTCTCTCTGAAGTGGTTTTCTCAGCTCCAACAATTCCACTGCCAGCACCCACTCCTTCAGCAGCACTGATGGACACACAGAGGCGGAAAAAGAGATGTTACTATGTAGTTGCATTTGTTATTCTGACTGAGCAAGGCAGCTGAGGCAAAGAAACCTGTGCTTAAATGTAGAAAACCATTCGGAAGAGGATGAGTAATCTCAATAAATCTGCAGAGTAAAACCCAGAAGAAACGCTCTGGTGCATGATCCAGATTTTTATTAAGCAGAGATATCCAGATAAGTCAGAATATCTTATTTTAAAAACAGCCGCCAGGAATTAAAACCCGAGAAGCAGCAGCTCCCAGAGGGTGTACCAACACAACGTCAGATGTAATACTGAATTCAGAGTTTATTATATGTGGTTATTGCTCAGTAACTGCAGACTTTTCTCAATAAGAAAAGACCTCATTTGAAAGGTTGCCTCAGGAGGCATACACAAATCGTCGTGTGCGTCCCTTCCACTGAAAACGAGCGGGCAAACAGTCCTCCTCTCAGGGGGAAAACACTGTGAGCACGTTGACAGACGTGCCTGCACAATACAAGTCAGCTAGCTAATCCCCCAGTACATGGACCGCCTCACCCGACTGACGAACTACTTTCAGCCGGAGCTTTATTTGCACCCCGCTAGGCCCACTAATAATAACGATTAATAACTAGTACCAGTCGTATCCCAACGTTCAAACGTCTAAAACTAAAGCTAACGTTAGCTTGTATGGGTAACTCGGTAACCACAGCGACAACCGGCCACTGAAGCTGGAAAACTCACGTTTGTTCGCTTCTGTTTGCTAGCTAGCTCATTGTATTCAACTATCACCACGACGAATACAAAACACAACGGTGACGTACGCTTTGTCTTCATTCTGGTCTTCAATTTCTCTGATTTTATTCAATATAAAGTCTTGGAAAATTTGCTCTATGTTGGCCGCCATGCTTTAAGTGTGCGCCTAATTGCAGGCCCGGGTAGGAACTGTTCGTCTTCCGCTGTGTTCCGGGTGTCAGGGTCTTTCCCCGTCGCGTTTCTCGCAGCGCTGCAGCATTCAGAAAGGTGTAGTTTTGTAAACTTGTACATTGTTGTGTTGAAAAATAGCTGTTATTGTTACCTGACTAGAATAGCCCATTATTATAAAAACAATTCTAATTTTTTTTTTATTATGTTTGCAAATGTCTTAGCTAATTACAGTAACTTAGCTTAAGAAGGGACACTGAGATAGACCGACAATATTGAGTTTGTCAATAAACCTTTTCCTCTCTGGTAGACATGGGGTGCTAAAATACTCCTTTGACATGCTGAAATCTAATGTTTTTAGAGTTTCAGCCCTTGGTTGCATATTGTGGCGCCGACTGTTTTCCCCTCCGGTGGGCGTGGTTTTCAGAGGATGACGCGTTGCGCTCTGTCACCAGTCAGTCATCTCGACCTACTGAGCCTGAAGGTAGAGAGAGCAGCCCGTTGAGCCCAGCGATACCAGAGGCCTGTACTACGAAGCTGCATGCTCCGGAGCAGGTGTGAAATGGCATCACCATTAGAAGACCCCGTGGAGCTTGGTGGATCGTGAGAGGTGGTCTTTTTATACAAGAGATATAGATTCTCATTGGAGAGACTGACTTATCTATGTCAAAGCCATTTCACTGTGCTTTTGTATACCGATATCAACCTACAACTGATTGAAGCACTAAAGCCTTGTACTTTTGTACTTATAAGATATGAAAGTAAGCCTACTTACTGCTTTGAAATGTGTTTTTAGATTTATTTTTTATTTGCTCCAAGTCTGTTTGACACTGCCGGGGTTGCAGCTGAAAGAATAAGGCTAAAATTGTCACACACGCCATCAGAATACATGTAAGCAACACATTCATTTAATGGAATACACAAATGTAATTATAGTTTGTGCCCTAATGATGGGGCAGTGATATTATAAACCTGTTAATTTACGCATTCACACAGTCGAGCTGGCAATTTGCTTTTAGCCTGGATGATGTGTTTAAATTCTTCATATTTCTGTAATATTAGTTTGCTCATCATTTGAAAAGTATGCCGCTGTGCTGCCACTCGTGGCTAGATTGGGAAACCCTGGGCTGACTTACTGAGTTGACAACCACCGTCGTGTGACCCGCTATGTGTGATCGCGGTTCTTAGGCTTAGTGAAGCCAGATAACTTAAAGATATCCTGGGTATGTTGAACTGGCTTCGTAGTACAGGCCTCAGTTCAACTGTTAGACAAGATTTTGCAGCTGAAGCGGTAAGAGAGAAGAGAATAGGGATAAGATAAGCAATATTTGGGTTTGGGTGCCTTTTGTTGAAACGTGTTCAACTTTTCATGCTCGTCATTGTCACTTTTCATGAACCGACCAATCACAGCCTAGATGGTGCGGCACTTAAAAAAAAAAAAAAGGTTAACGTGCTACAGTAAACTTTCGAAATGTTGAACTCATTGCTCATAGACATAGATATGTAGTCGCCGCATTGACTGCTTCGGCATGCATCCGCCATATTGGAAAGGGCAAGACTGGCCTGTAAACAAATACATGTAAACGGGGGAGCTGTGGTTTTTTCAGTGACTCATTTTTATATTCAAGGGTTCATGATCTACATGGAGTAGAAAAAAATGTTACTTAGAATGTTGATAGTTAGGCTATAATGATAATAACTGAATACTATCAAAACCTGTCCATCACTGCAAGTGTTTAAGTCTAATATGAAAAAACACCTGTGCCATAGTTAATGTACTCAGTATGTGAGTTTTGTGTTATGTGTTTGTGTGTTTACGTTTGCTTTATTTAGAATTATTACTATTACTACTAATTTCTTTGTTTTTCTTCTTTTTTTTATCTTATTATGTTGAGGAAACAAATATCCATATTATTAGGATAAACTGTAAATAATAGAGGTGAGGTTTTTACTATAAGCCCTTTGGGGTTTCTTACCTCTCCAGCACAATCCCTGCTGTTAGAACAAAATTGGCAAATACAAATCAAATAATGAGACACTGGCAGTCAGTCTGCTTTCTATTTTTTGTTACATATTTGTTATATAGTTCAAGGACAGAATAAGTATACAGATAGACAGAATGAAATACAAATTAAAAAAATAACAATACAAACCATACAAGTCATTAAACTCAAACTTACAATACACGCGACCAGTGTTATGCTTAGACTAACAGTGCAGTTTCATCTCAAGTAAAGTGACAGTCATGGTGTAACAGTATAACATATTTACATGATATGGTAAAAAATAGTAAAAATATAGTAAAGCATAAACAGTATGAAATGTAAGTGTAATATAGGATAAAGTGAGATGTAGTAGTACAACAATATACAGATATATACAATAAGGTGTAGTATGAGTATATTATAATATTATAGTAGTAATATAATAATAATAATATTAGATTTAAACAGTAAATAGTATATGTAGTATAAACAGTAGTATAATAGTAGCATAATATAGTAAATAATAAAATAAAAAAGGTGGTTAAAAAAGTGAAGGGCTTTCCATCTTTTCCAGGTGCCTTCTGGACAAGTTGCCCTGTTCAATATGGCGGTTGATGTACGATCCAAAGGCCAATGCAGTATACGTATACACCGATCAGCTGTAACATTATGACCACTGACAGGTGAAGTGAAGAACATTGATTATGTCGTTACAATGGCACCTGTCAGTGGGTGGGATATATTAGGCAGCAAGTGAACATTTTGTCCTCTAAGTTGATGTGTTGGAAGCAGGAAAAATGGGCAAGCGTAAGGATGTGAGCGACTTTGACAAGGGCCAAATTGTGATGTCTAGACGACTGGGTCAGAGCATCTCCAAAACTGCAGCTCTTGTGTGGTGTTCCCGGTCTGCAGTGGTCAGTACCTACAAAAAGTGGTCCAAGGAAGGAAAACCGGTGAACCGACGACAGGGTAATGGGCGGCCAAGGCTCATTGATGCGCGTTGGGAGTGAAGGCTGGCCCGTGTGGTCCGAACCAACAGAAGAGCTACTGTAGCTCAAATTGCTGAAAAAGTTAATGCTGGTTCTGATAGAAAGGTGTCAGAACAAACAGTGCATCGCAGTTTGTTGTGTATGGGGACACAACAAGCTGCATGCTGACCCCTGTCCACCGCCAAAAGCGCCTACAATGGGCACGTGAGCATCACAACTGAACCACGGTAGAAGAAGGTGGCCTTGTCTGATGAATTACGTTTTCTTTTACATCATGTGGATGGCCAGGTGTGTGTGCGTCGCTGGGGAAGACATGACACCAGGATGCACTATGGGAAGAAGGCAAGCCGGCGGAGGCAGTGTGATGCTTTGGGCAATGTTCAGCTGGGAAACCTTGGGTCCTGCCATTCATGTGGATGTTACTTTGACACGTACCACCTACCTAAACATCGTTGCAGACCAAGTACACCCCTTCATGGAAACGGTTTTCCTTAATGGCAGTGGCCTCTTTCAGCAGGATAATGCGCCCTGCCACACTGCAAAAATGGTTCAGGAATGGTTTGAGGAACACGACAGTGAGTTCAAGGTGTTGACTTGGCCTCCAAATTCTCCAGGTCTCAATCCAATCGGGCAACTGTGGGATGTGCTGGACAAACAAGTCCGATCCATGGAGGCCCCACCTCGCAACTTACAGGACTTAAAGGATCTGCTGCTAACGTCTTGGTGCCAGATACCACAGCGCACCTTCAGAGGTCTAGTGGAGTCCATGCCTCGATGGGTCAGGGCTGTTTTGGCGGCAAAAGGGGGACCTACACAATATTAGGCAGGTGGTCATAATGTTATGGCTAATCGGTGTATATGTCTATGTCGTTGCTATGCATGAATGGTTATGATTATTGACAAGTTAGTACTTAGCGTTAAGAAATTAGAGACTAACCACCAATGTAGACCATTTTTATTTCACAAGGATTTAATGAAGGAACAAAACCTACAAAAATGATAAATGTTGGTTGTGTATTTCTTAAACTGCTGTATTGTCCAATTAGAATTAATATTATACATATAGTATAGCCTACTATTATATGAAATTATATGAATATACTAACATTACATAATTAATATATTCATATTATACTAACATTATACTAGACTCTTATATTTTTTAATTGCAAGTTTTATATTACATTAAAGTTTAAGGATTTGGGAACAAAGTGGGCAAGTTTCAAGTCAATCTGAGAAACCAGTAAACTAAAATCAATAAACAAAACTGGGGGAGAAGCTAGCTACCAACTGCCATGGAATCTCAGATCTAGACCAGGACAAAACTACAAAAAATGACAGCTAAAGGAGGAGGAAAGCAACAACAAATATAAGAAAAGGAAAGAAACAAGAATAAGGATTAACTACAGAACATTCCTGAGGGGTAGGAACATTTTTATTTAAAGAAAAGCTGGGCTTCTGGTACATCCATGTAAAAACATAGCTAAACAGCTTAAAGAAACTGGAGAACACAGCAGTCATTTTTCTCAGTTGGAAAAATGAACCCAAAACAACTACAACCAGATGGATGGAGTCCAGATAGTATGGGGATCCACTACCCAGAGGACATGACCAGTGACACAGGAAAGAAGAAATACAGAAGCAAGCTGCTCAGAGACCACCCTGAGAGAGCAGACTTTAAAAGGCAAGGTGACAGAGCAGTAACAACAGACATGCTGTTCTTTACGGAGCACCCAGAAGCTTGGCATTCCACTCTGCATGAGCAATATAATGACCTTAAAATGATTGGTAACAAATCCATCTGATAGCTATATACAGACACTGTACCAAAATTCAACATCAATTTACACAGGCAAAACTCTCGCTGGTGGAAAAAAGGTGTCTGTGTCTTTAGCAGCAACACCTACAGCTCCATCAGACTCAGCCTTCAGCTCCCAGCACTACTGCTCCAACCTCCCATGTCCACACAGCCTCCAGCACTCCTCTGCCAGCCCACTTCAACAGCCCTCACACACCCAGGACACCAGTGTCAGTGCAGCGCTTTCAGGAGTGTCTCTCCCTCCTAGAAGTGGAGATCAAATGTCAAAATGTCAGAGTCTGACACAATTCAGCAGCTGAAAGATGAAATTAAACTGTTTAAAGAACAAACCAATACTGTTGTTGGACAGTTGAGAGAAAATATGAATGAGCATCATAGAACAAATTAAATTCTCAGACATGAACCATGTCAGATGAGAAAGGAGATGGAGCAGGGAGACACTTCTTGTCAATCCGGAGGAGAAGCTGCTTAGGATGGAAGCTACAGAACAGCACCCTCAAAGTCAGACTAAAGACTTCCGGATATAGTGAAACGACTTCCGGATATACTGAAATGCTTTCACGCACATACATATGTGAAAAGCTTCTCACTCATCCCTATGAGATTTTTCTTTCATATATGTGTGAATGAGAGTTTCATATGTGTGTGCGTGTGTGTGAATGTATTTCATATGCATCTGTATGAGCATTTCATATGTGTGAGCCTGTTTCGCCTGTATCTGTATGAGCATTTCATATAGGTGTGTGTGTGAATGTGTTTCATATGTATGTGTTTCATGTATGTGTTTCATATGTGTGTATATGCTCGTTTCATATGTATGAATGCACCCGTTTCATGTGTATCTGTACGAACATTTCAGTAGTATGGATGTGTGTGTGAAAGTGTCACGTGAATGCGTGCGTGTTTCATATGTGTTTGTGTAACAAAAGTCTGAATTACTTCCTAAACGACCCCTCATATCAAACACTACACACACTATATGTTTAAAAATCAACAGACAATATACATGTTTAAAGAATCAAACACTATTAAACCTGCATATGCAAGAAAATAAAAATTCAAGTTTTAAAAATCAGACATTATACATGTTTGAAAACATTTAGAGAGAGTTGTGGTTTATCACGTTTAAGGTCTGAGTTAAAACCGAGGTACCAATTTTACATCGAATATTATCATGCAATATTTGCAATTTACGTGATGGGTTGATTGTTTTTTTAGCGGTAACTCACAGCATCAACAAACATCGCGTACAGAGTAAACAGATGGTACACGTTCATTTTTGAAGAATCTACAGACAAGTATTCGATAATTTTACAAAACATCTCAGATACTGAATCTTCACTCAAATGCAATGTTGTTTGTACAAGCAGTTCCCAAGGTGTGTACACAGACTGTGAGCGTACTATATCCAAAATTTCTTCTAGTCTAGTTACTTTATCGTCTCTGATCCTGCCACTTTTATACTTTAAAACATAATTTACCTTGTTTTCAATGACTCTTATTAACTATGAAATTAAAAAAATATTCCTCTACACCTTAAAAACTTTTTTCACACAATTACCCATTTGTACGGGATTTATACGGGAGTGTTTCAGAGAATCAAAAAAATTATTCAGGTCCTTTCCAAAACTCGACAGCTTCTTCCAGTTTTTCAGTCTTCAGTTGTTGTCTTTGTTTTCGTAAATCTCTTTAATCCTGTCTGTGATACAGACCAATGGTTTTAGTTCGTGAAGAAAAGCCTCTGTAACGCCTTGGACTCTGGATTCAGAAGCATTGATGCGGTGTTAGTCGAGCACTCTCAGGATGGCAGGAATAAAACGTTCTGTCCAAAGTCTTTTTATCAACTTATCAAAGTGACTGAGGTAAAAATACTCTGGTATCTCCAGCAGGCATTCATGTTGTTTTTGACTCGGGTGGTTGATTTGGCATCCGTAACAGATTTCTTCTCTATAGTTGACTAAAACCGCAGACAGCAACCTAACCACCACAGATTTCACCGTATCCATAAATACAGAGGACAGCAACCCGTCTGGTTTGTCACTGATTTGCAGACGGGAGATTTGGGTCAGAGTAGCTGGGTTGGGGAGTCCTGGCATTGAATAGCTGGGTGGTGAAGATCCAGGCGTTGAATACCCGGGTGATGGTGTGGTGGGAGGAGAAGAGAAAGAGACGCTGTATGGATAGCTGGGTATCGGTCTGTCTGAATGATATCCTGATGAGGGAGAACTGTGGGACGGAGGTCCTGCAGAAGGAGAGCTGTTTGGAGGTGTGGGGGGTATCCAATGATCTGACATTGTGTTTGTTTTCCTATTCAGCCAGCGTCCGTGTATCCCTGTTATAAATGAGGAGAGGTGGGCCTTTTGCGGGTATTTCAACGAATCAAAATTATTCAGGTTCAGTCCATACCTCGACAGCTTCTTCCACTTTTCACGTTAATAGAAACAAATGTTTTCAGTACACTCTAAAATTACAGTCATCACCCTATCCATTGTACAGAGTCAGAGTCAGGGTCAAAGCAGAGGGGCTGGGGAGATTCTTAGCATTGAATAGTAAGGAGGAATCCGGTGATCCGCTGATGGAGGGAGTTACAACGTGTTTTTACTAGGCCAATGGTATCCGTGTATCCCTGTTATAAATGAGAAGGTGGGCGGGGAGTTTGAATTTGGAGAGCGCCTTGGGGAACGAGAGGGATCTTTTCACAACCACGTAATCTTTCCAATACCGTGCTACGGTGGAAGAGAGATGTAATCCAATTACCTCTTTCTTTGAGTATTTTCAACCAGGCGTTGATGGGTATGTTCAGCGTGGTGTGAAACACCCCACATTCAGAATTAAAACATTCCATGACAAACTGATAGGGTGTCACGAACTCAGGCACAAAACTGGTGGACTCAATTGCACGACTCTTCAGACAATATTATGGGTATAACAAAATCTTTACTGAGACAGAAACAATCAAACATAAGGTGCTCTCAGGGAGGATATACAGAAGTACAAACAAAAAACGCTCACTTGGAGGATTAAACAATAACACGGACTTGAACAAAATCTGGTAACATGAACACTTGGTACGCTTGACTCGACTCATTTGACAGACTGAACAAGACGAACTGGCACAGGACAAAGCGAGACAAGGACTATTTATACATGAGGTAGGGGAAAACAGGTGAGACCAATCAGGGGCGGGGTAGACGATCACAATGGCGGGAAAATCACACAAAGGGAGGAAGTCAAGGTCTGAAACGAGAGGGAAAGGTGAGTACAAAATAAAACAGGAAGTTCAAGACAAGACTAGACGTGAGTGACTTTAACTTAACATAAAACTAAAACTAAGGCATGACATTATACCACATGAAACACTAAGCATGAACATGAAATACATTAACAGATCTGGCGAGACACAACACAGGGTCATTTTCAGCATTCAAAGGACAGCTGGTGCGGTAGAACCATCTACCAGAGGGACAGCTCTTAGTCTCCCGCACATCTCTGAACGTCTTTTGTATCTCGGACTCCTCCACCTCCTTCTCTTCGTTACCTTGGCTGTCGTTGGGGATGGAGATCTCCTTGTTGCCAGCGGAGTCTGGATCCATGTTTTCATTCTCCACTATTGCAGTTTCTTTTACGTTGTCGATCCACAGACTGTATAATGAAACCCCGTTTTCCACTTTGAGACAGTTTCTCACTGGGGGAGTGGGGGTGAGGGGGTGACCTAGATCTGTCAACTTAATTAGTCATGGTTAAAAGTGGACTTTTATACTCTCTAATGGGGTTTAAGTGTAATTTTGTTCCAGACAACACTGGTTTAAACCTGCCCTAAACTGCAGCTAAGCAAATGACAGAGCAACAGCCCCATAGTTTGAAGCTTGCATTTTTTGGTATGTAGCCATACAGATAATTTTGGTTTGATTTGCCCAGGTTTAGAGATATCTGTCTCTTATATTTCTGCCTCCACAACCAACTGTAAGCAATATAGAAGCGGGTGGACAGAGGCAAGCTACAAGAGGGTGTGGGAATATGACTCTCTATAGACATCAGGGAGGGAGAGAGAGAGAGAGACAGAGAGAGAGAATCCATTCTACACTTGCACCATTGTGGTTGAAGAAATCAGTAGGATAACATCAAAAACACAATGGTGAGTATGTCTTCCTATTTTGACAGATTAAAGACTTTGTCTAGGGGCAAAGGAATGCATTGATGTAAACATCTTTTTGTTGTTGTTTTTATGAGTGGGGGTACAAATATGAAATGTAAACCTACTCTCCAATAAAAACACCTGGTGCACAGGAATCATAAAACCAGACACAGTCATACTTGTCAATCATATTTGAAATCTCAGCCACTTTATTATTATTATATTATTTTATATTAAAATTGCAAACTGCCCTAAACTCTAGAATAGCAAAACCAGACCTTTCAATCCACAAAATTATTTCAGACTGTGCCAAAACCTGTGAACATGCATGATAGGCACTACGGGTAAAATTAGTCATTGTTACAATACAGTCATTCAGTAAAGGCAGTGGAGCAGTGGGATATGCAGTTACAGATTTTCCGTGTATTTGGTTATTGGCCCAATACAAAATCGGAAATATTTATTTTACTTATTTATTTATTATAAATAATATTTATATTATTTCATTTATTTTAAAAAATGAATAATTGAATTTGTGAAAATGTATTGCAGTTGAGAAACAGAATTTTAAATATGGAAATGCAATACAAACTCAGCAAGAAATCAAAGCATTCAATTCAATTAGTTTGTTGATGGTGTTGCACAACTGTGTTTAAAAAACTGCTTATATATCAATGCAGTGATCACCACTCGAAATTTACTCACAGACGTTTGATTTCTGTTTTTCTTCACCCAGTTCTCGTGAAGATTACTAACACACACACTGGTTTGCAAAACATTTATCATAACTGCAGGCGATGAGTGTAGATTTCACCCAAGGGTCTTCTGCTCACAATATTCTAAGATCAGTTTGTCCAAATTCACTCACTTAAATCTAGTGGTAGCTAGGTAGGTTTATACCTTAAAGCAGTTGCATTTCATAATGACCATCATCCTTGACTCTGAGTCCCTCTTTTATTTTGCCAATAACTGAAGATTCTCTTGAGAGATATGGAATAATCTAAAGCCCAGTTCAGACCAAAGATTCGCGATGAGACAAACGTCGTTTTAGAACGTTGCAGGGAAAAGTTGCAGCGGTGTGAACTGGCCCGTCTCAGCTCGAATCAAGCCGGCTGGTTTTAGAATGTAAGGCACGTCACTTGTTTCAACAGCCAATCAGCTTGATTAAGTGTAGCCTACTTTCTTTATTACACTGATAATTAATACAGTAATGAAATATTGTACTAAATGACTAATGAAAAAGCAACAGCAAGAAAAATAGAGTAGCCTGTAGTTGTTATGGCAGAGTCAGGAGGATACTTTTAATTTTGTTTAATTGTTGAACCTGCCCTCTTTTCTCTTGTAAAACAGTCATGTAACTTCTTTTATCTATGGGCTGTAGCTCACCTGTCGCCAAGAAACGCAGCGTTATCATCAGCAGTTCCCCTGGTGAAATTCTGTCTCGATAGTGACACCAACTCCTCTAAACGACAGAACTGCTCCGGGAATAGATGGGAGAAATTGACAAAAGAGGGGAGATCTCCTGTCTCAAGTTCATGGCATAAATTTACATAAGCCCCCTGGGTATTCCGTTGATGCACCCCTGGATGGCTCCAAATTCTCGACCCTCTCAGTTTTTTATGTTTTCGCCATTTCATCAATACTAAAAATGCAACTGTAGCAAGTAACTCACTATCACTATCGTCATTCATATTTTAAGACGCTACAAATTATATTCAGCTGCAAAAAATGCCTGAAAAGCCGGCAGTTACAACAGAAGTACAAAGAGTCGTTGCTATGGAAATGATACACCGTCTCGTTTAGTCGCTTTGGCATAAACTGGCAGGTTTCAGAACGTTGCAGACCGGCACGTTGCAAGTAGTTGCACGTTTCAACTCGTCTTGTCTTTGGACTGAACTGGCCTTAAAGCTCTCTTCCTCAAGTCAAATTCAAGTGCTTTGATGATATCTGTTTTGATGTAGTGTTCCACCCTTGTGTGGCCAAAAGAGGACGGAATACCAAGCATCTTGTGCTTTACAAACATGGTGACTCGCCCCATTGGCATTGCCATAGTTAATACTCTGGTTACTGTAGCTAACTACGATCCAGCCTAAGTGACTCTCAGGCTGATTCAGATTCTAATTCTTTTGGAAGGAGAGCTTGAGTTGTAGCCAAGTAGGAGGCCAACATCACATCTCTGTTCATGCTTTTGCAGTCTTTGGAGTGGGAATTCAACCTCTGTTTACAAGAATGAGTGTGCAGGTTAGGTTTGTTTGTACACGTAAAATAGGTGGGACTGGTGACAACTCGCAGGGCTAGTTGGTGAACTGCTGTAGTTGGCTAGCTAACTGTTAACTTGCTAGGCAGCCTGGCTCGGCAAGCAATAGTCAGTCACAATAGCTGCCGGAGCTTCTCTTTATTTTCTCTTCTGTCTAATGGTTCTCTGGTTCTCTATTTGTATTGAGAGCTTCTGCTGTCTCTTCAAGGATGAAAGTAGTGAAGCTCTGGGTGTCGCGGTGTGCATGGACATGAACTTCACACTCTGACTCACTTGTGGTTGACACCCATTATGAAATACTTGTGTAGCTGTTATTGGCAGCTTGTATCTATTGTATGCTGCCTCACATGACTCTTTATCTTGCGAGAGTTCCATGCTCCATTATTTCCTTTTCCTTTGACTCGTTCAGCATCAACTTGTAGCAGTGGTCTTCTCATTAGTCAAAACCACTGCTCCAGAGACACAAAACATAGCTATCACAATTTGTTATAGCCCATGATGTCATCAAATACTTTTTTCCAACCAACAGTCAATAACCCAAAGACATTTAATTGTGTTAATATTATGACATGGAAAAGCAGCAAACTTTCACATTTGAGAAGCTTCCACAAGAAGTTAAAAAAGGACTTAGATGATTACTAAGATAGTTGCCAATTGGCAAGATAGTTTCCAATTGAGGTTCTGTCGACTAATTGACTAATAGTTGCAATTCTAGTTAAAGGTGCTGTGTGGAGTTTTGAGAATGTCGTTGTTTTTGGTGACACCGGTGGCCGTTAAGACAATAGCAGTCAGCGTCGTTGCTCGTTCTCGTTCTCGTTCTCGTGTTCGCACACAGTAGGCGCGAGCGGGCATCCTGGGCATCGGCCAAAACAGTGACATGACATACAGTAGACTGAACGTGATTGACCGGCATCATGTTGATAGATGAGGTAAGTGAAGTTACACTGTTATTATAGTTTGACTAATTGGATTTATAAAGAGCAATGTTAGTGAACTAGACATTCATTATTGACGTGATAGCTGAATCGATGGGCTAATGTTTCAGCATAATAGATGATACTTCTTTATTGTCAACTAACGTTACTGTACTGAATGGGTCTGGCAGTGGGTTTAGACAACGATAATACTAAACTAACGTCAGTTATAAACAGATGGTAGGAGTGGGATGACTAACGTTAGACTGGAGATAATGCACATAAAGTAAAGGACAGACGTTTTTGGCAACATATCCTATGTATTTATCTTGCTTTATCATTACAGCTTACCATTGTGTATTTCACTGTTACTGTCAATCAGCATCCTCAAATATGGAAGGCATCGCAATAAAACTACCCATTTTATACATGTTCATTTTCTTTCATTACAGGATTCAAGTTCTGAAGATTATGCAGCTCTACTGGAAGAAAGCAGTGACAGTAGGCCAGAGGGGGAAAGGGGAGAGGCAGTGGTGCAGGGGAAGTGCAGGGCAGGGGAAGGGGCAGAGGCCATGGTAGGGGGAGAGAAAGAGCAGGAGCTGGTTCTGTCACTGAAGAGGACAGACTCCGGGTTGCTCAGCTGACTGCTGCCAGGACAGCAGAGATGCAGGTTGGTCAGTCATAGATTCTTTGGTAAAATAATATATGAATAAAACAGTAAAAAGGTAACACCCTCTTGACATGTGAATCTAGCCATTCTAAACAGATGTTCTTGCTCAATTTCCAGACAGAATTGCAACAATTGACACAAGAGGAGAGGGATGAAGTCCTGCAGATGGTGGTCACCCATCTGCCAGGGGTTTTTCTGGACATCATCTGGGACGTCTGGGAGCCAGGAACCGGGTGGCGGATTAGAGACAAATACCCTGACCCCTTTACATTTTATTTTTTATACAAGCTCATTTATTTTATAGAAGTACATTTTCTTCAGTGTCTTATTTGACCCTCAACAACCTCGGTGTGTGATGTCTCTCCAATGTCTTTCACGTCAAGGCACTTGACCTCAACCAGGCCATATGGATCAACCACTTTGTCATCTCGACTGGCTCCAAGGTGTGGAGCATCGGGGTGAATGATGAGACCACATGGGAGAACATTAACACTGAAGGTCTGTCGAAGAACCTGTGGCTTGAGTTCCACTCCTCTTTCCATGGCTTTGGTCTGCACCCTTAATGATCCTCGCAGAGAGCGTTTTTGCAGTGGATTCTGACCTCACATGAGCTGCTTCATAGAACTTGCTCGCAGTAAGCCGAGGGCGACACATGCTAACCCAGAGTGGGCATTTAGATTGATCCTGTGTTCCTTCTTCAATCCCTGACATTTCAGGTGACACCTCCAGACTCTGCATATGCAGGGGTTCAGCCCAGCTACCTGGTACAAAATGGTATGGTGGAAGTGTGTATCGTGGGACAGGCAAGGAGGGAATTTTTGGAGCATTTGGATGGGTGAGCACATCCTTGGGCAGCACAGCTGGACACTGCTAGGACAGTAGTGAACCCTTTGGGACATCTCCAAATTTTGATGACACCATACTTACAGCAGACATTCCATCAACAATCTTTGCTATAAGTGGTTGTGGTCGAAGGGAAATGAGGGATGCAGCTCCAACAATCACATCACTGTCAGGCAAAGGTCCTAAAACAACATGTTAATGTCTCTGTGTATTTGTTGTCACCTTATGTGAAAATGTATTTTTATTAGTATTTGGTGATTAAAATTACCTCCATATGCTTTGTTCAGAGTAGACTGCACACAGTTCCTACCAGAGGATTTATGTAGTATAAGCTCATCCACTGGTTCTGGAGTGATGCCCTGACAAAACATGTTATACATTTTGCACTAGATTGTTATCTGTTTTGCAACTGTAATGCACTTTTAAATGTATTCTGTTGGTAACTGTTGTCAAATTAAAACTGTATAAAGAATGAGTTAGGGGTTTTTCTTGTTTGTTTGCCAGGCCTGCTGTTTTCTTGTGCAAGCAAGGGCAGCTGGAACATTTTTGGTTCCCAGTCTACTAAAATTACCTGTCTGAAAAAGTAATGCAACCAAATGGTTGCACAAACTTCTTCCAGCAGCACAAGAGCATGAATATGCTGTCATCTCAGGTGGTATTTCTGCAGTTTCAAAGGTGATCTGAAGAAAGTGATGTCAAGACTTTAATATATTTCACAACTTATTTTAATAATATTAATCATTTTATATAAAACAGCCCTGTGATTGACTGGCGACCAGTCCTGGGTGTACCCTGCCTCTCGCCCAATGTCAGCTGGGATTGGCTCCAGCCAAGAGGATAAGCGGTATAGAAAATGGATGGATTTTATATAAAACTTTTTTTTTTTAAAGCTGTTATGTGTCAGTTTCATGATAGGCACAATAAAGATGCATTTGGAATCGCATGCTATGTCGTGAGTGTGTAGTAAGCATTACATTAGATTGGTGTCTATACATTCAGGAAGCCTTGAATTTATGAATGTACTATAGTCCATTTATCAGAATGCGCTGTGGTTTTTAACCGTATAGCTTCTGTTTCTATGGACACTGAGACAATACCTTTTGAGCACAGATATGAAAGGAAAATCATCATCAACTGTTTAACAGGAACAATGTACCATTTAACATTAGCTATTTACATGTATTTACCTCAAGCTGATGTGGTTCCTCATGGATTCTTAGTGATCTATAGCATCTGGCCCTAATTATCACTTTCCCTGCAATATTATTTGAGACAAGACACAAGTACAAACACACAAACGCATAGTTGACAAGAACATTTTTTATTTAAGCATACTTTGAAGATCATCTAACTAACAACAGGTAAGTGCTGAACTAGAAAGTAGTTTAGATGTTAGCTAGCATAGGCTACATACTATGGAAAGTCAGGAAAGGTCTAATTTTTTAAGTTACATTACAGTCCGTTCACACACATGTAGTATAAAGTGATTAATACATGTAAAACGTTATAAAGTAACACTATAAAGTAACACTGATTATAGTAACACTATAATCAGTGTAATACTTTTGATAGCCATCTCTCTTGCTATGCCCTCTCCTCCCCTGCTTTTCTCTATTTTTTTCCTACCACCCCACTCACTTTTACTTTATTCACTTTTTTATTTCTTTCACTCCAAGCTACCATTTGTTTGTCTTTCTTTCCTTCTTTCTTTCTTTCTTTCTTTCTTTCTTTTCCTGTCTCTCTCCTCTCACCCTTACACACAGGCTGGCAATTACTAAATTCCTACAGGACCTCATCATTTGATTCAGTGAAGGCCATGTGTGTATTTTGTGATAACAGTGCTCTTACATTATTGAATATGATTTGTGCAGTCAATTTGTGACATTGAATTGAATTAGAACATTGGTGACCAGTGGCTGTGTTCTTTGCAGTACGGGTTCATCAACATTTGCCTCCAGTCTCTGGTGATAGAGAGGTTTGGCCAGGAGACCTGGGACAAACTGAGGTTTGGGCACATACACATATACATACAAATGGACACCAGTGGCTGTCAGGATCAAGATCATTATTGCGATGATGTTGACAACATTATGTGCAAATTTAATAAATCATGGTTTTTGTATAGCTCTCTACCAGGGGTCCAGGACACCTTCATGACATATACGGTTTACGACGATATACTAACCATCAGCCTGGTGCAGGAGGCCTGTTCACTGCTGGGTAAGAGTTCAAATTCCCCTATGTCTTGGTAGGAGCTCCAGTATTTTCATTAATTTTGTCACCATTTTTAGTGCTAGACTTCCATTGCTATATGCTCTGTACATATCAGACACCACATTTTCTCAGCAAATTTGATGATTTATGTCTCTAGGGGAGGTGATTGTTAACATTTGCGCTGGTCAGTCATTTAATAATCCCATCCAGAGAGCGTATGTGGGTAGTTGTTCACCCCCACCCCTATATAATTACAGCCTAAGTTACCTACTGTTTTTCTGTGAACTGGTTGGTCCTCATGTAATTTAAATGCCATCTGGAGTGACACCCTTGTTTTTTAAACTGGATTTTTTATCAGCTAAGCGTGAAATTTGAGTTTTGTGTGAAAATTGAGACCATCAAAAAAAATTGGCTTTACCTTTTGCCTTTGTCTTACAGACTGTACATGTCTATTACAGACCACGTCCTGTAATTTCATAATGGTTAGAATGCCATCCAGAACGATTAGTTAAATTGCTGAGGAGGATGTTAATCCCATCTGAATTGGGCTTTTGAGATATGTTGTGATAAACCAAAGAATTCATCAAAGGGACATTTTGACCTTATGGTAGCACTGGGGCTCTTGGATAAAAGGTCATATCCATACAAAATGTTATCAAAGTCTGGCCAGTTGTGGAGTGTCTTGCTCAGGACCAATGAATGCAAGGTAACAACTAAGGGCGTTTTCATACCTATAGTTTGTTTGCTCTGGTCTGAATCAGTTGATGAGTTTGTAAACTTGGAGCGTTTTCCCCTTGGTTCGGTTTCTTTTCACACAAAGGAAAAATCCAACCGAACTAAAATGCATCACTACAAACCATGTGAGAACGTTCACTCCGCTTATTGGTCATATGTGTCTGGGGATGTTACACACGATAACAGTAGGTGGCGGTATGAACCATTGACGTTGGTTTGTAGTCCGCCAGTAAAACTAAGGTCCTGTGTTGTGAACTAGTGCATATTTCTGTGAGAGAAACTTTGCTGGTTCATTCTCCAGCTAGCTGCTGCTACTAGAAACAGTTTGCACACTCTGTCGCATCGCAGAATGCAAAGTACACCTGGCTACAGGAGCCGTTTAGCTCAAACTTGCGGAGTTTACCGAATAGTTGGGTCGGATCGAGGTCAGACCACGTTACCACCACAAATTAACCACTCCAGAGTTCGTTGGGACCATACCGAGAACACCTCTTCTAAAGGGTCTTGGTGCAGTTGTTTTGGTCCGCACCCGAGTGCGATTACTGTGTTCACACATGCCCAAACAAACCGCACTAACCGGGAAAACGCACCGGGGTTCATTTTAACCGAACCAAACAGGTTAGGTGTAAAAATGCCCTAAGACAGTGCAGCACAATAAGATTAAATCAAAAACGATTGTTTATAGGTATATATAGAGATACTTTTTCATTCTGATGCTGATTTCAATGTACAGTAAGATGTATATATTGAATTGTGATTTTAAAGGCCAACATTTTATTCAGGCATAATATTTCTTCTAAGCATGGCTATGATATTCTCTTGATAAAACAAAGTTACAGTCTAGCCAGTGACTGAATTAAGGAGCACAAATGGACACGCTTTCCTAAATTGTACACACACTGTCCTCATGTAAAGAAGCTTTTTATATTATAAGGAGTTTGAGTAAAAAGCATATAGTTGTTTCTGAAATGCAGTGGCATAACATTGTAATTTTCATATTGTCAAATATGTGGTTTTCTGTTGTTAAAAAGGTATACCATATTTTCTGTAAATAATATTTTGCACTATAACATAAACAAAAGCATGTAGGTGTGTGAGGTGTGAATTTACGCCTGTGTGTGCATAAGTCAAGTGTTAACAATGTCCCTGATGAAATCTAACAGGTTACACCCAGTCGATGTTTATATCACTGCATGCACAATCACTGTCCTAAAATGAATGCAATTGAAAATTGATGCAAAATTTTTCTTTTTTTTAAGTTACAGAATATAGTGCTTACTTGGAGGAAAATAGTTACTTCTTACATTCCATAGCAGTTGCTAAACAGTTGTGTAGAAAGGATCGCCATGTGACTGCGGTTTCAGGTTCTATTTTAATATAATCCCATGTAAGAGATTATTAAATACATATGTTTATTTTATTTTATTTCCTTTTTTATGATGTCAGTACTGTAGAAACATTGTAAGGTTAGAGTATAATACGCTACACATTTGTAACAGGTCAGTTATTTATTGGTATATGTATAGATGATATTTGGCAGGTACATGATTATGAAACAGTGGGCCCCTGTGCACAGATGTGTAAAACATAACAAGAATTGTTTATTTAGGGCATGTCAACAGGGTCCAATTATCTAGACAGTACATACTTTTGGGAATAGGCTGTAATTGAATATCTGCTTGCTGCCAAACAGGTGTGCACTGGGAGGCCAGACTACAAATGTAAAGTGATGGGTATTATGGATATAATATCTATAACGTTCTGTGACAGTGTTCCTCTATATGTCTTTTGATGTTTCAGATGTCCCTGCTGATGAATTTCTTAAGCTTTTTGGAGAACATTTCTTTTTATTTTGTAAGCAAGCGGGCTATGACACCATGCTGAGGACACTGGGAGGAAATCTAATTGAATTCATTGGAAATCTGGATGCTCTCCATAGTTACCTGGCTCTGTCCTATCAGGTATTCTCATGTGTGTCATTATTACTTGTTTGCATCCTGTTAGCCAACAACTTCTCATACCTAAAAGGAAACAACCAGACTTGGCAAATACTTGAACTATGTTCTTACTGTGAGTGCTCAGTGCGCCTTAGGAAAATGCGATGCACATCTGTTATAGAGCCCCTTGTGTTCCTCTTTCTAATTTACTGCTTAGTGACTGTGATGATTATGTCAGTGTTGGAAAAGAGAAGTGAAGCGGCAGAAAGGAATAATAAAAATGCCAGGCGTGTAAAACGTGAAACACGGAAAGTGATTTCATGAGCAATTGTGGAGATTGAACGTGAGTTGACTGAGGCAGAATTTCCACAGTGTGAACAAAGAAGAATGGTAAGATTGCCAAGCAAGACAGCAAGCTATAGTATAATATGAAAAATTACAGTGAACTCATACCTATGAAATATAAGCCCAACATAAGTAGATTTGAGGCCTGACTTGACACCACACACTCTGCAGCCCCAATGTACTGTATGTTAAGAATACAAGCGAAGATCTGTGCTGTGATCTTATAATTTCATGCAAGGCAAAAAACAAAAAAGCAAATGCTATATATAATGTAGTTAACTGATATCAAATTAGGTCAGGGATTTTTACCATATCTATGCTAGACTACTTAAAGCTGCTATAATCAATATTTTTGTAATAAAATAATATAATATAATTTAAAAAAATAACAATGATGAATTTTATAAATGACAATGTGACAATGTGAAAGGGGTCTCTTGTAGTGATAGAGAATTATAACCTGAATCTGCAGCTCCACTCGGCTTTATGGAGCTTTATAGAGAGTTTCAGCTCATCGTTTAGCTGTCCGGCCCCCAACTTGCTGCAGCTGTTCTGCGGAAAAGCTCTAAAGACCCATAGGGTCAGTAGATACCTTGGTTTTAGGGTCACACTTTGGTACGTTTTCAGTATAGCAAACAATTGTAAAAAAAAATATCATTTTTGTCAATTATTTTGAAAAATGTAAACATTCAACAGTGGCTCATTAGCCATAATCCTTACTGTAACAGTTAAAGCATGCGTGCTGGCATATTGTCAATAAGAAACTAAATAAATAAATAACACAAATGTCAGTAATGCTCCTAACCAACTGCAGCTTGCACTTATTTATACAGGGCAGGCACAACGGACTGACTAAAATGCACACGTGAAGGCACATTGTAGCAGGGCTGAAGCATTTTGACCATATGCTTAAATTCTATATTCTCTACAAGTGAATATGGTCTCTCTGCAGCGATAAACACTCCTACAGCATTAGTTATTACTTTGGCACTAATCTCGTGTCACCAGACTTATCTCCACACTTGGGTTTAGCACTGTGCCAGCGCTGGAGAACGGTCTGTCTGAACCCATTATCATTTTGTAATAGGGGAAAAAACGCCCTGGCCTGTTTGTATTTCTTTAAACCAAGCCCAGGATGCGGCTATGGTGCACTTTCATAATAATGTTGGGTGGGAACTTGCCATTTTCTGGCTGAATGTGGAGGTGAGGGCCCTATGCAGAGCCAAAAAGGCTGCCTTTCATTCAGGTGACAAGGAAGCTTACAGCACCGGCAGAGCAAGACTGAAAGTTGGCATCAAGGAGGCAAAGCGAAGGCATCAGGAGAGACACCTCAACACCAACAACACCAAAGACATGTGTTGTGTGGCAGGTGATCCAGACCATCACAGGCTACAAAAGCAGGAGCACCCCATCATGTGTGAGGCCGTGTTGCCAGATGAGCTTAGCACCTTTTATGCTCGCTTTGATCTCCTCAACAAAGAGTCAGCTGTTTGTTGATTTCAGCTCATCATTCAAAACAATCACCTCCATGAAACTGATTGTCAAACTCTGGGCTTGAGTACAACACTCTGCAACTGGTTAGTGGACTTTCTCACAAACAGATCACAGACAGCAGTTCGGATTGGTCGTCACACCTCCTCCACTCTAGTGCTGAACACCGGAATGTTCAGGTGTGGCCACCCCACGACTGCAATCCCTGAAATGGAGAGAACTCTGAAGTAAAGTTTGCGGATGACACCACCACCATCAGCCGGATTTCAAATAACAATGAGACTTCGTATCACAAAGAAATGAACAATCTTGCATGGTGCAGCAGCAACCAACTGCTCAAAATCAGCAAAAACAAGGGGCTAAATGTTGACCTTAGCAAAAAGGAGACAACAAAGACACATACCTCTGTCTACATCAGTTTAGCAAGTGATCAGTTTTAGGTTCCTGGGAATCAGCATCACAGAGAACCTGTCATGGACATCATACATCTCCACCCTGGTAAACAAAGCTCAGAAAGAGCTGTATTTCTTAAGGAAACTTAAGAATGCAAAATTCCACCATCCTGATTGGAAACATTGGCATGGGATGTGGACGGCCCAAGACAGGAGGGCTCTGCTGCAGCGGGTGATTACAAAAAACCTGATCATTAATACCCATCTACCAAGCATCAGTAATATTGGTGAGATGAGGTGCCTGCATAGATCCCAAAGGATACTAAAAGACATACCCAACCCAGCCACAGCCTGTTCACCTGCTGCCATCTGGTAAGCTTTACAGAAGTATCTGCTACCATACCACCAGACTACTGAGCAGCTTCTTTCCTCAGGTTGTGAGACTCCTCAACTCATCCTCCGCTCTCAGGCAACCATCCATCCCTGCATGCTGTCCACTTTTAGACCTCTTAAATATGGACTGTGTGGGGACACCCCTATGTGTCATGATTAAAAACAGGAATTTCATTAACTGTACCTTATAGAGACAACTAGTATGAGAGTTTCTTCATAATATTTTTCTGTTTGTTTGAACTTGAACTGAATCTGAATCATACCTCCTGTTTTTAAGGAAATGAATGCACCGTCTTTCCGAGTGGAGATGACAGACGATGGGAAGATGCTACTTCACTACTATTCTGACAGGAAGGGCCTGTACCATATTGTACCTGGTAAAATAAAAAACACTGATTTACTTTCTCAATCCACTGCATTGATCCTGATCTTACATGTTGCAAACTGTTTTTAAAAAAAAGTTTTGATATTGCTTTAACTAACGGCTGTAGCTATATTGACTCATCAGAGTTACATAATGTGATGAAAGATTATACCAATTATCTTGGTATCACTCTAGGGCATTGTTGGGCAAGTTACCTGAAAAGTGTAATCGATTACTATTGACTTATTACTCATTGAAAAAATAATCACATTGCGCTGATTTTGCACGTTACCATACCACTACCTTTGTACAATACATATACATATGCTGCACAAATTTCATTGTGCAGCCTTGTGTTGTAGAATAACAAATAAATGTACCTTGAATCTTGAAAACAAGATGTAAAATTACTAAAAAGATATGTAAAATGACAGAAGTAAAACAACTAAAGAGATGTAAAACAACTAAAAAAAGACATTCAAGTAAATAACAATAATAATAATAATAATAATAATAATAATAACTTAATTTATATAGCACCTTTTGAAAGCAAAGTTACAGTTAAGTGCATTACAGTAAGAGCAAATAAAACAGTATAGTCAATCCAGTAAAATAATACAATAAAATAATACAAGATTCACATAGGTTAAACAGGATAAAATAATTTACGAAGTTAAAATGCCATCAAGCGAAAGCTGTACAATAAAAGTGAGTTTTAAGAAGCAATTTAAAAGGGTGTCTATTTTGCCTGCCTGAGATCTTTCGGCAGGGAGTTCCACAGTTTAGGGGCCCAGACAGCAAAGGCCCGCTCACCTTTCGTGACAAGCTGAGATTTTGGCACTGTAAGTAGGGCCCTGCTGGAAGATCTCAGGCAGCAATCAGGCTCATAGGGAATTAGTAGGTCACAAATATAGGCAGGAGCCTGACCATTCAAGGCTTTAAACACCAGCAATAAATAAGTCAATTCTGAAACTCACAGGCAACCAATGGAGGGCCACAAGGATTGGTTTAATGTGGTCGCTTCTCTTAGTGTGTGTTAAGATCCTGGCAGCAGCATTCTGAATCAGCTGCAGTCTTTGGATATTGCGCTTGCTGATGCCAGAATAAAGTGCTTTACAATAGTCCAGCCTGAAGCATGGATGACCTTTTCTAGGTCTGCAATGGAAAGGAATGACCTGATCTTGGTTAGCTGTCTCAGCTGGGCAAAACAAGACCGCAGCACTTTGGCTACCTGAGCATCAAAAGACAGCTCAGAGTCAAAAATAACTCCTAGGTTGCGAGCCTCTTTGCGAACATTATTCGTTTACGTTGCTTGAGCTATGGCCAGATGGGGTAATTATAATCACCTCTGATTTGGAGTCATTTAGCTGCAAGAAATTTTTGGACATCCATTTTTTTATTTCAGCAAGGCAGGACAGGATACAAGTAACATTAGTGTTACCAGTCTTTAAAGGGACATACAATTGGGTGTCATCCGCGTAGCAATGGAAATCAATGCCGTGTCTACACATGATTTGCCCCAGGGGTAGCATATAAATAGTGAATAAGAGGGGGCCCAGAATTGACCTTTGGGGGACCCCACAAGAGAGAGGAGCACAAGTGGAGGAGGCATCTCCAAGCATAACAGAGAAAGACCTATTCGACAGATAGGAAATAAACCAATCCAGAGCCACATCACTGATTCCAACATAGTTCTTCAGATGGTTGATTAAAACATTGTGGTCCACTGTGTCAAATGCTGAGCTGAGGTCAAGGAGAATTAAAATGGAGTACATGCCTGTGTCGGTTTCAAGTAGTAAGTCATTTGTAACCTTGACCAGAGCAGTCTCAGTACTGTGTACGGAGCAAAAGCCAGATTGAAAATTTTCAAAGATTGCATTGTTGTTCATAAAAGAAATTAGTAGAGCAGAGACTACTTTTTCTAAAATCTTTGATAAGAAAAGGCAGTTTGGAAATGGGTCGAAAATGACTTAAAACTGAAGGATCTAGAGAGGGCTTCTTTAAGACGGGATAAACAGTGGCATGTTTAAAATAGGAGGGGAAAATGCCAGAAGTCATCGAACAGTTTATAATAGCTAAAATGTTTGGGCCAACCGTCTGAACTACAGCTTTTAAAAACCAAGTGGAAATGCAGTCAGAAGAGCAGGAGGAAGATTTTGAATGTGCAACAGTGTGTTCCAGGGTTGACAGTGAGATTTCATTGAAGTGAGTTAAGGTGGCAATTGGTCTAGAGCCACCATCAGGCTTTCTGTAATCACTGTCAAAATTCTGTTGAATCTCCCCTATTTTGCCACAAAAATAATTCAGAAATTCTTCACATCTCTCAGGGGAAGGTTCAAGTAGTTGGCTAAATGGGGAACCAATCACGGAGTTAACAGTCTTAAAAAGGATTCTGGGATTGTGGCCTTGTGGCCCAGCAATCAGATCTGCAAAATAGGTGCTCTTTGCTGCTTTGATCAAACTTTGATAAGTAAACATTAGATTTTTTAGTGAAGCTGCCTTTCTGTAGTGCCTCTTTAGAATTCTTACTTCATCATTCAACCATGGCAGAGAAAAAGGCTTCAGCTTTTTATATCTAATTGGAGCTATGGAATCTAAAGTAGTACTGCACGACCTGTTAAAAACACTGACAAGGTCATCTACAGTGAAGCCATGTTGCTCACCATTATTAAAAAATGTGTGAGGCAGTGAAGGCTTGACAGAAACGGGGGACAGAGAGTGAATTTAGGGAGCGGGAGTGAATCATAGTGGTGGCTTTGCAGTCAGCAGAGAGGAGTGGAACCTGGAACGGCACTGCATTGTGGTCAGAGACCACAAAGTCTACCAAGTTCATATAATCCACACAGACACCATGAGAGAGTACAAGGTCAAGTGTGTGCCCTTTGTCATGGCTAGGGAGCTTTACAAACTGTGTCAAATCTAAAAGAATCTAAAAGTTGAATAAAGGCAGATGCAAGCGGGGATGAAGGACAACAGACATGGATATTAAAATCACCAAGAATAAGAACTCTGTCATATTGTATCATAATAACTGATAAAAGGTCAAAGAATTCCTGAATAAAACCAGAATTAGGTTTAGGGGGCCTATAGCCCCATATGAGCCAGTTCGCAGCCAGTTAGCAGCCTTAGATCCTCGGGTGGGGCCCTTCTGGCTGTTCCAAAGTTGAGGTTTAAATCTAAAGGTGACCGTGCTTTTGCTATCAGGGCCCCTCGGCTTTGGAACGACCTGCCCGAGGAGATAAGGCTCACAGAATCAGTAACTTCTTTTTTTTATTTGTATTTATTGATCATTAATTTTTATCTTGTTTTTGTTTTGCTTTACTGTTTGGCTTTCTGTTGTTGTATTGCTTTCTGGGTATCCTGCTTTTGCTTTGTCTGTTGAATCTGTTTGTCTGTTGAAGCACTTTGTAAACTCTGTTTTTAAAGGTGCTATATAAATAAAGTTATAATTATTATTATTATTATTATATAGATTAAAACACATAGAATGGGTAATGTATTCTTTAAAATAAAACCAAGCAACTCAAAAGTGGTGAAACAGCCAAGAGAGACTGGGTAGCAACTAAAAATATTTCTGTGAATAACTGCCAGGCCACCCCCTCGGCCTGTCATCCTTGGCTGGATGCTAAACTAGTGTCTGATCCTCGTGTGTATTAAGAAGTAGGACACCAAAAGCAAAGTGCTTGAAGTGAAAGCTATCCATCTCTGTATCAGGGCTCTTGAGATTGAGAGGGAGATCTTCTACACCTGTGTCTGTTTGCCATAAGTTAGCATATGCTTTTAATACAGGTGATTTTCCCCAAAAAACACATATTGTGTGTAAAAACTGATTGATTAAAAACTGCTCAGAAGACTTAGAGGATTAGGTATGTTGTATAAAAAGCAGAATTCTGGCTAACCGTAGCCCCAGTTTGTGCCGCTCACACATGCTGGTTGCGTTTGCATTTGCCTGGTAAGCGCATGCGGAAAAACGATTCAGAACCTAACAACATATTCAGGGCTGATGAACAGTAACAAACCACAATAAACAGCAGGGCTACGGCTATGTACTGACACTCCCCCAAAGACACACACAATGGAGAGCCTCTTGTAGCAGAGCCACTAGCCCAGCTACAACACAGGTACCCACACAGTGATTCTCTCAAAGGGACAGTCAGTCTCCCATGTGTCCCCTGACCTTCCGCGTCACATACTATGTAGCCATGAGGCCACACTTCTTACAGTTATTGCTTTCTCACTCTGTTGCATTTTTTTAAATACGCTGAGAGAGAGGGTTCTAGCATAATTTGAGGATGTTACTCACACATAGCCATGTGATTGTGTCTGAACAAAACCTATTCACTTTCATGCTGAAGCAGAAACGTGCCAGGCTTTATCTTGCAGTAGACAGCTACTATAATAATTGACCACACACTGATCTCTCACTACCTCCCATCCACTACACATCTGTAACTTATTTTTTCCCATTTTTTCCATCTTGCTGCAGGTATCATGGAGGCAGTTGCCAGAGAGTTTTTTGATAGCGAAGTGACCATGGTGATTCTCAATCAATCAGAGGAAAATGAACGGACAGGGAAGAAGGAGCATGTTGTGTTTCTGGTCAAACAGACCAAACAAGCTAGCAAGACTAAAGACCAGGACCATTCCAGTTATAGAGGGGTGGGTGTCTGTGGATGAATGTGCATTGTCTGTTTCGATATGTATATAATATGTGTGTTTCTGATTCTTGGCCCACGTGTGCTCTGTGTGATTTTCCCCAGGAGGCATTATTCAGAACAATGAGGGACAGGTGTGTGTCACTGGCTGGGAAAAAGAGTGGCTGGGAACTGATCAGGGCTGTGGTTCTCACAGGAAAAGGTTAACTTTATATAAGTTTCTACTTAGCATTTCTGAGCTTATGTAGCAACCACAAAGAGGTGTATTTTTTAACTTTGGAGAAAGCTAGTCTTGCTGTAGCTCCCTGCTTCCAGTCTTTATGCTAAGCTAGGCAAACCTCATCCTGACTCCAGCTCTGTACTTAATACAGACATGAGATTGATATCCATCTTCTCATTAAACTCTTGGCAAGACAGCAAATTAGTGCGATTTCCCAAAATGTTGAACTATTAATTTAATTGATTACATGCTGTATTGTTTCCTGTGAATCCCCTTTGCTTAGGCAGTCAATCTGAATCTAGTGCGGAAAGGGCAGACTCCGCCACTACCAATAAAAACTACTATAGAGAGATAACTACCGAATGTAAATACATTGAATACAAAAAACTGGCCACATATATAGTATCAAAAATGGGGTTTGATTTCATGAAAATCTAAGATTATAATTTTAATGTGAACATAGGCTAATATATATTATAGGGTAGCTTCTCCAACACTGATGGAATGGGTGTGTTTGATTTACTTCCCAGGCAGCCTCCAGTGCACCTTCAGTCCATGTTACCCAAACAAGCTGTGGATGGAAGAGAAAGCTTTCTGCAATACTTTTCCCTTCCATATTGTCTTTGATGAAGATGTAAGGCTCCATGTGTCTGTATGCTTTACTAGCTCCATGAGAGTATGGGAGTATTTTGACTCAAACTCATGCTGTGGAACCCTCATACCTTGTGTTTCTGCCACCTGTCTGTCTTTCTTTGTTCTCTGCTCTCTTCTGGTCTCTGTCCTGGACTGTCTTATCAGCTGAAGGTAAAGCAGACAGGGGTGAACATACAAAAGTTTATTCCAGGTCTCCAGGTCATGAATACTACGCTGGACCAATACTTCACCATTATACACCCACAGGTAAAACACAGTCACAGATCCAAGAGTTCAAAGATTTACTAACACAGTTGTGAGACTGTGTGAAATGTAGCAGAATACATGAAAATACACTGGCAGAGAACACAGTCGAGTACAGTAATGAGTGGAAGGAACAGAAGAGTGTAGTAGAATGGAATCACAGCTATTACAATGTATGTATGAATAAGCAGAGAAAAGCCTCTATTTTGTGGAAAGCAGTGCTCTGATCATGAAATTTGGTACTTGGTATTTGGAGTTGTTGGTATTTTGGCCGACTGTGTCAATACAGGTGGCTTTGTGAAAATGGCACGTCAGCAGCACAGCGGCGGTTTAAGTCCTCCATCAGTGTCTACACCGGGTGTGTTTAGGTGCACAGCATTAGGAAATTATTTTTCATTAGCAGTAACGTAACACTGCTCTTATGGGGCTGTAGGAAAGTAAACAGCAAAGAGTGAGGCTGATATCAGTAAAATCAAATTAAAACAGTATATAATCCAGGGTTATTGTTTCCTGAATCCCTTGAATATGTGTGGCTATTTGAATCCGACACGGGAACGGCAGACTTCGCTCCTAACAATTTAAAATACTAAATAGAGAGGTCATTTCTGAATGTAAATGCATTGAATTGCTATTGCAACTTTAAACCAAATAGAGAACTATAAAGTGCAGTAGAATATAGTGGTGAGCTGTAGTAAACATTAAACCAGTATTAAACCTGTCTTCTAGGTGACTTTTACCATTGAGAGCATCAGGAAATTCATCAACAGTCAATTTGTCTTGAAGAGCTACACAGACAAACACACCACGCTCAAATTAAGAGGTGGGTTCTACTACACAGCACTACAATATATTTTATAAATACACCCACACTGTTAGTTGTACTAAAAATGGGAACCAACTTCATCTTCATCCACAGTAAAAGTGCTTTTTGAGAAAAGCTTTAAAAAAAGAAAGATCAGTAAGTGCTAGCATGGGGTGTGGAGGTTTTCAGCCTGCAGTGGAACATAGGCAATGACTTCAGGGGGTAATCCTTGACCGAGATGAGCGACTACATGGGCCTTGGAGCAACTGCGTGGCCAATCGTCACCCAGGATCACACCCAGATTTCTAACTGTCTGCATCACCACAGTATTGTCATGGTGATGGACAGGCTTCAGTGTGGGCATCCCTTCCCCTGAAGAAACCTATTCTCAGTCTTGTCCTGGTGGACATTCAAGTGGTACCTTAACATGCACTTTGATATGTCTGCAGGTAAACAGTAATGTGTGCCTCCACCTGAGTGTTGGAGTTTACACAGTTTTACAGAACTTTACTTATGTAGGCAGCCTTATTAGCTAGGACAGTGGGACACAGAAGGACAAGGCAAAATTGGGGAAAGTCCAGGGTGCGTTTTAATATCTGGATGTCTGAGCAATACATTATATAACAGTAACAAGAAGTTCATCCTAATCTATGGTTTTGAATGCTGTCAGAAAGCTAGCCAAGTTGAACTGAACTTTGGGGGGAGGCTCAACATGGTGCGATGGAGATAGCTCATTGTGGCCTTATGTCCCACAGGGAACTTAAAGGTTTGAGCAAGTAAGTAAGAGCAGACAAAAATGGAAAATGAGCGTGTCTGTGGGTACTCAAGAGCAGTGTCGGCAAACACTGAAATAATAACTGAACTGCATTCTCTCCATAGGTTAATCTGTATTCAATTTATCTGTAGGTCAGATGTTATGGATGGAGTCTCTTGGCTGTATGCTGTACCTGTGTTCTCCAAAGCTACGAAACCTCCAGGAACTTCAAGATGTCGGCCTCCACCTGGCTGACCTGGCCCAGCACGACGTCACCAGAGACCTGGTTCTCCTCAATCAGCAACGTCTAGCTGAGATGGAGCTCACCAACCAGCTGGAGAGGAAAAAAGTAGGAAAGCAGCTTTTAGTTCATGCAGTCTTTTGTGAGTCCTGCCCAAAATGGCAGCCCAATTTACAAACACAAACAGCTCAATGGTTCTACAATAAATTAGAACACATAAATGTAGTTTTTAGAGCTTGATTTTATATTGACATCTATTTTATCT
Organism: Macquaria australasica; assembly: GCA_005408345.1. NCBI lineage: Eukaryota > Metazoa > Chordata > Actinopteri > Centrarchiformes > Percichthyidae > Macquaria > Macquaria australasica. Next base: position 205,533 of record SEMN01000399.1, on the reverse strand, counting down.
TGTACAGCGTCTTTGAGCACTTGTAAAAGCGCTTGATAAATAAAATGTATTATTATTATAAAAGTAATTTGCCATTTGAGGCAAATATGTGGTTTGGGATATTGGGCTATATAAATAAAATTGACTTAATGAAAACAGAGCATGTTGTTATATAAAATGAGTACATGAGGCGTCTGCACATGAAGCTGTAAACCAAGTGAGTAGAGAGTTACTGTTCATCAGAATCAGAATCGGCTTTATTGGCCAAGTATGCGTACACATACAAGCAATTTTTCATTGCTCTCAATATACTTACACATAACAGCTAGGACAACATAACCAAATAATAGTAAAAAAATAGACAGGGCTATTATGTACACAAGTATGTGAAGAAAATAGGTGTATATATATATATATATAAAGCGCCAATGACCAACAACATAAATAAAATGTCTATATACAAGTCAAGTGTTTCTGTAAGTTACAAACAATACAAATAGTGTAAAGAAATAAATAAGAACACTATGTTCAATATGTTTCAAACAGACCTCATTTTGCTGATTAATCACTAATATGCTAATTCCATTAGAATTTCTTTGAACAACTATGAGGAAGCGATAGTGGTAGCATCTACCACTTTAACTGTTTTCAGTGCCTGTACTTCTACTGATAGTTCACTTCAACTTTCACCTCAGCTGTTTTGAGTGCTTACACATTATCTGCCACTTCAACTCCTTTGTGGGCTTATACTTCCTCTGCCATGTCGAGTGTTGACAACTAATCTCTTCGACTCAATTGAGTGCAGCCACTTTGACATCTCTCAGTGCTTATACTTCAACTGCCACTTAATTTCCTTCCAGTGCTCTCAAGTGCTTTAACTACATTTCAGAAGCTCCAAAGAATCCAGACGTTAAGATGTGTTTTAAAGAACAACTTTTCAGCACTGGTGAGAACATGTAAATTTCTCTAAGAAAATATGTCTTTTTCTAGTTTTGGATTATATTGACTGACATAGAGCACAAGACAAGGACTGGGACAATTTCTTGGGTAGAAACTACTTCACTGCAAGGTCTGATGATAAACCAAGACAGTGTTTCTTGAAGGTGTTTTTTGTCAATGTTTTGAGCACTTAAACGTAGGTCACTACTGCGCAGGCTCTGGCTCCAAATGACCAGATCACCAACGTGACATGGCAGCGCCAATCAGCGCCTGATTTTTGTACAGCGGGAAGAAGTGGAGACTTTATATACATCTTTATATACAGTCTATGCTTTTCACAGGTAGGGAAATATAATTTATTTTGTGTGCCTGTGTGTGCGTGTGTGTAGGAGGAACTGAGAATTCTGTCGCGGCACCTAGAGATTGAAAAAGAGAAGACAGAGACTCTGCTGTATGCCATGCTGCCACGTCACATAGCCAATCAGCTTAAAGATGGGAAGAGTGTAAAGGCAGGTCAGTATGTCTATCAACCCAGCTGTCTATCTCTATATATCTGTCTGTTGCTCTGTCAAAGTGTCTGTCTTTTCAGGGGAGTTTGAGGTGTGCACTATTTTGTTCAGCGATGTGGTAACCTTCACAAACATCTGTGCTGCCTGTGAGCCCATCCATGTGGTTCACATGCTCAACTCCATGTACTCCAGGTTCGACCGACTCACCAATATACATGACATCTACAAGGTATTATCCCATTTGTCATCTCCACAGGAGGTTTAGGGTGGATATTGTGGTGGTTAAAATAACTATTTCTAGATGACATTATGAAAGGCTATTCTAGTTCAAACAAGGAAGCTATTGTGTTGTAGCTAAAATGCACTGTTGAGGATGCTCTTTCTGCCAATTCCCAACCTGTATCAAACTTTCAAATTCCTTATTGAATCTAGGTTCAGCTTTTAATATTTGTAACTAAAGTTATAAATAATCTAATTAAAAGTAAAATATTCAAGTAAGATCTGCATTTTGTTTGCCGAGAAAGCAGGACACTACCACTGTAGTTCTCAGTGGTAGACTTTAATGTTGTTACAACCTGCCACAAATTAACCCTAGTATGTGACAAAAGAGGGAGACGACACATAGTCTGTAAATAATATACGTTTTAATTACGTAAACAATACAAAAGGATATGTCTGTCAGTAGGTCAGCATGTATGGAATGTCTGTGTGAGTGGTGAAGTGAAGTGGTCAGTCGGCAGGTCAGGGAAAGAGAGTGAGAGGATCTTGCAGGATTGATTGACTGACCGTCACAAAGTTCACAACCTGTAGTTTTAATTTGAAAATGAAATGAGCATACCATCAGCACTAGCTGAAAAAAAGTTTCAGTTCTTTGCTAATAAAAAAGTGTGAAGCGATAAAGGTTCCTTAAGAGATTCAATAGCATCACATCCTAGCAAATCCAAATATTTCATCAACCTGTGATCAGATCCAACGCGGAGTCGACTATCAAAACTCAACTCTAGCAGTTGTGATGTAGCAATGTACAACAATTGTACATTGTGTTCTTCTTCTGTTGGTGTATGTTTAATTTGGTTGGTGTGGTGAAATTATATGAGAAGCATGCTGTATATGGGTAAAAGGTTATAAATCTGTCATAACCTGTTTAATAGAAGTTTCATCACTGTTCATTTGAACTGCATATTTCACAATCAAATATAATTTGAATTGCCTTGGGGTTTATTGGTTTCCTGAAGGTTGAGACTATTGGTGATGCATACATGGTGGTGGGTGGCGTTCCAGTCCCTACAGAAACCCATGCTTGCAGAGTGGCAAACTTTGCTTTGGGTATGAGGATAGCAGCCAGAGAGGTCACCAACCCTGTAACAGGCGAACCCATACAGGTAAGAATTTTTAATCAGGTCAGATAATTTGTGAACTACATTTTTATGCTTACCCTTAGTAACTGATATCTTGTCCATGTATATTGTGACCAAAAGAAGAGACCTGATCCCTTCTAGTGCCCATAGAAGGATTTTTACTTAAAGACTAACTGAAAATCAAGCTGAAAAGTAGTTTAAAGTGCTTTTTCACTCTGTTGCACCTTTGCACACTTGCTGGTGGTTGGGTGTAGCTTCCTTGATGTGGTCAGTACTCACCACATCAGGGTGTACTGACCATATCCTTAGTACACTTCTGCATCACAGCAGCAAGAGGAGAACCACTCTAGGTCAGCAAAAACAAGATTTTCAGCTAATTTTCAAAGAGTACCTCAACATCAGCTCAGTTTTGACAGCTCAAAATTCCAACAAAGATTCCATAGTGCTTCTGAGTTTCTCATCTGACCATGCAACAAAGCCAGATTTGGTGTGCTTAATCTGTCTTCCTCACAATGGCACCAAATTAACCAACCAGAAGACTGCACAGCATGTGGCTGTGTGTGCAGAAACACATGGTGGTACTGGGGCACACACATAAAGGAGTTTTAATAACTTGGCTGAGCTGAGTAGTTTTTCTGTGTTAGGGGATGAAATTAAATAGCTCTGTTCTGAAATCTGCTTCACCAATCTACACAGAACATAAGGAATTTGTTCCCACAAGATAATAACTTGCACATGTTGAAAATCCTAAAAGGATGGGAGCGCTGAGTCTTGAGGAAGCATGGGAATAAAAAGAAAGTTTGTTATATTAATACATTAATTAAATTTGATAGACAGACACAATTATAGCCAATAGTTGTGAAGCATTCCCTAGATTTGTAGTTTTTCCTCTGCCCCGCGTTCTCTAGTAATCAGGGATCTCGCTCAAGGTCACCAAGCTTATCTAACTATTCCTAATACCATATGCCATGTTATAGAGCCACAGCAGTTGGTCTGTCATTGGCTTAGCTATAATTTAAGGTTTAGACCACAGGTAAGCTAAGGGTTGTGCTGTCAGGAACAAAACCACATGGTCTCTTAAACTCCATTGCTATGTCCTCAGAAGCTGTAGTTTAAACTGCATCTGTTGTTTAGTCTAAAACCAGCTGCTGTGTCCTGTAGAAATCAACTAAATGCCTCTGAGATCTCATATAAACCTGCTGCACACCTGGTCTAAAGGCCTGGAAACTGCAATTTTATTAATTCCACGTTAAGAAGATCTGCTCGAGGAGGCAAAAATTAATCAGAGCAAATGTTCCATGTAGAGTTCATGTCTTGACTGTGCTGACCTTTGAGGGGACAGAGAGCCGGAGAGTCCAAAATGGAGGAAGCTATCATGGCTTATTAGTCTTATGTCTTAGCAGGCCTAATTATCAGACTTGAAGGAACTATGTAGCTTTATGTGTTAACATTACATTAAACTGTCATATGTGGTTGGTTTTTACATTGGCTGTCATGAGACCATTATAATTGTGCTATTTATAATTTCCTTTACCTCAACTACAGTGGTACAATTTGGACTTGTCATTAAAATATCATTAAGTGTCAAATGCTTTTCTAACAGTGTCATGAATAATCCCCTTGACCTCAACTACAGTGGTACAATTTGGACTTTTCGTTAAGATAAATGTTATTACTGTAAAATGATTTGAAGTACCTCAACAAAACCAATAGACAAGTCAAAAAATAGTTCCGACATATTCTCAGCACGTACATCTCCTGCATGTGTGTGTTTTGGGGTTTGAGTGTGTGAACACATTCAGCGTGACTACGTAGGTACGTGCGCGGTCATAGCCTTTTCCAACTGACAAGAGGTAGGGTGCGTTGAGTCAAACTCCACCTGATAAATGTTGTAATTTGTGATGTGAATGTGACCTAATTGTTGTATGTTCTAGATAATATCCAATTCATTCTGTGTGAAGTTGAAATGTTGAGAATAAAGTCAAACTTTCAATATTAGTGCCAGGCATAAGAAAAAATAAATAAGAGGAGGAACATTTTTTTTGCATTTTGAGAATAAAGTCGAAATGTCAAGAATAAACTTGACAGTTCAAGATTAAGACTGAGAATAAATCAAACTACTAGCATTAGGGCATATGGCTGCTTCTACAAAATGCCTTGTGTAGATGAACTGGTGAAATTGTACTAGAGAATTGGTTTAAAAAACAAGGAAATGATTTCTCTTTTTTGTGCATAAACACAGTGTGGTAATAAGTAATAAGGATATGTTGCATCACAAGACACGATAAGACAATTGATCAAGTTGATTGATTTTGAAGGTGTGGAGCACAGGCTGGCGCGACACAGGCATTACTGCAACAAAGATCTCAAAGCACTATGGCATATGGATTTGTACAAGCTGAAGCCACATGGCATTTTAGTCCATTGTGCGCTTGGGAGGATGCCTGGTGCGTCTGCACACTGACAGAGGCACAGAAAATGTTTAGTTCAGTACTGACCAAAGTTTCATCTATGGACGCAGCTCTGCAAACCAGCTGATTGAATAGTGGTAGGGAATCTTGAGAAAACAAAGTGCACAATTTTGGATCAACCTTTTTCAAACCCTCCAAGATGACGGGTATTTCTCCGGTGATTTCTTGGATATAAGTCTAATCCAATTCTGCTTCCTAAACCTTGCTACTGGCTGGAAGTTCCTGCTGGTGGAAGCCTTCCCAGTACTGTGGGTGGGGAAGAAAGAGAGCACTCTGGATAGCTCCCTAGCTCCTACCAGCAGCAGGATCAGCACCTTGGAGAGCGCTACAGCCCACATCCCTGACAGTATACAACAGTTTGCAGCCTATATTTACATGAACTGGCATTCCTCCAACAAATAAAACATAGCCTACATATATCTCACATATACTTGCATATATAGCTTATTGTATAATTAAAAAAACCTCAGATTATGTTTGATATTTGGATTTTATTCAGGATGAACTTGATGAAGTCGTGACAACCTGGTATTCACACCACATAAGAGCAAAGGCAGGCCATGGTGTGATCGGAGGTCGTCCTATTTTGATGTACACACTTCAAGAGATGTATGCTACTGAGGACAATCTCTAGAGAATTGACATGGAGGAGTTGACCCTTTGTAAGGAGGAGTGCACCCCCAAAAGCCAATACACATGTGATAACACTGTATTTGATCTCTGCTGTCTTCTGATGCAGGAAAAAGAATGGGATGCTCCACTATGCGGTGCTTAAGAGCAGTTCTGAAACGGGCCCAATCTACAGTATTCGTTTTACTTTTACTTAAGGACTTTTTATCACAAGTATTGTACATTTCAAGTTGCGTTCGTTACAGAGTAAAAGCAAAAGTCAAATGAAAAAATCACAATAAACTGTGAGACTGGAGCAGAAGAAAGAAAACAACTGTCTGCCCTCCTGCAGCCACAGACACACCAGAGCTCCAGAGAGCTCCATGTCCAGAGAGGTGACACTCTGCACTAAACTGACACGCTGGAAAACATGTTGAATGTGTATGTTCACTGGCCGAGTCTCAGGGGGTGAGGTGGGAGCAGTTGCACCCATGCCAGGACTTGCAGTTACTGAACAGTACAACAATTCACAACAATGCAATAAAATTGAGGATTGCATCATTATGGGATATGGTTAAGGTTAGCATCATTGTACTTCAGCATAGTTAAAAAAAAAGGTTGCATCTACCTTAATTAATCCTTGATTTAATGCATCACCCGGTGAGCATGCTGAACTGACCCAAATCAAACACACCCACAATGTTGCGTGACCAACAGGTGCATGCTGGGTCTGGCTAACATGCTAAATGCTAACATGCTCGTGGTGGGTCCTCCAGTGCGACTTTTGCATCCACTGAGGAACTTCAACCTTCAGTGAGGTGTGCGAGGCCTTTCTGCTGTCTGCGATAACCCCCAATGCAACTACAGAGCTTGTTTGACACAAAACCTTTTGAAAACTTTCAAGAGCACAGTGGGACAGAGAGGCTGAGTGGACTGGTTATATTATTCTTTGAGAATGAACGAGCAGTCAGAGAAGCTCATTGTGGAGCACTTCAGGTGCACAAGACTCATAGAATGACGTTCAGAGAGGTGAGTAGAACAACAAACTCACTTATTGATGTAACTCGCTTTCCAGATGAAAGCGTCAGCAACCATGTGTGTGTGCTGTGTGTAAAAACTTTGCAGTTTCTCCTTTGCTTATACATGTGTGATTGTAGCCTGCAGTTGCTGTCAGGTTTATATTGTTATATAATACATACTTTGTCTTGTGGCTTAATAATGCTTGTTGGCATTATTAAGCCACAAGACAAAGTATGTATTATACACCCGCCACGGTGTCCAAAGACCTTTTACTTTAAGTACATTTTTACACACGTACTTTTACTTCAGTTTTCAGTTTTAGTTTTATTTATATAGCGCCATATCATAACAAAGTTATCTCAGGGCACTTTTTTGAATAGAGCAGGTCTAGACCGACTCTTTATATTTACAGAGACCCAACAGTTCCCACCATGAGCAAGCACTATGCGACAGTGGCAAGGAAAAACTCCCTTTTAACAGGTAGAAACCCGAGCAGAACCAGGCTCAAGGTGGGCGGTCATCTGCCTCGACCGGTTGGGTTGAAGGGGGAAGGGGGGAGCGGGAGAGAGAGAGCAGGAGGAAAGAGAACATACAGCAGCTCAATACAGCATAGATATGGTAATGGCATTGATGTTAACACCAACAGAAACAACACTAAGAGCAACATTATAATAGCAATACTAATAACAGCAACAACAGCAATAGCATCAGCGGGTGCAGAGCAGGAGCACGGGGGCAGCAGGCGGCAGCAACCACAGACCCAGACTCCACAGCTCCAGAGGCAGAAACACCTGCAGAAAGCAACAGAAGGGGAGAGAGAGAGGAGAGAAAGCACACAACTACGGGAAGAAGTTGAATTAATAACAAGCATTGATGGGATATGAGGGCGTACAGATGGAGAGGAAGAGGAGGAGAAAGGAGCTCAGTGCATCATAGGAAGTCCCCCGGCAGTCTAGGCCTATAGCAGCATAACTAAGGGGTGGCTCAGGGCTCACCTGAGTCAGCCCTACTATAAGCTTTATCAAAGAGGAAAGTCTTAAGCCTACTCTTAAATGTGAGGAGGTTGTCCGCCTCCCGTACACAAACTGGGATCTGGTTCCACAGGAGAGGAGCTTGATAGCTGAAGGCTCTGGCTCCCATTCTACTTTTAGAGACTCTAGGAACCACAAGGAACCCTGCATTCTGGGAGCGCAGTGCTCTAGTGGGGTAATAGGGTACTATGAGCTCTTTAAGATATGATGGTGCCTGACCATTTAGGGCTTTGAAGGTGAGGAGAAGGATTTTAAATTCTATTCTGGATTTTACAGGGAGCCAGTGTAGAGAAGCTAATATTGGAGAAATATGTTCTCTTTTTCTGGTTCTTGTCAGTAAACGTGCCGCAGCATTCTGAATCAGCTGGAGAGTCTTAAGGGATTTATTGGGGCAGCCTGATAATAGAGAGTTGCAATAGTCCAGCCTAGACGTAACAAATGCATGGACTAGTTTTTCTGCATCTTTTTGAGATAGGATGTGCCTGATTTTTGCAATGTTACGTAAATGAAAAAAGGCAGTTCTTGAAGTTTGTTTTATGTGGGAGTTAAAGGACATATCCTGATCAAAGATAACTCCAAGATTCCTTACGGTTTCGCTGGAGGCCAGGGCAATGCCATCTAGAGAAACTATATCTTTAGATAATGTGTTTCGAAGGTGTTCGGGGCCAAGTACAATAACTTCGGTTTTGTCTGAGTTTAACATCAGAAAATTGCAGGTCATCCAGGTTTTTATGTCCTTAAGGCATGCCTGAAGTTTAGCTAATTGATTGGTTTCATCTGGCTTGATCGATAAATATAATTGGGTATCATCTGCATAACAATGAAAATTTATGGAGTGCTTCCTAATAATATTGCCTAAAGGAAGCATATACAAGGTAAATAGAATTGGTCCAAGCACAGAACCTTGTGGAACTCCGTGACTAACTTTGGCGTGCATAGAGGATTCATCATTAACGTGTACAAACTGATATCGATCTGATAAATAGGATTTAAACCAGCTTAGTGCAGTACCTTTAATGCCAATAAAATGTTCTAGTCTCTGTAATAGAATGTGATGGTCAATGGTATCGAATGCAGCACTAAGATCTAGTAAGACAAGTACAGAGACAAGTCCTTTGTCTGATGCAATTAGAAGGTCATTTGTAGCTTTCACCAGTGCTGTCTCTGTGCTATGATGCACTCTAAATCCTGACTGAAAATCCTCAAACAGCTTGTTGTTGTGTAGAAAGTCACACAACTGATTGGCGACTGCTTTCTCAAGGATCTTAGAGAGAAAAGGAGGGTTAGATATAGGTCTATAATTTGACAAAATCCCTGGATCAAGAGTGGGCTTTTTAAGAAGAGGCTTAATTACAGCTACTTTAAAGGACTGTGGCACATAGCCTTTAAATAAGGACAGATTGATCATATCTAGTACATAAGTGCTAACTAAGGGTAAAATTTCTTTAAGCAGCCTAGTTGGGACGGGGTCTAAGAGACACGTTGATGGCTTAGATGAGGAAATCATGGAAGTTAGTTGATTACGGTTGATGGGAGAAAAGCAGTCTAAATGTACAGGTTTTACAGTTGTTTCTAAGGTTCCTGTGTTTGAAGATAAGTCAGTACCAACTGAGGGCAGGTGGTGCTGAATTGTGTCTCTAATAGTTAGAATTTTATAATTGAAGAAGCTCATAAAGTCATTACTACTGAGGTCTATAGGAATACATGGCTCAACAGAGCTGTGACTCTCTGTCAGCCTGGCTACAGTGCTGAACAGAAACCTGGGGTTGTTCTTATTTTCCTCTATTAATGATGAGTAGTAAGCTGCTCTGGCATTACGGAGGGCCTTCCTATAAATTTTAAGACTATCTTGCCAGGCTAAACGTGATTCTTCCAGATTGGTGGAACGCCAATTCCTTTCAAGTTTTCGCGATGTTTGTTTTAATTTGCGGGTTTGCGGGTTATACCATGGAGCTAACCTCCTCTGTTTTATTATCTTCTTTTTTAGAGGGGCGATAGAGTCGAGTGTTATTCGTAGTGAGCCTGCAGCACTATCAACAAGATGATCAATTTGGGAGGGACTAAAGTTAGCATAGGAGTCATCTGTACTTGAGTACAATATTCTAGTACTCTTACCACATCTGCTGTAAACTCAACAATGACACTGTCTGACACAATCAGATTGAATCCTGTGCAGGATCTCAGAAACTTCATGAGCTTTTTGTTATCCAGTTTCCTGATATACCTTCTGAGATGATGTTCTCAGCATACATCTTTGTCAGCTTCTCATAATTCAGAGTGATCTGTGGTTTTGTGATGTCCAATGATGACAATCAGTAACAGACATTGGCTATTGCACAAGTTCCTTGTGGGAAATTTCCATCAGAATTGCTGAAAGGGTGTGTTGAGTCTCTTCTTCTGCATTCATAGTTGTTGAGGACCTCCAAAAGGTCATCAGGTTCAACAGAGGATAAATCTTGTCAAGCCTATCTGAGGATCTCTTGCTCTTGGCAGCTTACAAATTGAAGAGAGATTTCTGTCAGGTCACTGTACACTGCTCAATATAACATCTCAACAAAAGGGGGTGCAAGCTTGATAGGAAGGTAGTGGCAATCTTGGTATCCTCTTTTTGGCTGATGGCTTTATAGGTGTCAGCCTTGAAATTGTGCCTGATGAAGGGTGCTTTCATTGTTGTCCTGAGTGTGCAACGGTCATACAATTCTTGCCAAAAAGCACTGCAGACATCTCTAAGAAGCCCTGACCCACTCACTACTAGCTTTCTCAGACTTTTCTAGGAGTAATCGCCTCACTGCCAGTGGTCTGTCAGAGTCTCTGGGTCAGAAAATGTCTCATTCATGTCATTGAAGCAATTTGCATGGTGTATAGATATCATTTGTGTGTGTGGGCCAAATGTAATTTCAGGGTCAGAGATATCATATGTGTTCTTTCCTAGTGTTACATAGTCTTGAAGAACAACGGCATCCTCTTGTAATATCTCTGGTAAAAGAAAATGGATCATTGAAACCACTGGGTGATCTGTGATGACTGGGCGATTTCTGCATCACCCCATCCCTTGCAACTGGGTGATGCAGACTGACCTGGTCTTGGTCTTGATCTGAGAAACTGGACACCTGAGAGAATGATTGGCTGTCAGAAACTTCAATAACTTCATCCTGGCCCTCAAAGCTAGAATCATCATCTTGTCCATCCTTTGTGTTCAGACTCAGTGGTAGAGGCATCGTCACTTGATTGTGATTTTGGCTGAGTGGAAATGTAGAAACACGGCTTGGGTAGTTTGACAGTGTCATATATTGTGCGATTTGTCATCAGAAAAAGGGTTTTTCAAATGTGAAGTCTGATTCATGGCCTCCACCATTGATGTCCATAACAACCTTTCTAGTGCCCCCTCCTTGTTTTGTTCTAACCTGTTTAGCTTTGCTTTTGTCTTGGTGTATCCAACCTATCTCAATAATCTGTGTAGTTTGCCTTTGTCTGGAATCGGGTTTAGAGGTTTGAGGCTCCTCATCACTTTGTTTAGTTTCCTCTTAGCTTCATTTTCTCCCTGAGCTTTTCAAGAAGACCCAGTTTTCGTTTTGAGACAGGCTTTTGATTACTCCAAAAACTGAAAAGTGCAATTCTGTCTCCATATGAGATAATTTAGATGGCCAAAGCCGAATCATCCATAAGCAGGATGACATCTATGTCAATCTGTGAAGCAAAGGAAAACCATAATATGGGTAAAAAATATTAGTACGGCAGTACTTTCACACATTACATGTCGCCCTAGAATACAAAACAACAATAGTAGACAGTGAGCTCAACAAGTAGTTGGACAGGGACACATTGTTAAGTGTTTTAGCTGCATCTTGTTACTTTATATGTGAAATGACACAAGGACTATGTCATCCATCCATCCATCCATTTTCTATACCGCTTATCCTCTTAGAGGGTCGCAGGGGGCTGGAGCCAATCCCAGCTGACATAGGGCGAGAACAATGACTATGTTATTAAAGTGCAAATTGCCAACTTTAATTTCAGCCATGTAGAATCATCAGTTAAATAACTACAGCCCTTTTTGTTCATGGTCCCCCATTTCAGGGTTCCAAAATTTAATTAATTAATTAATAAAATTAATTAACTTCTTAGTTTATCTTTTAGATACTTTGAGAGCATACACTAGTACATTGCAAGTTCCATATAGAGATGTAAAGTAATAATAATGATAGCAATAATAATAATACCTGTAATAACAACAACAATAATAATGATAATTGAAGCAGCAGGACTCTACAGCTCCAGTGCCATAACATCTACATTTATAAACTACTAATAAAGAACACAAAATCATGAATGCCTTGAATGAGACAGGGTTTGGGGAGGATATTATTATTAAAAATCACCACTCTCACTTGTCACCACCACATAAGTCATACACACACACACACACACACACAGAATTAAAGGAAAAACTATCTCTTGACTTGTCTATTATTTTTGTACAGGTGCCAAAACGCTGTTATGTTACGTTTATGAAGATGTTACAACTGCAGTTGCAGTGGACGTCAATATGAAATTACAAAATTGTACTACTGTAGTTCAGGTCAATGAAATCATTCATTACACTGTTAGAAAAGCATTACACAGTGTAATAACACTCAAAGGTGGGGTAGCCAGTATTATTTTGGCATCATTGGGAAAAAAATCCATAATAACCGTTCAGCATATGTAATTCAAGTGGTCTGAGATGGTGATGTGTCGTTCATGAACGAATTGTTCATTTTGAACGACTTTTTGATCTGAATGAGTAGTAACGAGTCGTCTCAGAGAGTCATTCGTTCATTTTGGCTGTGCCTGCGCAACAATAATAATGCATGAGTTTAGTTTTTCTCACATGACAGCTGACTGGTTTGGTTCGTTCATTTGTTAGTCTTTCGTTCATTTTTCACATGACAGCTACACAGGCTCAGAAATGAGTAGTTCACCACTCAACTGGGTCTTCAAGTCGTTCGTTCCTTTTACACATGACAGCTACACAGGCTCAGTATGGGACAGAAATGAGTACCCCCCCGTCTACTGAACGAAATGAACGAATGACTCGAAAAAAGAGTAGTTCATTTTACTGAACGAGACTTAAAGAACTAAGACACTAAAATGAACCGGTTGTGCCACTAGTCTGAGAGAAAACCTTTCCCTCTGCCCCTCCTCTTGGCTCTGTTTTCAGGCTTCAGCAAATCTATCCCGTGATGGGAGACTTTGGCCAATCACAGGTTATTTCAGAGAGACAGTGCATTTGTATTGGCTGTTCTACAAATGCAGACACGTGTACACCTCCCTTTAGATGGTGAAAGCCTGATTCAATGGCGCAAAAGTTTTGGGCTCATTATGTTAGATGCCATGGCACTCGTATCGACATGGCAAAGAGGCAAAATGACAAACAGTGGGGAATAACTTTTGATGGGGGAGTGGTGTGTGTGTGTGCGGTGTAATAGCCTCTCTTCCCACTGCTGGACGGTGTTGCAGCTGCCTCTGAAGCCTGGGGCGCTCTGCTCTGTGGCTGCGGCTGCGAAGTGCTGGGGGGCGTCTTTGAGAAGACAAGTTGTGGCAAGAGGGACTAGGGTCTCGGTGAGGCTCATGCCATGGAGAGTGAGCCCTATGAGGCATGAGATTTCGCAGGGCAAGCAATTCCTTCTGCTGCCGGTCGAAGTTGTGGGTTTGGTGGGAGGGGCTTAGCAGAGTGATATGAGGCAGCAGAGAGAGAGTAGGAAGTTTTTGCATATGTTGCACATATTTTGCCTACCCCAGCTTTAATGACATCTTTATGACTAGTCCAAATTGTACCACTGTAGGTCAAGGAAAATATTCATGACATGGTTATAATGGTCTCAGCCAATGTCAAAACCAACCACATATGACAGTTTGATGTAATGTTAACACATAAAGCTAAATAGTTTCTTCATGTCTGATAATTAGGCCTGCTATGGCATGTTTATGACAGGTTATGTTGTTTTGGTTAATGTCAAGTTGTCATAACAGACATCTCAAACAATGCATTAAACTTGCATTAAAAATGACAATTGACCGAATGACAGTTAATGACAACAGTCATAAACATTCATAAAAACTCTTTCATGTTCATGACAGGTGTCATGTCATGGTTATGACGGTGTCATGTCAGTCTTATGCACACCCCTTCAAAAAAAAACTTTTAGAATATTAAAAGTGCAACTACACTATAAAAGATAAACACATACACTGTGTATTGTTCCAGTGGCATTTTTAAATTCTGCTCTTGGCAGTTAGTGATATGGTCAACTGAAATGGAAAATCAGAAATCTGAAATCTGAAACCAAGTTCCTTAATTACCAGACGTACAGCATTATTTCGTGGCATTCCTCTGAACCACCTGTGTGGGCAGACCTTATAAGGTAACATCATTATACATCCGGTTTAGTTTTGGTTGAGCTGCAATTCAGCTGTACCTGTGCTCATTTTGACACAGTAATCAGGTCCAACTCAACACGTAGCTGCATTTTAAATCCCTGCAAGCACTGGTTTAATTGGATGGGACTAGACGTGGTTTAGAACAGATTCAAAGTGACACAGTTTGGTCACTCAGCATAATGCTGATGGTGCATGGCCCTTTTGTTTTGTAAATGGTCAATTACTCATTGTCAACATAGTGTGTAGTGTCCATAAGTGTAATGACCTCTTCTTTGGTAGATTGTTGTGACAGAAGCTTCAAGCTTTAGACATATATGAGCGTAATCTGGTCTATGGTTTTGTTGCATTTACATGGATAATTTTACATAAATTTATATAATAAACAAAAAACTGGATACACAAAAAAATAAATGACTCATACACCAAAATTCTAAAGGGTTGGTTTCCCCAGATTACAATAAAACATATTGTCACACTTATCTCCAGTATTGCCTATCTGTGCAGAGATATCTGTCAGAGATTTCTGCCTCCAAACCAATACAATGGAGCTAAACAGAATTTTATTCACGATGCACTGAAAAACTACATCAACATTCAACAGCATCTCTTTCCAGTCAACAGATGTCATGGAACTAGTTTCAGCCAAATAGTCCCTATGAAAATTGTTGACAGTGCATTCCAAACCGGCCTGTACTCTCAGTACTCTGTTAGTAAGTAGTTGTATACAGACTATCTGTATGAAGACTATGCTATAGCAGGTGAGTGTAAAACCACTAGAAGCCAGTAAAGCAGCTCGCTCAGGTGAGCTCCACCCTGATGAACCTCCACACAATTTCTGCCTCCGAGAACAGAGCACACATCAACAGTAGCAAAAGCAGGGCTGGAGGGGATGTCACACTTGTTACTTGGGTGTATGTTACAATGTAGACCACTACTACCCAGCATGTATGTGCTGACATGGTGTGTATGTATGTTTCAGATCCGTGTGGGTATCCATACCGGTCCAGTGTTAGCTGGGGTGGTGGGGGAGAAGATGCCCCGCTACTGCCTGTTTGGAGACAGTGTTAACACTGCCTCCAGGATGGAGAGTCATGGAGTCCCTGACCACATTCACCTCAGCACTTCCACATATAGGTGTGTGTGTGTGTGTGTCGTGTGTGTGTGTGTGTGTGTCTCACCCTCAGCCAACTGCTGTGACCCACAACAGAGTCAGGGACTCTTAACTAGGGATGCACGATTCCCATATCCAAACTCAGGTATCTGCTGATAATGAGTAGTAATCAGGAATCAGTGCTCTTTTCCCCCAACATTTAAAATCTATGAACTTCTCTGTGTGGAACAGATTAAGATTAGTCTTCTGTGTCTGAGGCTGTAACTACACATAAATTATAAATTGTAAACGGAGATGTTCATATACCACCACTGCCACTACTTCGTCATGTCTCTGTCTCAGTTCTGGAAGTTTTTCAGGAGCAGAGCATTTTCAAGCTGTCTGTTCTTCAGCAGTAATTGTGTGTAATGTGTAATTTTTTTCTTTTTTGTTTTTCCTTGATTTGTCTCTGTTTATTGAATTTAAGTTTCGTTTCCAATATTGTTTGCAGGAAGATTTGGGTGTTTTACCGCATAATGAAAACACATTTACAGCTTATTTATGATCAGTGTTGTAACAGGTATTTTGTGACTGTGCTTGACTCACTGTACTATAGCATGTCTTCCAAACCATCTTATCCTGAACAGTGTATATAAGTAAAATGAACAATGTGGCATTGCCTCTCTCTCCTTCCTTCTGTCTCTCACTATTATTCTTTCTTTTGCTTCAACTGGAAATTTCAGCCCAGTATCCTTGGAATTACATTCATATTGGATAAAGGATAGGTTCACAATTATTCAAGTCTGTCTGAAAATAATAGTCAGGTCCCCATATGAACCTTGAAACTGTTTTTCATTCCTCCTGTTTACACTGGCCATTAAAGCTGGAGTGCGGAACTTTTGTCTCCTCCTTCTGGCAGTGAGAGTAATTACACAAACACTGTCGATGAGTGCTTATGACATGCCTACAGGGGAGCTTGCTCAAATTTCCACAGTTTGAAGATAATAATCCATTATTTAGGTAGAGTAAATGCAAAAAGTATGTAGCCTACTCCAAATATTTTACAAAGACCAACCTGTCAGAGCAGTAACGCAACATTCGGGTCTGCCCTCAGTCCCTGCTCTTCTTTCAGTGCTCTCCAACAAGGAAAAGCTACACCAAAGGTTATCCGTGTTTGTCTTCGCCGTCGATCACTTTCTTTTTTTGACTGTAATCCTTCCTCTGAACGCAGAGTTCTAGGGCATCAGAAACTTTTCTTGGACACGTCTTGTGTTTTTCCGTCATACCCCTAGTTGCTGTAGCTACTCTGTTACTACAGTTGCTCCCCTCAGCTCTGGCAAACCAGAGCCATGTAGAGACTATCTGTCTACGTGAATCATGTGATGATGATTCACGTAGCATTTTGAACTTCTGTTGACACGGCTCTCTCTCTCTATATGGCTCTGGTTTTACTACCAGTGCACCAGCGTGGGAATGTCACCGCACACCAGATTTTAAAACTCTGTTGTACTGCGAAATACAGAGAGATTTACCTGGCAGTGATAGGCTTAATCAGGATTGTGTGAACTCATCTGGCAACGGCTTTTATGTAACGGACGTTCATTTATATGTAAAAGTCCCGCACTCAAGCTTTAAAAGATCCCTTCTTCATGCGTTTTCAATGTAAGTGATAGGGGACAAAATATGCAGTCCTGGTCCTGCGCAAAAATACTGTATATTCCAAAGATTATCTGAAGATAATGAGGCTTCAGCAGTCTGAGTTAATCAAATCAAGTCAGTATCTTCCAAAGTTACAGTACGAAATTCCCTCTGAAGCTCAACCAGGGAGGGAATTTTGTACTAAAAATGCTGTAACATTGGAAGATATCTACCTGATTTGTGTAACTCCAGCTGCTGAAGCTTCAAATTAGCTTCAGATAAACTTTGGAATGTATTTTTGGAGGGAACAATGACTGTGGATTTTGTCCCCCATCACTTGCACCTGTCTATTGTTTTAAGACAGACTTGAAAAATTGTGAAGCATTAACCATACTAAAATACGTATTTGGGTCTTAGCTTGCGCATGCATGAGAGCCTCCTCTGGGGGCTTTTGAGGCAGCGCTGAACATTAGCCTGGTGGGTTTTTGCCTGTAAATCCAGTGTTTTCTTATTTTGTTGAAACTGAATCTCGGTGTCCTCTCATGCGCACAGAGCAGCAACTAACCCACTATCGACTTGTGGAGGTAAGGCGATAAATACAATCTTGTATGCAAAAAAAGTACTGACAACTGCTTATTCTGAGGACAGACAAGGATGGACATCTACAATATCTGAACATGATGCATCATTAATGTTAAATAAAACACTACAAAGTAAGTGGTAATCAGCTCATACGTGTTAAGTCTGTATATTTAAGATTTATTTTCAGCTTCTTGCATGTTTAAATATCTATGATCATATGGATCATAGTGCTTATCCCACTGTAATATTATTTCCATAAAAGTTTCAGATTTAACTATAGAAAATGTACTACATCTGCCAGATTTTTCTTCCAAACATCAGTCTCTGCATGCGAAATACGTTGCTGTGCACATGGGGCTGAAGTACAGTGGCAGTTGCAATTGTTATGCCAAGAACTTACTACACTTCTGTGTCCCTCTGTGTGCCCCCACCCAATCCCCTCAACCCACCCCCATCCCCTCTTCAGTGAGTTGAAGGATTCGGGGTTCAACATACAAGAGCGTGGACAAATTGAGGTGAAGGGTAAAGGCCAGATGACCACTTACTTCCTGTTGGGGAACCTGTTGGTGTCAGAAGATAGCATCATGGGAAGAGAGGTTGGAGGGACCTGTCTTTACAAGGAGGACCTTCATGGCCAGAGCAAAATAGGTAAAGAACAAAATGGTGGCAGCTGTCACTCTCATAAACACATGTAATGTTTTACATCATAGACTGTATATAAAGATGGACGACGCCAAAATATCCCAGATATGGGAGCTGCCATCTTGCACTGGTGACGTTATGTGGAGCCAGAGTCTGCTGGCAGTGATCTGTGGAGCCGCGGTATCGTGTTCCCGCCAATACACCCACCTGAAACAATCGCAAGCACACTCACAGTTGTCAATCATGACATGACAGCCCCTTTTACAGCGTCAAATAACTAATTAAAACCAAATTTATCAGAACAATGAACAGTTGAAAATACACCAGCGTGATAAGAACTACCTAAAATGACATCTTGCAGATAAAATGAAACCATCTTTGGGAAAAATGTATTTGACGTGTACGGGGTTTATGACCTATACTGCAGCCAGCTAATAGGGGGCAATCAAGATGCTTTGGCTTCACTATTGGGGAGCTGTCATGTTGTCCATTTTTATACAGTATACAGTCTATGGTTTACACACAGTAGTATATTGACACCTGGGAAAAGTGGATAATTTAAAAACATTTGACTAGCCAGAACCTACATCTTAGCTCACAGGTGAACCAGTTGATTACACAAATTTACATAATGAAGGATGAAGTAGCTAGCAGACTAGTTGGTTACGTGTATAGAAAAGTAGCTGAATAGAGTAGGGGTCATTTTACAAAGACCAACCTGTCCAAGAGCAGTAATGCGAGTGATCCGCATAATCCAATAATCCGTGTGAGGAAAAGCTACACCAAAGGTTATCCGTGTTTGTCTTCGCCATCGATCACTTTCTTTTTTTGACTGTAATCCTTCCTCTGAACACAGAGTTTCTTTTTTATCTGGAGCATCAGAAATTTTTCTTGGATGCTTCTTATGAATTTCCGTCATACTCCTGGTTGCTGTAGCTACTCTGTTACTACAGTTGCTCTCCTCAGCTCTGGCAAACCAGAGCCATGTAGAGAGAACTATCTGAAGTCTACGTGAATCATGTGATGATCAAGCATTCTGTTGATGCGACTCTCTCTCTACATGGCTCTGGTTTTACTACAAGTTCACCATCACGAGAATGTCACCACACACCAGATTTAAAAACTCTGTTATACAGCGAAATACAGAGAGATTTACCTGGTAATGAGGTGGTAAATTCAGTAAGTGGTTTAGGTACGTGGTAAGCTGGATTACATAGGTGCTGAAAAGTGGAATAGGTAGATGGTTAGGTGAGATGGTTGATGACTAGTTGAGCTCAATAAGAGTAGGGGTTAAGACCACTGCTTGGCAACTAGGTGAGCAGGGGAGAAAAAGATTATTATTGGGGCATTTTGCCTTTATTCAACAGTGACAGCTGAAGAGAGAGACAAGAAAGCTGTGAGAGATAGGGAATGACATGCAGCAAAGGACCCAGGCTGGTGCGGTAAGGACTCAGCCATAATGGTATGCGCTCTACCAGGTGAGCCCCAACTATACAGGTTCTATATACCTAATCAACTAGCAGAAGCTGAATAGCAGAAACACAGTCGAAGCACCTCCATAGAAAGACAAAAATAGCAAATAATAGTATAAACCCACTGCAACGTTGCAAACTTTTTTTTATGAAATGAAGTCAAGAGAAGAGAATACTTAAGCACAATTCAGTCCTTTAGGATAGATTCAACATTTTTCAATTCTTGAAACTATAGTCAGATGCCCATGTAAACACTGAAACAGTTTTTGCTTACTGTAATCGTTCCTCCTGTTCATACCGGCCATTAGGGATTACTCTCTCACTCTATGCTTTTAAAAGTGTATCTAAAGTTAGCCATCTTCAGCCATCTTAGTCTAATCAAGTGGGTGTCTGTCAAAGTGTTTTTACTACAAAATTCCCTCCCCTCCGGCTGCAGTGGAGGAGTAGTAACACAAAGGGGGGATTTTGTACTAAACAAAGACTGGAAGTTACTCAATTGTCTTGTCTACCTCAGACTGCTGAAGCCTCACATTAAGTTAAGATTTGGAAAACATTTTTACACAGAACAAGGACTGTGGATTTTGTCCTTTATCACTTACATTGGAAAAGCAGGAAGGGGTCTTTTAATATTAGCTTTGACTGAACATTGGAATGCATTTTTGAACAGAGATACTGTAACTTTGATTTGTCTAACTCAGACTGTTGAAGCCTCATATTAGCTTTAGGTGAACTTTAGGATGCATTTTTGCACAGAAAGAGGACAGAGAATTTTGCCCCCATTACTTTTAGTAAAGTCCCATCCAGTATGGAAAGGAGGAAAACATACTGTGACCAATAACCCTTGCAATGTACATATGGTCATGTGAGTTTTGTTTAATGAGAGAGAAAAAATGTGAGCCTATTCTTTAATTGGTGTGCAGAAGAGGGTAGAGTAGATATATTTGGCATTCATTTGATCTGACAAAATATCAAGGAAGTACCCACATAAACTGGTCTGCTCTACAGTACTCTGCTCAGTTTTCTGACCCCCATGTTCAGCTGCAAAAAAAAACTGGTGACATGCTGCTGCTGCTCAGGATGGAATTGTTTTAGATGCCTGTGGAGATGCAGTAGAAGAAAGTATATATTAATATTAGCAGGAGAACAATCATTACATGATGTAGTGGTTAGGGTGGAGGGTATTATTATTCACTGTGTATGCAGTGTATTCATCAAAATAGAGAATGGGAAAGCCCTGTTCTGCTCCTTGACCCCTTGATAATTATAAGTGATTACTATGTACACCTAGACCCCATTACTTCAAATTGCTGATATGGTTATTACTAGTGTTGGGCAGATGAAGCCTTCAAAGCTTTGGGCATTTTTTCCGTGCTGAAAAAAACTTCTGGGCTTTAAACTCAGCAGCACAGGGACATCTGGTGGTTTGCAAAACTAATAGCAGTACAACACCCTGCTGATTTAATAGTTTTAATCTTATATGTGAGCAATGAAAGTCCAAGAAGCCTGCATGTTATTTATTAAATCTGTAATCATTTTGCTCAGAAGTGCTGCAGTATATGCACACATTATTTTGTAATTCTACAGTAAAATACTTAATAATGACTCGTGTTTTAACTTCATGGTCAGTATATATGTAACATTTCATATGAGTCGCAATGTAGTAATTACAGATTGATATTCAAAATATTACTTTTATAAACTCATTACTTGGTTTAGGGGGAAATATTCCCATGATTGTCTTTCTAGCATACATTGCCATGTTTCTCAATTATTCTCCTTTATTCCACCAATGTGAGGATCACTCAAGCATGTAACTATCAAAACTGTCTAACTGAATGAAAGACTTTCTGAGTAGCAGTGACTTTTGAAGCTTCGCATGTCTGCAGGAATGTGATATTCTTCATTTGGCACAAGCTTTGACACAAAGTTTTTGAAACAGTGAGCTTTACAAGAGTGAAACAAGCTTCAGAGCTTCAGTTTCATATGCCCATCACTAGTTATGTATGGACTTTGGTAGACTTTTGAGTTTGTGACATGGAGGAGTAGTAGATGACAGAATCTCAAGTGTGGGTACAATGGTTAACACATTTTCCTTTCATTTAGAGCCTGACAAAGAGCCTGATGTGAAAATTGAAACTGAGCAGAGAGACACACCCTCAGATGGAGTCATCACCCCGGATCCCACACAATTAGACACAATCACTCCCTTTGCCTGGGACATCACTCCGCCATATGAGACCAACAAGAACGGCTACAACACACCTGCAAACAATTTCAGCAGCAGACTCTGTGTCTTACTCTGACTGAGAACCCTCTCAGCCTCTTAAAGCTCACTGAAATTTAACAGTTCAGGGTTCTGCCAGCTTAGAGGTG
Organism: Macquaria australasica; assembly: GCA_005408345.1. Lineage (NCBI taxonomy): Eukaryota > Metazoa > Chordata > Actinopteri > Centrarchiformes > Percichthyidae > Macquaria > Macquaria australasica. The sequence goes on along the minus strand of SEMN01000399.1, from coordinate 183,400 downwards.
TGTGAGCTCAACACACACAGAAAAATATGCTGGCTTTATTGCAGCTCAAGACAACAGTGAGGATACTATCTAGTTAGATTAGTTAGTTTAGTTGGTTAGTAACAGGGGCAACTCAACGCCAAACCACACTGACTGTAACTATGTTACAAAGTTACAGTCACAGTTTGGTAAGCATCTACAAAGTAGCTTTGTTTAAATAGAGTATAATAATATGATATGTATAGACCAGTTCCACTTTTGCAAACCAGTACCTGCCCTGCAGCTGCATAATGCAGCTCCAAAATGCATACATACCCCCAGGAATTTATAGTAGAAGCATGAAATTAAAGGATAGGTTCAGATACTGTCTGATACTGTTAATGCTTTGGTAAGTTTTATCAAAACTTTTAGCAAAATTTAGCAAATAAATTAGACAAAAATAGGTGACGCGAATTAAAATTCCTAATGATAATGACAATTAACTGAACAAGGATAAGTGCATTTTCATACCTGGCAGTGTATTAGCATTGTACCTGAAATCTGTATGAATATTAAGCATTTTACTTTTGTTTCTAAACCAGTTTTGGATTAAACTGTTATCAGGTGTAACCTTTCAAAAAGTGGAACCTCACTGTGTCCACCTGCGACTGAAGATATTTTGATTAGTAATTATGGCGTTTAATTAGTCTCAAAACCCGCACACATAAAAACCAGACACGTGCACGAACGCACAGAACAGTATCTGCGAGCAAAAAAGCATCCTCACGAGGGAGCATTTCTGCTCTACGAGCGCACCATGGATGTATAAAGAGAACTGGATACAGCGTAGGAAATCACCCGGATCTTCCGCATTGTGTGGCCCATAGAGCAAGCGCACTAGTGTTTCCTTTAACCCCGCTTCCCAACCGCTCAGTCTCGGGCTAGGGCTCGCTTACATGAACAACTGTGACTTTCACAATGTAAGTCTATTGGAAAAAGTCCTTTTGGGCTAGTGTGCTTGGAAAAAAGCACTATTTTCTGTAAGTCAGTAAAAGAAGATTACATGTTAACATGTATAAGTGACCTAAATCTACTTTCTATGCAGTGTTTGTTTGTTGATGTGCAGATTGACATTAACAGTGATTCATTCTGGTGTTGCAGTGATGCTTATTTACATCCTAATGTGTGACCATGTTAGCATATCATGACTTGTAATTCTGATGATGGCTAGTGTTAGCATTTATCGGCCAGCTGTGTTGTAATCATACAGTAATTTTGTTGTCATAGCTAAGAGTCTTTTCTGTCAAACTGAAGATGGTCAATAAAGGAACAAAGTGCTCGCTTCCTGGCTTGTGAAAATCGAGTTTGGCTGGCGGTTAAATTACATTAGCACATCAGCTGTATAGAACACGTAACAGGAAAATACACGCTATATAAATGTAGCCATTTTACCATTTATTATTTTTATTTTTATTCTTTTCTAATTTTAATTTTTTGGGTATATGTTCTGTGTGTGTGGTGTGAAGGGGGCTAGAAAAAAATTTCATTGTGAAACCCTGTGTTGTACAATAACAAATAAAACCTTGAACCTTGAAACTTATTATCAAAAAGGTATCTCCATTCAATCCTGTCGAAAGCCTTTTCTTCATCTAATGACAGGATTGCGGTAAGATGATTGTTTCTATATTTTATTAGGCCTAAGATGCCTCCAAATATCAATTAAATTTAAATTGGCCATCAATTTATTTAATAGTCGTTCTTGTTTGTTGGTTGGAAGTGTCGATGCCAGTAGAGTGATCATTTTTCGGGTCCAACACACAATTGTAATCACTGTCAATTATGTATTGAGAGTAGGATGATAAGGAGAGAAAGAAATTTTGATAAAAAATAGGGATCATCACCATAAGGAGCATATATACTTAATAAGTTGATCAGAGTAGGTACTATGGTACCATTAATGTGCTAATATATAATGTACCTCCCTGATGGATCTATGTATTTGTTTTTCAACTGAAAGGGCATCGAGTCATAAATTAATATCATGACCCCCATGGCATAAGAAGTAAACCTACCTTGTTCACCTTTTAATCACCTTGTTAATGTCATCTTTTGCTTAATCCTAGTAAATACCTGTTTAAGTTTTACCAGTTTGTTCAGTCACCTTGTATTCCAGCTAGAGATTTTTAACTCTGATCTATTAAGCATTAGGCTATTTTTAGATTATGGGTACAAGATGATCCAAACATAGTAGTGCCATTTGTTCTCCTGCTTGTACATTAAGATAGCATGACAGAAAATAAATAAAAGCAATACACCGAGATTGAAACACCTCCCAAGGAAAATAAAAAGGTTCTTGTTAGCCACTTATGTTACCATACATCCTAGTAATAGTAACCATACACAGAAAAGTCTTTATGTTCGGATTTGGTTACAGGAACCCTGAGGGCCAACCGTGTAAAGGACTTCCCACTTGAAGACCACGAAAAAGAAGCCCTGGGGAAGCTATGTTTACCACTACTCTCCCTACTTCAAGGCAGTTGTCACACAGTGGCACGATAACAGCGTGGTGACAATGGGTACAAACTGCCAGCCAAACACAGAGAGAGAGGACTGAGGTCAACCAACCTCAGATTGTGAGTTATTACAATAGAAACATGGGAGGTGTTGACAGAATGGACTAAAACTTAAGCTACTACTGCATCAACATCCATTCGAAGAAGTGGCAGGCACCATTCTTCAGGTTCATGCCAGATGTGGCAATGCAGAATGCATGGCTTCTCTACCGGTACTCGGTGAAGGTGTACCGGATTAAATACTCCAGACAGAAACCTCACACATATACTTACACAATGCCCTGCCTACCAGTACTGCCACACAGCTGTAGGAGACAGTGTGGCAGAAGCCATTCACTATGATGAGAGAGGCCACTACCCAGGACGAGGACTGCAGCAACAGATCTGCTGTCATTGCGGAAAGAGGGCAGCAGTGATGTGTGAAATGCCAGGTCCCACTTCACATCCACTGTTTTGAAGCATTCCATGAGAAGTGTTGGAAAACAACATGAAGCCAATGAATATATAAAGTGCCTCATCACAAACTGATTATTGGTGGTGTTTACCATTTATAATGATACAGTTTATACTTACTGAATTGCTATACAATCGTGTAATTGTTTAGTTAAATATTCCTCATAATTACAATTTGCATGAATTGCTGTTTGTGTGTGTGTGTGTGTGTGTGTGTGTGTGTGTGTGTGTGTGAGAGAGAGAGAGAGAGAGAGAGGGAGGGGTAGTGTATGAGATATTGGGTTGGGGTGAAAAAGTGAGATTTAAAACAGACGTTCTATTCACATTGAAAATCCCACAGGAATACTATATAAAATGTCTCTAAGGTCTGCACAATGTCAATACTGGACCAAGAAAAAGCAACAGATTATAATTTTTCTTTTTGAATATATATAGTAAGAGTCCAGACTGTGTGTATCAAAATATATGAAGATCTGAAATTCCTAACCTATTGTTCTAGAGGTGTTTTTGTGGAAAATCAAAAAACCGGCAACCCCTTGTGAAAAAAAAGGATGTTAAGAAAAACTTGCGCTGTAGCCTCATACTTTGACCAATTTGAAAATTTTCTATGGATTTGTGCTTAGCTCAGCTAGTACTTTAAGTGCTCTAAAGGAAATTATAAAATTCTACTGTGGACATTAATGGGTTAAGATGATAAATGCAACTGTATACATCCAGTTTACATCATATTCATAATATATATACTGTAACTGATGAATAAAGAAACACTCTCTGGTCAGTCTCTGTTGTTTTAAATGAATGTATATATTACAATACTGGTACCAGGAAACAGGCTTCATACATCAGATGCAGCATGGAGTCATCTTACCAACCCCCGTGCCCCACTAGCCTAGCTATATCCAAGCTGCCATGAGTCATAAAGAGAGACGCTTATGGCTCTTCTCAGCTATCTTGTCTTTCTTAAACAACAAAAAACAATCAGAACTGATTACCAACAAACATATCTCAAGAAACTGAGACAGCCCAAGGTCTTAAAATCTTTACAACGGGACAGTCTGAACCGTCTCTCACGTCAAAGGTTGCAAGACCACTTTTGACTTATTCAGCAGTTGATTTAACAGTAATTCAATTTTACATATCCATTTCAGTCATTTTCTACTCCAGTAAACTATGTTGTAGCCTATACATACAGTATAATAGTGTATTCTAGTCCATATTTTGGACATGAAAGTCAATACATCCATTCCATGGCAATTACACCACCATCTGGTGGTTGGACTATCACAACACCAGAAAGGCATGACTTTACTCTGCAAATCAATTGTGTGAGAAATCATCATCCTGATAATTAGCATCAGATGTATTCTATTTTAACATAACATATGACTAATGTGGATGCTGGTATCAATTTTTGTATTAAGACAATAAGAGCCTAGGTCTGGGAAAGCTTTTTTTCAGTGTCTCTTAGGTTTCAAAGCCATACTAATTGCATCAGTTCTGTGTTTCAGACTTACACACTTTACCAGCCCTGATGACAAAGAGGGGGGAGAAGGCTGATATATAGAGCACACTGCTTTATTACTGTGCAATTTTAGAAATGACTTGAAATGGCACATAAGCACATGAGTAATGTGAGTGCTCACACACACACACACACACACACGAGTACACACCGAGACTCTCTTCACTTTAGTGGGTTGTGTAAGAAGATAATGGCTGAGCCAAAATCAGCCCACTTCAATCCATAATGACACATGCAGTGTGTTTGTGTGTGTGTGTGTCAGAGGTGAGGTGAGTAGAGCAAAGAATTTCTTATGTAAGGTTGTCAGCTCAAACACAAACACATTATTACTCCCTCCTGCTCACAACACAAATCAACACTTCAGCGTCATTTATATATATTGTATTCATTTTATTTTAACATACAAAATTCTTTTTAAGGCTTCAATATTAAAATTAAAATATTAAAATAATAATAAACAGTCCAGGCCAGGTAAAAGAATTGTAAGGTCCTCTCTCCCAAAAATATATCAAGCTATCCTCTATACAACATGACTCTTGTGAAGGTCTAATCTCAGAAGATGAGGTGCGATAAATTCCTTCAAATCTGGGAAGACTCCAGGACTTGATGGTATATACATAACCGTCTTTGATCTAATTAAACCACCGTTACTAACATGCTTTAAAGGGATGCTGTCAAGTACACAACAAGCATTTCTAAAGAAGTGCAGGCCCCTTACATTAAAATGATATGATGCTTAAATAGTGGCAATCTGCATTGCTGGTAGAATTAAAGGAGACATTTTGGATATTATACACTGAAATCAAAAAGGCTTTATTCATGGTTGTTTTATAGGAGATACTATAGGAGTTACTTGAGACCATGGAACACTATGAATATTTAAAAAAAACTGATTTGATATTTATCGCAGACTTTACAAAGGCTTTTGATAGGGTACGTTTAGACTTAGAATGTTAAACAATGGTTATAGCTCCAAAGCCATTGAGATGTCCAGGGGGGTTAAACAGTTGCCCCCTCTCCCCGTATCTATTTATAATTGCTATAGATATAATAGCAATTAGGATTAGATCAAATACCAAAATTCAATTATTTCATTATTAGATTTTCATTATTCACGGCTTGACTGCTAAAGTATCAATGTACACAGACAACTCAAGCTTTCTTTTACGTCCAAATCAAAATTCGTTGCAAGAATTGATTCAAAATCTAGACAACTTCTCTATGTTATTAAGCCTGAAACCAAATGTTTTTGCCACTGACAGGCTCAGATTGTTATTCGAAGTGTCTGACAACATTATGGAAAGGATCCCTACAGAGACAGACCGTTTTGTTAAAGAGTAAGATCATTTTGTCTTCTTGCAACAACTCAACCTCAAAACTTTAAAAAAAAAATATCAACTATAAAATGTGGATTTAAAGTCGATTTTAGCATGAGGATATAGGGACAAACTCACCTTAGAATTCATGTAATCTTACTGCTACAAAACTAATGTAAGGGGACATCAGTTTTGGTGAATTAAAAGACAGGGCTTAGATATGACGTTTATAAATTGATTTCACAACCACTACAACTAAAAGAAAAACTGTCACAAGGTAATTTCAATTCAGCTTCTGTCATTTTCAGTGAGCTTGGCATTTGCCCTCTTGTGACATAATTAGGCTACAGTAAAAGCGTTCCTTTTAACTACATCATAAGTAATCTAGGTCCATTTTAACTTTTTCTCCACCGGCCACCAGCAAATCTACCAGCCACTTGAACATTTTACAGCATTTGGCTGGTGGCTGGTGCTAATTTTATGCCATGGTTGTGGTTATGACAGTATTAGCCTTGTTAATATTATCTTAGTTCCATTTTCTTTATGCTAACATTAACTTTAAGTTGGCACTTTGGCTGAGGAGCTCAACTTCTGTTGTAATCGTCGGTAAATGGTAATGTTAGTAATGTTACATGAGTAACATTTGTCACAGGGCCCTAACATCAGTAACGTTATACAAGTGGAATTTGGAATAACAAGTTTGCTAGCTAATGTTAGACTCCATGGAAATAACATTAAAACCTAACGTTACATGCAAATTGTGATGGCTAGTGTTCGCTAAATCAAAACAACTCAACCTTATCAGGCTCAACTGTCCCAAGCTAGACATATCATCATATATGCCAATTAAGGTTATCATAACACTACTATAAGATAAGATAAGCCTTTATTGTCCCACAGCGGGGAAATTTTCAGCGTTACAGCAGCCAGCAAAAGTGTCATATATAGAAATACAATAAAAATAAATAGAAAAATAGTCCTGTACACAGTATAGACAGAAATAAATAATAGAGTGACTGAGTGCAGTTGTAAGTATGAACAAATAGATTAGATAAAAATATTGCACATATATAATATACATGTACATGAAAATATTTCACAGCAACATATGAAGTAGATAACATCATGAATACAATATATGTATGAAGATAATGCACAGCAGTAGATGAAGTATAGTAGTGAATAGTCTGCACACTGACAGTCAAGTGTAGAATACTGGGAGTTGTACTGATTATAGAGTCTGACAGCAACAGGCAGGAAGGACCTACGGTACCTCTCCTTCAGACACCGCGGGTGGAGCAACCGATCGCTGAAGGAGCTGCCCAGTTCTGATAGAGTGACATGTAGGGGGTGGGAAGTGTTCTCCAGTAGTGATGATAGCTTGGCCACCATTCTCCTGCCTCCCACCACCTCCACTGGGTCCAGAGGGCATCCAAGGACAGAGCTGGCCTTCTTTACCAGTCTGTCCAGTCTCTTTCTATCCCTGGAAGAGATGCCACTGGCCCAACAGGTCACCCCATACAAGACAGCTGATGCCACCACAGAGTCATAGAAAGTCCTCAGGAGCGCACCCTGCACTCCAAAAGACCTTAGTCTCCTGAGCAGAAAGAGACGGCTCTGTCCCTTCTTGAACAGAGCGTCTGTATTGTCTGACCAGTCCAGTTTGTTGTTCAAGTGAACACCCAGATACTTGTACGATCTCACAATCTCAATGTCCGATGAGATTCTTATGCGTACACTTAAGCCATGTGGGCAGTCAAAAACTGACCTCCCAGAGACGGCCCTCTTCAGTCTTCCAATAGGAGCCCTTTTTTTTGACAACTCAGAAGATGTGGTTCTCTTTTCATTCCCCCTGACTCTGTCCTCGCAGACCTAGACCCCCCCAATATCAAAAACGTATTGGATCTACACAAATCACACAAATGACCTATTTTGGATTCAAAATAGCAATTTTTGCTGAAAGATCACAAATTTGCGTTGTGTAGGTTCTAATTCTTGCTTTTTTTTCTCTCTCGCAGTCTCTCTCTCATGTTCTGTCATGGCTTAAGGAAGGGCTTTGCCAGTGTTATGCCAAATGTGCTGAAACATGCAGAGGGAAAATCTCCCCTATCAAAACAGTACACTGACGCAAGACATGATGCCCTGGCTGAAGCTCTACCAGGTAGTGACAGTCACCTTGCTAATGAACCTGACAATAGATCTGCTGTAATTACTACATTGCAAAATGTATGTGATCATGAAAGTAGGATATTTTTTGCATTGCAGGAATCGAGGGTTGGACTTATCCTCTTGCTATCCATCTTCAGAGGACTGATCGGACACTATATGGGAGAGGTAGGCATCTGGATTGTCCTACAGTACTGACTGGTAGACCTCACATAAATACATGCACAGAAAATGATTGGTTGGATTCAGGAATTAACTGTCTCTGCTTGATATAAACCTTAACTTTTTTAGACATCTTCAGCTGTATTAGTATTTTGTTTGCTTGTTCTTTTAATTAGTGAAGTATGAAAAATATAGGGTAAGTGTACCCGTAAGCCACCTATCTGTTTACAGGGAATTTTCAATATAAATTTAAACAGAAAAAATATGGCTAAACTGAAAGATTAATCTCTCATTTGAAGCTTTGATGATTCATTTTTACAATTTTTAATATGTAAATAAAAATGTATTACAAATTATGTGAAAAATCTGGCATGAACTTAAGTGTGTCATCATGATTAAGCCCATGCCGGACTTTTCAAATAATTGCTAATATATTTTTACAAAAAAGGTGTTCCAAATATGCCTACCCTGTGATCTGAAATATTGTTTTATTGTTTTCAACTTTAACTAAGACTTAGACTAAATGATGGTTTTAGAAAACAAATATAATTGTGTACAGTGTATACAAGAACATGAAATGCATCACATTATGTAACGATCTCATCTTTTTTACAAGAAATAGAAAAGGTTTCTTGAACCAAAAAAAAAATCTAATATGCAAAAATCAAAACATTAATCCCCTAATTTTACATAGTGGATATGTACTCACCAAAGAAATTTCTGAAAATACAAATGTCCTTATCTTAGGTGCTGTAAATAATAGAAATGAATAGAAATAGAAATAGAAATGCCAGTGAAGTAATTAAATTACTGATTGGTTATAAGTTTTAACCTCTTATTTTTGCATGTTTTTCTTTCATGTAGGGTGCTGCTACACCCTAACCAACCATACAACTGATGGACAATGACTGGAAAATGGCAATCACTGGAAGAGTGTTCAGTGTGGTGAAAGTAGATGGAGTACGCGTGTGCCAGTACACAGGCCTTGATGAAGCCTTCATAACAGCCTTCTGCCTTGTGCTGCAGCTTAATGTTGAAAAACACTGTTTTTTGTCATGTGCTGGAACTTGTTTGTTTGATTTGGACAAATCAGTTTGAGCAGAAACGACAACAGTTGGTTTACATGTAAAATATTGATTTCGTTAAAGCTGGAGAGCATAACCTTTGTCTCCTCCTTCTGGTAGTGAGAGTAATTACACAAACACTGTTGATGCATGCTCATGACGTATGCCTACAGGGGAGCACTCTCAAATTTCTACAGTTCGAAGACTACAAAACATTATTTAGGTAGAGTAATGTAATAGCTACATAGCCTACTCCAAATATTTTACAAATACCAACCTGTCCAAGAGCTGAGCTAACATGACATTATGCTGATTTAGTCAGACAACATCAGTTCAAGATGGCACCATGGATTCAATTCAATTCAGTTTTATTTATATAGCGCCATATCATAACAAAGTTATCTCAGGGCACTTTTTCGAATAGAGCAGGTCTAGACCGACTCTTTATATTTACAGAGACCCAACAGTTCCCACCATGAGCAAGCACTATGCGACAGTGGCAAGGAAAAACTCCCTTTTAACAGGTAGAAACCTCGAGCAGAACCAGGCTCAAGGTGGGCGGTCATCTGCCTCGACCGGTTGGGTTGACGAGGGAAGGGGGGAGGGGGAGAGAGAGAGCAGGAGGAAAGAGAACATACAGCAGCTCAATACAGCATAGAGCATGGATGACAGCCTCAGTGTTGCGCTCTCTGTGTTGTGTCTCGTCAACTTTGTTAAGTTTGTCATGTCCTGTTTTATTGTGTAGTAACTCTTTCCTCTCGTTTCAGACCCTGACTTCCTCCCTTTGTGTGATTTTCCCGCCAGTGTGATTGTCTACCCCGCCCCTGATTGTGTTCACCTGTTCTCCCCTACCTCATGTATTTATAGTCTGCGTCTCCCCTTGTCCTGTGCCAGTTCGTCTTGTTTTTGCTCGTCAACAGACCCCCAATCCAAGCGTGCCAGCAAATGCCCTCTTATGTCAGGTTTATTTTGTGTTCATGTTTATCCTCTTCGTGAGTGTTTTTTGTTGTTGATTATCCTCTTCATGAGTGTTTTTTGTTGTTTTTGATTATCCTCTTCATGAGTGTTTTTTGTTGTACTTTTTGATTATCCTCTTCGTGAGTGTTTTTGTTGTACTTTGATTATCCTCGTTGTGAGCGCTTTTTGTTTGTTTATTGAAATACTTAAGTAAAACTGCTGTGGAACTTAAAAACTCTGGTCTCATGAGTCGTGCATTTGAGTCCGCCGGACCTGTGTCAAAGTTCGTGACACTCTGACACCTTTTCTGTTTTTGTTTATTTGTTCAGTTTTCAGCTCTCCCTTCCTGATTACATTCACCAGGGAGAAACACTCAACAATTAACTTGTCAAACCTTTTCACCGCATTTCACACAACCGGAAAGTTTTACAGAGCTTTTAGTTGGAGGAGCAGTAGTTCTCTATGGTATTTGCAGGAGACGCTGGTAGGGGAGACGCACCGGGGTGCTGGTTAAACTGCAACAGCAGGGATTCTGAACTGCATTCCTGTCAATACATCTGGCGAATGTCCACTCTCTGTCCAACAAAATGGATGTTCTGCTGCTTCTCAACAGAGCAAACACAGATTTTTCCAGATCTGGTGCCCTGTGCTTCACTGAAGCCTGGCATGGTGAGCCCATCCCGGATAGTACACTACCTCTGCTGGGCTTGCTTGAGGGATAAGTCAGGGCTTTCTGCCAGAAAGCCTTTCTAAGACGTGGTTAACATTGTGAAACGGTTGCAGTTTGGTTAGATTTAGGCACCAAAAGTATGTACTGTAGTTCAACGTTGACTTATTATTTTAACCTAAACCGTGATTTTTTCCTAAACTTAACTTAAGTAGTTTTGGTGTCTAAACTGTTGTACTGCCAAAAAGCCTTTCTAACACTTGGTTGTAATTTGGTTAGGTTTAGGCACCAAAACTACTTGGTTAAGTTTAGGAAAAGATCATGGTTTGGGTTAAAATAAAAAGTCAACATTTACTTTTGGTTTCACACAGGACATGAGCAGTGGTCTCCTGGGTGAAAGTCCAGTATACAATGCATCCATCCACCCCAACCTTCTCGCTACATGGACTTTGTCGTTCTTTATACTATGTCACCTGACTTCCTAAAGGCTTTCTGGCAGAAAGATTTTAGGAAGTCAGGCTTTCTGAAAGCACTGAAGGCAAACTTCTCCCATGGCACCCAACTCAGAGCGGACTGCGTAATGGAGCTATTGGGAAAAGAAGCGGAGGCAGAATCTGTTTCTACTGTAGCGTGATAAGGAGCCTGATAATGAATAATTCTACGTCTTTCATTAAGAAAAGAATTCACCTCCACTAAAGTGTGGCACAGCCATTGTCACTGCCATGAAGTTTCCCAAAACATCATGTTATCAGCATGACCTCCGGGCCATAAAACATGACCCACCAGGACGCAGGGATTACATTAAGGGAAAGCTAATGACAATTGCCCAATTTACAACAGGCCTGTAGTAAACTAGGCTAATACTCCCACATTCCAGGATAGGGGCTGAAGATTCAACACTCTGAACTCTTGACACAAGAACAAAGGAACTGACTTTGCCATGCTGAATTAAATGTATATTAATTAATATGCTATGTTTAACTAACCATCTGAAAGGTACTGAAGTTTAACATGTTTAACATGCTGATTTTGATGCAGGTAAAATGGAAACTGAACCAACAGGAATGGTTTACACCTGTCCACTAATCCAGATAAAGATAAAGATGGGAGGTCTGGTTCTGTTTAATAGCTAATGAAACAGGAAATGTGAATATGCCTTTACATAACAAGTAAATTGATCATAGCTTGTAATGAAATATGATTTAAGCTTAAATACCTGATACAATCTCTGAGTGCCGATGTGTCTGTGTGGGGGTTAGCCTTTCTTCTGCATCTCCCCCCTCCTCTTCTACAATCCTTTATCAGAGATCAGAAGATGACCTGTAGTAATTCTGTTTTACTTATTTCATTTCCTATACCTATGGAGATATATATATATTGATATACATATAGAGATCTATGTGCATGGGTTAAATTTGTGTCACTGAATTGTTAACCGATTTCCCAATTGTGACACAGACACACACACACACACATATATGTGGATATACATATAGAGATCTATGTGCATGGGTTAAGTTTGTGTCTACTTTGTAGAGATATGACAGAATTTGTACACGTGTATTAAGGCCCATGTATTTAGTGCTGCTGTGTAAGACTAATACCGCTACACTACATAAACAAAGGTTGGTATGCAGATGTCACTGTGTTAAGGAAAACATGCACTAATCACTTACAGACCATTTGGTGGAGTGTTTTTGAGACTGCAGCTACAGACCTAGATGAAGTCATTGACATTGTGACATCTTATATCAGCTTTTGTGAGGACGTGAGTGCTGACTAAAACTTTCTACACATACAAGTTACATATTGATGGGTTGAGTACTACTGCCTTCATGGCTGTCTCAAAACTACATTTTCAGGTCATTTTTGTAAAGATTTAAACTCCAGCATTGCTCACTGAGACATCCATCAAATCTCTATTTTATGATCATGAAGTCGACAAAATAATCAGGAAAGGTTAATGACAACAGTTGTACTGTGTGCTAGCAGAGAAGTTCACAGGGAAGTTATAAGTGCCCATAAATAAACATGGCACTCTTTTGTCTGAGTGTGTCATAGCTTATGAGCACGTCAGAAGAAAGCTGGATCTAGGCTGTGAAAATACAGAAGGTATAAACTCTGTATAAAGTGAAGTCATTCCTCATTTAAAATTTTAAATATGCAGGTAAGTGTAGGCTACTGTTCAATCTCAATGCAGCATGACATTGGAAATGTGTGGGGGGAGGGTGTCTGAAGCTACCTGACCATCCGAGAAGCAGTTCTCATGGAATATACTGGTGCCTTAATCCATTTAACTGATCTACTTAACCCCATTATTCTGATTATCACTGATGTCACTTACCTAATCTACCTGTAACTCTAAAGGGTGGTTAATACCTATAATTAATAGTTGAATTGAAAAACAGGGACTTCAGTGAAGAGGCCACAACAGTTAGTATGGATTATCTACCATAACAGGCTATTTATTAAGAACATTTACTAAAACTCTCAAAGAAAAGAGAAGGAGAGGACAGACAGTCATACCACGGCTGGAAAGCCAACCACCCACTGGGTGTATTCTACTTGTGAAAAATATAACACAAACCAGAATCCACCAACCAAAAATACCACACTAATAAAGTGTGCCACCACAAACCATATCACCATCAAAAGTGAGTGAACTCCCAGCACACCGATCACACCCATGACTGGAGGCCACTGGTGTTCCTCTGCTACATACCTGCCACTCAACCACCACAACTAGTCCAAAGTCCAATCAATAATTTCCTTTATAGTTACCACATCCGTGTGGCCGCATGGTCTAAATTTTATCATCTGTCCATGTCCAATTAGGGTTAGGTTTAGAAAACTTTCCTTGGTTTGACTCTCAGACACATGCAGTTACAAACAAGACTAAGAGTCTACAGCCATGCTAGTGGCTCTGTGAGGCTGTACTTTGAGCTAAATGCTAATGTCAGCATGACATATTCACAATGACAATGCTAACATGCTGATTTTTAGCAGGTATAATGTTTGCCACGGTCACCATTTTAAATTGTTTGTTAGCATGCTAACATTTGCTAATTATCATTAAAGCATTAGATTTTATGGCAAAAAATCTATGGGAGGCTAGAGTGAAGTTTTCTCCCAACCCAGGTAGCCACTTCACCAGCCAAGACATGGAAGACACCCATTTAAAGAGTATTCAATATCCACTCTGGACATTATCAGACCCAAAAAGGTTTTAACTGCTTTGATCTTGAGCTTTAATGCCTGTTTCACTTCCCACATCTTAATAGGACATACCAGGATTATCATGCCACCCAATATCAAATGAGCCAACCCACATTTGTTCATACTTTTTCTAATACACTTCAGTGAGATTTATGTGACTTTCTTGGTGCATTTCATGAATGCACATCTTGAATTTTGCTCTTCCATTCTCGTATGTCATTTTTGTTTAACACCAGACTTTTACAGTATCTTAACAGAGGCTGTGAGGATATTGCTTTCTTCAATATCTGATTGATATTAAGTATGTTGTTTTCCCTCCTCTTAAGGGTTTCCTACTTTGTCTGGAGGGAAGGGGATTGAAAGGTCCAGGTCAGGCCATACAAGATTCAGTGTGGAGTTGCTCTTTAAACTTTTTGTTTTACTTCACAACTCATCACAATTTTTATAAAATGTCTCCTTGTCTCGGAAGGTCTGGAGATCTTCAACCTCATTTTTGCCATTCTCAGCTGATGAGTTAGCCAGTGTATCCTGTAGAAATTGGCAGGACTGTGCTGACTTTCCAAAATTTTAAGACTTCAAGGTAGAAGGATTAACCAATGACCACCCCTCTCCTTTTCCTCTACTGCACGGCGTTGGAAAAAGCAAATTATTAGAAAATATCTAGGATAGTTATTAATATCAATAAGATTATTAATATAAATGAAATTGTTAATATTGTTATATTTATAGGGTGAACAATGAAGGGGTGAGTCCAAGCACTGGCCATCACAACCAGCTGTTATCACAATACATGTGCACAAATAATCACAAACAACTGCTCTTTGGAAGTATAACAGAGTTTATTTAACTTTTTTATCAGAAACACTGATCAACAATCAATATTATTATTATTATTATTATTATTATTAGGGCCCCAGCACGAAGTTGTGCAAAGACCCTATTGTAATTGAAGGAATTATTATTATTATTATTAGAGCCTGAGCACAAAGTCGTGCGAGGACCCTATTGTATCTGAAGGAATTATCATTAGGGCCCGAGCACTGAAAATCAGTGCAAAGACCTATTGAATTTGTAAGAGTTATTATTAGGGCCCGAGCACCGAAAATTGGTGCAAGGACCTTTTGAATTTGTAGGAGTTATTATTATTATTATTAGGGCCCGAGCACAGAGTCGTGCGATGACCCTATTGTATCTGAAGGAATTATTATTATTATTCTTTGTCCAAATAAGTCTCACTTTTGAGGGGCATGACATGCTCAAAAAGTCATGAAACTGCACATACGTCAGAAGTGGTGAAAATGTATATATTTTATAGGTCTCGCGCATGGGTGTGGCAAAATGGCTGGATAGCACCCCCTACAATTTTTTAACAAACTAGCCTCGGCAGCACATTTCACCTAGATGTACGAAATTTGGTATACATCTGTATCATAATCAACATTACTCTGAAAATGATTATTATTCTATGTCTAATTATTAAATGCTGATCCTTGATGCCTGATGAGATGCATGGAGGGGAAGTCTGGAGATGCGGAGGCATGGCCATCTCTCCCGGTAACTTTATAGGAATTTCTGTGGTGCGTTTTTCAGCTGGTGGTGCCATGATCTGCTCCTCTCATTACGATTACGTGTTTGGCTGCAATAATTAATATTACGAATACTATGAAAAGTCACGTTTAACCATCTGCGACAATATAACTTACTTTGCCAACTTAAATGAAGGGTGACCAAGCAAGCTAGCCTTCAAATACGTACGTAACATTAGGCTAACTCAATTCACAACGTTCCACCCCCAGACTCCCAGTCCGTTTACCTTAGCAAAGGAGTTCAAAGAATGGTCCTCACTTGAGGAACTGGAGTGAGGAGGGGGAACGATATGGATTAAATCAAGGCCAAGATTGATGCTGTCGATTTACGGATCCTAGTTACTGACTCTTGAAATGACATTACGCATTTGTTCATCAAATCAAGACAACGGCAACGAATCCGGCGCTATTATTGGTCAAACTCTTCTAATTCTTCTTTTACTTTTTGGCAGGCTAGATGCTCATTGGCGTATTGCTGCTGTGTGTGTGCATGTGTATGTGTGTGTGGAAAGGGGAAAGAGAGAGAGAGAGAGAGAGAGAGGGCAAGATGTCAGATGTAGTCACGTGAGTGGATACATCATAGAAGAGTTCAAGATGACAAACAGGGCCGCGAACATTGGAAAATGGGAAATTGGGAAACAAGGAAATGAGTGGCACAATGGAGGCCATGATTTAACACGTATCTGACAACAAAATGCCGTTGGGCAAACTGAGTTATGCTACCACGCTATCTGTGCATTAAAGGTGTGTGTGAATGTGGGTAAAGGCGTGTAGGTGTATGTATAGGTGGGTTAGTAAAGGAAAGAGAAAGCACTCAAACCAAAACAAAACCTCCAGGTAGCAATTAACATGTGGTAAGCCCATCTGATGCATCCGGCGGCGATCCTCCAAGCTCCAACGTTGACGGGGGCCATTGTATTGCTTTGTCGGCAGGTTTAACAGTAGCTGGTCTTCATGTCGCAGCGGAGGAGACAGCGAGAATTGACTTAATTGAAATAGAGTAGGGCGTAGAAGTTCTTCCTTCTCTTTCTTGAAGAAAACGTTTAATCCGTATCTTCCTTCTTTAGGCAAAGTGAGCCCATTGCTTGCACGACAAAGTGTTCAGTGAATACAAAGACATCACCAGCAAGTTGGGGACTGTTGCCTAGACTAGTTAGTACAAATGTTTCATTAGGGACTGGACATGTACTGTAGCAACTTGACGTCACAGTGGAAAGGCCCTGTGAAGAGGTGCCCACCGATTCTTATATCCTTGGTGACGTCATGGAACTCCCCTGAATTCCAGTGGGTCTTGTCCAGTGGAACACCAGAATTTTAATTCAAGCCAACCTCGCACTCAGGTGAGATTCACAAGGAATAACGGAGTTTGATGCAGTTTTATGGTTCAGGCTTTTGTTTTTACATGTAGGCCTCTCTTTGTTCATCCACGTGGTAAGGTCCCAACAACTGTTTTATGTGGATGCAGCAGGAGAGTACTGGAAGAAAAGGACTGTGCCCCATCTCAAGGACTACACGTTTTACCTGGTTCACCAGGAGCATGGGAACACTAACGTCCTAGAGCAATTCCTTTCCACAAGTTTTGAGAGGTAGCGGCGTGCTGAGCTTCCCCAATCTGACTTATCAATTTACCTATGTTAGAAACTTAATCTGCCTGGCCGACTTATTGTCACCTATCTCATTTTAGGATTTAAACACCCAGTTGCCAAGCGGTGGTCTTAACCCTTTACTATCCACTGGCTGCTCTATTAACCCAACCCTTTGATTATTACCTGTCTGACCTAACCACCCACCTTTCTAATCACACATGAAACTGCTCCACAACACTACTACAGGTCACAAACTCCACAGGGTACTTTTAAGTCACTTTCTTTGTCTACCTAAGCTAGAGTGTAGTGCTTGTAGAGTGCTTGTGCTTATGCTTATGCTTTAACATTCTGCTGTTCAGCTTAGACCTATGACCAGTTCAGTCAGGACCACTTTATTCAAAGAAAACTTAATTTCCATCTGCAGTAGTTATATTTGGTGGCATGCCTCTGTTGTGGGAGCTCCCTGCCCTTCCACGTACACACGTGGAAAGCCTACAACAGGGAGAGCACACCTCCCTGCCCTTCCATGTGCATACAAACCCCCCCCCCCCCCAGGGTTCAGAACAGAGCAGGCATCAATATCAACAAAACATGACATTGATTAAGTCAGTCAGAGAAAACTTAATTTTCATCTGCAGCAGTTATATTTAACTTACTGCATTTCCCCAAATTAAAAACCGGGGCCTCCAGTAATGGCCAGAGTCATGGTCAACACGAACAAATAAAGGCCGGCCCTCAACATAGGCTGAGGAAAAACAAGTGTTATATTATGAGCATGCCAACTATGGCAAGCATAATATATATATTTCCATCGCTTTAATTTAATAAATTCAACAATATAATCATGCTATTTTCAACACTGTTGTTCTGGATTACTCATCTAAAGTGTTGTTGTCTGATGCAGTCACTGCTGTGTGTAATAATGTGTGTGTGTTAATGTCTTGACAAACTGTACGTTGTAGTAACGTTCAAGCCCACAAGATGCAGCAGCTACATCTCAAGTGCCGTGTGGGGACCTTGCAAATGCGTTTTCCACATGTTCCTGCAAATGTTTAACAATAAAAACCTTGTTAAGACAAGAAAGGTAGGGGTTTCTGTCCACGAAATGGTAGAGGGAAGTGTTTAGTAAAAGTGTAATGCAGTAACTTAACAGGGCAAACGGAAGCGGATCAAATTAGGCTTTGTACTGAAATATGACCAATTATTCTTATCAAACAGAGGGAATTAGAAAAAAAGGCCTGTCGCTAATAAGATAAGATAAGATAAGATAAGCCTTTATTGTCCCACAGCGGGGACATTTTTAGCGTTGCAGCAGCCAGCAAAAGTGTCATATATAGAAATACAATAAAAATAAATAGAAAAATAGAAAAATAGTCCTATACACAGTATAGACAGAAATAAATAATAGAGTGACTGAGTGCAGTTGTAAGTATGAACAAATAGATAAGATAAAAATATTGCACATATATAATATACATGTATATATAAAATATTTCACAGCAACATATGAAGTAGATAACATCATGAATACAATATATGTATGAAGATAATGCACAGCAGTAGATGAAGTATAGTAGTGAATAGTCTGCACACTGACAGTCAAGTGTAGATTACCGGGAGTTGTACTGATTTTAGAGTCTGACAGCAGCAGGCAGAAAGGACCTACGGTACCTCTCCTTCAGACACCGCGGGTGGAGCAGCCGGTCGCTGAAGGAGCTGCCCAGTGCTGAAAGAGTGACATGTAGGGGGTGGGAAGTGTTCTCCAGTAGTGATGATAGCTTGGCCACCATTCTCCTGCCTCCCACCACCTCCACTGGGTCCAGAGGGCATCCAAGGACAGAGCTGGCCTTCTTAATCAGTCTGTCCAGTCTCTTCCTATCCCTGGAAGAGATGCCACTGGCCCAACAGGTCACCCCATACAAGACAGCTGATGCCACCACAGAGTCATAGAAAGTCCTCAGGAGCGCACCCTGCACTCCAAAAGATCTTAGTCTCCTGAGCAAAAAGAGACAGCTCTGGCCCTTTTAAACAGAGCGTCCGTATTGTCTGACCAGTCCAGTTTGCTGTTCAAGTGAACACCCAGATACTTGTACGATCTCACAATCTCAATGTCCGTTCCCTGGATGTTCACTGGTGTAGGTGGAGGGAGTTTGCGCCTGCCGAAGTCCACCACCAGCTCTTTGGTTTTACTCGCGTTGATCTGGAGGCGGTTCTGCTGACACCAACCCACAAAGCCCTGGGTCAGTTCTCTGTACTCCCCATCATCCCCGTTGGTGATGAGGCCGACGATGGCAGAGTCATCAGAGAACTTCTGCAGGTGACAGTTCGAAGTGTTATGGGTGAAGTCCGCTGTGTAGAAGGTGAACAGGAAAGGCGCCAGAACGGTTCCCTGTGGAGCCCCTGTGCTGCAGAGAAGTGTGTCAGACACACAGTCCTGTAACCTCACATACTGTGGTCGGTTTGTGAGGTAGTCCAGGATCCATGCTGCCAGGTGATGGTCCACCCCAGCGTGCTCCAACTTGTCCCCCAGAATCCTGGGCTGGATGGTGTTAAAAGCACTGGAGAAATCAAAAAACATGATCCCCACAGTGTTTCCAGCCTTTTCTAGGTGAGAGAGGGATGTGTGAAGTAGGTAAATGAGCATGATGAGCTTGCTCCAGATAAAGGCCTGTTACCCTCTGCAGTTCAGGTAAATAAAGCCCTTGTCACCACTTGAGGAAATTCCAGCAAGTAGGAAAGCTTGAAAAACTGGACTAAAATGACATGCAGTAAGACCAACTAAAAAGAATGGAACCGTAGAGGAGACTGGGACTGCATTTCCCAGCGATCTCCGCGGGACTGTGATGCCGTCGATGTTCGCTGGAGTGATGACATGGTTCAGCATCGCCGGCATGGGCCAGAAAACAGACTTGCCAGGGGTGCCAAACATGTCTCCGGGGCTTAGGTTCTGGAGTTCATGTTGGCGAGCGATGACTGGATGCTGGACAAGGCTGACAGGATTGGGTTGTCCTCCATGTCAGCGGAGTTGGCTGCTGCGGATGGGACTCGTGCTCTCTCTCTCTCATGAAAGCCTCTTCTCCCACCTCACCCTCTTGTCTATTGCACTGCACTTAGTCCTCCTCCTCTGCTAATTGGATTAATTAACAGTTAGCTTTGAAGTGACAGTAACAGTACATAAGAATCTACTTTCTGTGTATCTATGTAAATGGGAATATTTCAGCACAGTGCAGGGCGAGAGGCTAGAGAGAGGAGTGTGAGATAGAAAATACTAATGAGAGTTGAACAAAAGATAAATAAAAGTGAGCCTTGAGGACTTGAGGCAAGGTTGTTTGTTATGCACTGACATGCAGACTGATGCAGTTTAATTCATCAACATAATGAACTTTAAAAATTTTAACCCAAGAGTTAGAGGACAATAGATTAGATTGTAAAACTAAGCTTAGAGTTACTTTTTTAATTACTTTTTTTCTTAAAGATGTTAATTAGTATTAATAGTACTAATATGAACATTTTTGGTAATCTTCAATTACCCATTCCCAATTCTTTATCAAAACATTTGTTGATACCAATACCATGTAGTGAACATGGGTTAGAAATAAAGTTTCTAACAATAATTCAACAAATTGCTAGTTCAGGAACTTCAGTGACTCCAGTATTACAATGATTCACAGTATTAGTACTAATTTATTAACACAACTCAAAATAGGACACATAGGTTAAACTGTATAATAAAATAATAATGTGAAGGAAACTTGAAAGGAAATGGCGTTCCACCAATCTGGAAGAATCACGTTTAGCCTGGCAAAATAGTCTTAAAATTTATAAGAAGGCCCTCCGTAATGCCAGAGCAGCCTACTACTCATCATTAATAGAGGAAAATAAGAACAACCCCAGGTTTCTGTTCAGCACTGTAGCCAGGCTGACAGAGAGTCACAGCTCTGTTGAGCCATGTATTCCTATAGACCTCAGTAGTAATGACTTTATGAGCTTCTTCAATTATAAAATTCTAACTATTAGAGACACAATTCAGCACCACCTGCCCTCAGTTGGTACTGACTTATCTTCAAACACAGGAACCTTAGAAACAACTGTAAAACCTGATGTACATTTAAACCCCATCCCAACTAGGCTGCTTAAAGAAGTTTTACCCTTAGTTAGCATTTCTTTACTAGATATGATCAATCTGTCTGTTCTGTTTTGGTTTTATGAGATTTGTGTTTGGGTCATTAAAAAGCATTTTGTGTATTCATTTGATTGTTTTGAGAATATTGAAAGTGCAGTACCGCCAACTACTGGCCAGTTTTAGTTCAGCAGTTAGTGGTTGTCGATTTTGAATCAAAACTTTATCCCGGAAGTGAGAACAGTATACACCTTTGGCAGCTCATGTCTATATCAGCCACTCCGGCGTACTTTGTTCGAGTTGCATCGTTGGTATGTATTATTGATGTGTTTGTGTACATTTGCTCTCATGTGCCAATATTTTAGCGGTGTATTGATGTTGTATACTAATCGTAGGCACATTTTTTTGCATTACTAGCTCTCTGTTTTATTAGCCATTAGCCAGGCTATTGTTAGTAATACAGTGCTTCAGTATGTCATGTGGATGTTTGTTTAATGGTTTCCACATCTGGAAAAATGTAACATACATGATTTGGTAATTATTTTATTATTTTCCTTTTAGTTTCACCTTTGCTTCAGTAAGAATAAACATGGTAAACCTACAAGGAGTCTTCATTGGAGTAAAGCGTTTAGCTGCCTGTCAACACATGCGCCACACAACGGCATCTCGGCGGACTAAGTAACGCTGACCGGGATAGCAGCAGACACTTCCAAGACGCCACCGCACTTCAGCTAAGCACGGCTACCACGGAAGTATCTCACCAGAAGCTATCAATGCCATCATGTCTGCCAAATCATATGGAACAAGATCTCAGGCCTCGTGTTCTTCTACTGGTTCAGCAGCAGCCAAGGCAAGAGCAAGAGCAGAGGCAGCAAAGACTCGTCTTACCTTCGCTCAGAAAGAAATGAGTTTGAAACTAGAGAAAGCTAAAATCGAAGCTTCTATTGAACTCCTCCAGTGTGAGAAAGAGGCAGCTACGGCTACAGCAGAAGCGGAAGTCCTGGAGGCTGCTGTTCAATCACAAATAGATCATCAAAGCAAAGGACATGACTTAGATCTCCCTTCTCTTGAAAGTTCATTCAGGACGGAAAGGTATGTTATGGCTCAAGTCAAGTTAATAGGTAATGAAACTACAGAAAAGCAAGAGCCCCCATCATTTGATAACCCTCCAGCTAACACAGTTGAGCTCCCCTGTGATACTCATCCCTCACACACCAACCCTGTAGACTGTGGACCACCACCAGAAACAGAAACTCATTTTAAACAGCCTGTGTATAAGCATCACATCCCAGCTGCTTCCTTATCTCACCTTCTCCCCCATTCAACTCCAGATAAGTGTAATGGAATTCATAATTGGACACAACAAAAACCAAGAGACAGCTATTATGTTCCCACCGGCAACTCCAGACCTTCAGCCCACAGTGATGGGAACATCAGTGAATTTGTTAGATATTTTGCTCGTCGTGAAATTGTGGCAACAGGCCTCCTTCAGTTCAATGACAAGCCACAGAACTACAGAGCCTGGAAACGCTCTTTTGAGAATTCAGTAAGGGGTCTAGATCTGACAGCAAGTGAGGAGATGGACTTATTATTTAAGTGGCTTGGTAAAGAATCTGCTGAGCATGTCGAACAAATCAGGGCCATACACATCAACCATCCAGATGTTGGGCTAAAAATGATCTGGGAGAGACTTGATCAATGTTATGGCTCGGCAGAGGTAGTTGAGGATGCTCTGTTTAAACGAATAGACAATTTCCCAAAGATCACGAACAGAGATTATGTGAAGCTGAGAAAATTCAGTGACATACTCATGGAGCTCCAGAGCGCCAAGGAGGAGGGAGACCTACCTGGTCTCTCTTTCCTAGACTCTGCAAGGGGTGTAAACCCAATTGTGCAAAAACTCCCCTTCTACCTGCAAGAAAAGTGGGTTTCAGTCGGTGCAAACTACAAACGTGATTACCAGGTCTCCTTTCCCCCATTTAATGTTTTTGTAAACTTTGTTAACCAAGAGGCTAACATTAGGAATGACCCAAGCTTTAACTTTGCCGCTCATTCTGACACTGCCCCCAGACCTGAGAAACCCTCCTGGAAATTTAACAGACAGAGAGAAGTGACAGTACATAAAACGGAGGTATTTTCAAACCCCAGCTATGGGTCGTATGGGAATTCAAAGAAAAGGACGGATGACTGTGATAAACTGTGCCCAGTACACAAAAAACCCCATGCCCTTCTGAAATGTCGAGCCTTT
This sequence comes from Macquaria australasica, assembly GCA_005408345.1. NCBI lineage: Eukaryota > Metazoa > Chordata > Actinopteri > Centrarchiformes > Percichthyidae > Macquaria > Macquaria australasica. Next base: position 159,806 of record SEMN01000399.1, on the reverse strand, counting down.
CGTGAGAAGCCTATTGGAGAACGCAGAACGTTCCTGAAAGAGAACAACATTTGTTTTAGATGCTGTGCCTCTTCAACACATTTTGCTAAACATTGTAAGGCTAAAGTGCAATGTTCTGAATGTAACAGTGACGACCACAACACAGCTCTCCATCCAGGCCCAGCCCTTTGGAGCAAAGAAACTGACCCTGATGCAGAGCACGGCGGGGAGCAAGGTGCAACACCACCAAGTGAAATCACCTCAAAATGCACTCAAGTCTGTGGTGGGAACCTCACTGGTAGGTCATGCTCTAAAATCTGCCTTGTAAAAGTGTACCCAGCAAGCCACCCAGACCAGGCAATCAGGCTGTATGCGATTCATGATGAACAGAGCAACCGTTCTCTTGTCCGCTCAGAGTTTTTTGAAATGTTCAACGAAAATGGCCCTAGCTCTCCCTACTCACTGAGAACATGTGCAGGCCTCAAAGAGACAATGGGTAGGAGAGCCACTGGCTACGTAGTGGAGTCCCTAGACGGGACAGTCCACATCCCCCTGCCCAGTCTGATCGAGTGCAATGACATTCCCAACAACAGAGAGGAGATACCAACGCCCAGCGCGGCACTCCATCATCCTCATTTAAAGAATGTTACACATCTCGTCCCAGAGTTTGACCCAAACGCCCACATACTGATGCTGCTTGGACGGGACATCGTCAGGGTTCACAAAGTCCATGAACAGATAAGTGGCCCCCACGATGCACCCTATGCACAGAAATTAGACTTGGGGTGGGTTATAGTGGGAAATGTATGTCTAGGTGCTGTTCACAAAACGGTCACAGTGAATGCTTTATATACCAACACAACAGAGAGAGGTCGGCCAACATGTTTCCAGCCTTGCCCTAATGTTTTTAATGTGAAAGAGAAACACTGCGGGATCCAGATCCCCTGCCACAACACACCACAACCTAGCGACAGATCTAGTTGTGAATTGGACCATCTCGGCTGTCGTGTGTTTGAACAAACCAAAAATGACAATCAGGTCTCCCCTTCAATTCAAGACAATGCCTTCATCGAAATAATGAGAGAAGGGATGAAAAAGGATGCAAACAATAGTTGGACAGCTCCATTACCGTTCAAGTCACCACGCCAAAGGCTCCCCAACAACAGGACACAAGCCATGAACCGGCTCATGTCTCTGATCCGCAATTTTGACAAGAAACCAGAAATGAGAGATCAGTTCATAGCTTTCATGGAAAAGATTTTCCAAAATGGCCATGCAGAGAATGCCCCTCCGTTAAAGGAGGACGAAGAGAGGTGGTACTTGCCTTTGTTCGGGGTTTATCACCCTAAAAAACCAAAGCAGATTAGAGTTGTTTTTGATAGCAGTGCACAGTACAACGGACTGTCACTTAATGATGTCTTACTTAAAGGGCCAGACCTCAACAACTCGCTCCTTGGCGTCCTCATGCGCTTCAGAAAAGAAGCAGTGGCTTTCACCGCAGACATCGAACAGATGTTTTATTGTTTCTACGTGCGGGAAGAGGACAGAAACTTTCTCCGTTTTCTATGGTTCCGTGACAACAACCCCTGCAATGACATCACAGAGTATCGGATGAGGGTCCATGTTTTTGGTAACAGTCCCTCTCCTGCAGTGGCAATATTTGGCCTTCATCAGTCTGTGCAGTGCTGTGGGACAGACTTCGACACCGATGTTGAGCAGTTTGTGACACGTGACTTTTATGTAGACGACGGCCTCAAATCCTTTCCCACTGTGGAAATGGCCGTGACTCTGCTGCAGAAGACTCGTGATATTCTTGCGAAGTCAAACTTGAGGTTGCACAAGATTGCAGCCAACAGGAAAGAGATCTTAGAAGCTTTCCCATCCCAAGATCACGCAAAAGATCTCAAAGATTTAGATCTTGAAGCAGATGCACTGCCTATGCAGCGTAGCTTAGGTCTCCTTTGGGACCTTAAGAAAGACAGCTTCACCTTTGATGTGTCGGATGAGACGAAGCCTTTCACTCGACGTGGTGTTTTATCTACCATAAACAGTCTCTATGACCCGCTAGGCTTTGTAGCACCCGTCACTATCCATGGCAAATCCATCCTTAGAGAGCTCACTGTAGATAATAGTGACTGGGATGCCCCACTGCCCCCAAAGATGGAGGAGGCATGGGTTCTTTGGAGAGACTCACTGAGTGCACTGTCTAAACTCTCGATCACCAGAACATACACTGACATCTCACCTTCAGAAGCTGCGCGGAGAGAACTGTGCATCTTCTGTGATGTGTCGACCAAAGCTATTGCAGCAGTAGCTTATTTGAAGGTGACAGATGCAGTCGGGAACTGTGAAATTGGCTTCGTCATGGGGAAAGCAAAGCTAACACCACGTCCCGAACAAACCATCCCTAGATTAGAACTATGTGCTGCTGTGCTAGCAGTTGAACTAGCAGATTTGGTCTCAGGAGAGCTGGACATTCAGCTGAACGACACTCATTTCTATACAGACAGTAAGGTGGTTCTGGGATATATTTATAATGAGACCAGACGCTTTTATGTCTATGTTAGCAATCGGGTGGCTCGAATTAGGAGGTCCTCACGAGCAGTTCAGTGGCATTACGTTCCCACTGACCAGAACCCAGCAGACTTGGCAACACGATCTGTCCCTGCACATCAGCTCATGCTCACTAACTGGTTCACTGGCCCCGAATTCCTGCTCAAAGATAATCAAAGTCCCGTTCAACATACCTACATTCTTGTCGAACCCAGTTCAGACACCGACATCAGACCCCAAGTCTCCACCTTGAAAACCACAACTAAGGTGAATCAACTTGGTTCCCTGAGATTCACTAAATTTTCCCTATGGAGCGCTCTGCTTCGCGCCATGGCTCGTCTGCTGCACATTGTTCATGCTTTCAAGTCAATCACCAACAAAGACAGTGCTTGTAAGGGTTGGCACCACTGTGGAACAGGAGTTACAGTGGAAGAGTTAGAGCAAGCTAAAAACACCATCATACAATCAGTACAAGAGGAAACATATGCTGCGGAGATCAAGTGCATAAATGAACAGCGAGAGATTCCCAAGGGCAGTCCTATCAGAAATCTGGACCCCTTCTTGGACAACCACGGTCTGCTTAGAGTAGGTGGCTGCATAGGTGAGGCAGATCTAAGTCCAGCAGAAAAGAACCCTTACATTGTTCCCGGCCAACATCACATTGCAACCCTCATTGTGAAGCATTGTCATGAACTCTCCTTTCATCAAGGTCGACTTTACACTGAGGGGGCTGTTCGTTCGGCAGGTTGGTGGATTGTGGGTGGAAAAAGGAAAGTGAGCTATGTTATTCACCACTGTGTAAGATGTAGGAGGTTGAGGGTTCCCCTCAGTGTCCAAAAAATGGCCAGTCTCCCAACACAACGCCTCTCAACTGATCCCCCATTCACTAATGTGGGCTTGGATGTGTTTGGCCCCTGGAACGTCTTTGCACAACGCACAAGAGGAAGTGTTATCCACAACAAAAGATGGGCTGTCATCTTCACATGTTTGAGCATGCGGGCGGTTCACATTGAAGTGATCGAATCTCTCGACACATCAAGTTTCATCAACTCACTCAGACGATTCTTGGCTATCAGGGGTCCAGTAAAGAGCATCCGTTCAGATCGTGGCACCAATTTCATTGGTGCGAGCAAAGAACTCCAGATACCCTCAAACATAAACAATACAGCAGTCAGGAGTTACCTGTTGGGACGGGGATGTTCATGGACGTTCAATCCCCCTCACGCCTCTCATTTTGGTGGTTCATGGGAAAGGATGGTGGGTTTAGCAAGGAGAATACTTGACTCCATGTTCTTTGAGCACAAAACCACAAAACTCACTCATGAGGTTCTTGTCACCTTCATGGCAGAGGTGTCTGCTATTATAAACGCACGGCCCCTCGTTCCAGTGTCAACAGACCCTACTGACCCATTCATACTCTCCCCAGCTGTTCTCCTCACACAGAAAGTCAACCCTCTCTCTGCTCCGGCTGGCAACTTTGGTGTCCCTGATTTGTATAAACACCAGTGGCGTCAAGTCCAGCATCTTGCTAATGTCTTCTGGGACAAGTGGAGACGTCAGTTTCTCTCAACACTCCAAACTCGGCGCAAATGGCAGTCTAGTCAACCAAATTTGGACCCAGGGACTGTTGTTGTTCTGAAAGACGTTCAATCTCCAAGAAATGAGTGGCCTCTCGGGCTAGTGACAAAGGTGTTTCCCAGTACGGATGGAAAAGTACGCACTGTGGAGATAAAAGTAGCCGGGCCACATGGAACCAAGCTTTTTACCAGGCCTATCACAGAAGTAGCGGTTCTTGTCCCCCCAGAGCCATAAAGACTGATAGGAGTATTGTTTTGTGTTTCATTAGAGTGGCGTCAAATAACGCCAGGCGGGGAGTGTTCTGTTTTGGTTTTATGAGATTTGTGTTTGGGTCATTAAAAAGCATTTTGTGTATTCATTTGATTGTTTTGAGAATATTGAAAGTGCAGTACCGCCAACTACTGGCCAGTTTTAGTTCAGCAGTTAGTGGTTGTCGATTTTGAATCAAAACTTTATACCAGAAGTGAGAACAGTATACACCTTTGGCAGCTCATGTCTATATCAGCCACTCCGGCGTACTTTGTTCGAGTTGCATCGTTGGTATGTATTATTGATGTGTTTGTGTACATTTGCTCTCATGTGCCAATATTTTAGCGGTGTATTGATGTTGTATACTAATCGTAGGCACATTTTTTTGCATTACTAGCTCTCTGTTTTATTAGCCATTAGCCAGGCTATTGTTAGTAATACAGTGCTTCAGTATGTCATGTGGATGTTTGTTTAATGGTTTCCACATCTGGAAAAATGTAACATACATGATTTGGTAATTATTTTATTATTTTCCTTTTAGTTTCACCTTTGCTTCAGTAAGAATAAACATGGTAAATCTACAAGGAGTCTTCATTGGAGTAAAGCGTTTAGCTGCCTGTCAACACATGCGCCAGATGCATAAAGGACAGAACACTGTCCTTATTAAAAGGCTATGTGCCACAGTCCTTTAAAATAGCTGTATTTAAACCTCTTCTTAAAAAGCCCACTCTTGATCCAGGGATTTTGTCAAATTATAGACCTATATCTAACCCTCCTTTTCTCTCTAAGATCCTTGAGAAAGCAGTCGCCAATCAGTTGTATGACTTTCTACACAACAATAAGCTGTTTGAGGATTTTCAGTCAGGATTTAGAGTGCATCATAGCACAGAGACAGCACTGGTGAAAGTTACAAATGACCTTCTAATTGCATCCGATAAAGGACTTGTCTCTGTACTTGTCTTACTAGACCTTAGTGCCGCATTCAATACCATTGACCATCACATTCTATTACAGAGACTAGAACATTTAATTGGCATTAAAGGCACCGCACTAAGCTGGTTTAAATCCTATTTATCAGATCGATATCAGTTTGTACATGTTAATGATGAATCCTCTATGCATGCCAAAGTTAGTCATGGAGTTCCACAAGGTTCTGTGCTTGGACCAATTCTATTTCACCTTATATATATATATATATATATATATATATATATGCTTCCTTTAGGCACTATTATTAGGAAGCACTCCATAAATTTTCATTGTTATGCAGATGATACCCAATTATATTTATCGATCAAGCCAGATGAAACCAATCAATTAGCTAAACTTCAAGCATGCCTTAAGGACATAAAAACCTGGATGACCTGCAATTTTCTGATGTTAAACTCAGACAAAACCGAAGTTAATGAACACCTTCGAAACACATTATCTAAAGATATAGTTACTCTAGATGGGATTGCCCTGGCCTCCAGCGACATCGTAAGGAATATTGGAGTTATCCTTGATCAGGATATGTGCCACATAAAACAAACTTCAAGAACTGCCTTTTTTCACTTACATAACATTGCAAAAATCAGGCACATCCTGTCTCAAAAAGATGCAGAAAAACTAGTCCATGCGTTTGTTACATCTAGGCTGGATTACTGCAACTCTATATTATCAGGCTGCCCCAATAAGTCCCTTAAGACTCTCCAGCTGATCCAGAATGCTGCGGCATGTTTACTGATAAGAACCAGAAAAAGAGAACATATTTCTCCAATATTAGCTTCTCTACACTGGCTCCCTGTAAAATCCAGAATAGAATTTAAAATCCTTCTCCTCACCTTCAAAGCCCAAAATGGTCAGACACCATCATATCTTAAAGAGCTCATAGTACCCTATTACCCCACTAGAGCACTGCGCTCCCAGAATGCAGGGTTCCTTGTGGTTCCTAGAGTCTCTAAAAGTAGAATGGGAGCCAGAGCCTTCAGCTATCAAGCTCCTCTTCTGTGGAACCAGCTCTCAGTTTGTGTACGGGAGGCAGACAACCTCCTCACATTTAAGAGTAGGCTTAAGACTTTCCTCTTTGATAAAGCTTATAGTAGGGCTGACTCAGGTGACCCCTGAGCCACCCCTTAGTTATGCTGATATAGGCCTAGACTGCCGGGAGACTTCCTATGATGCATTGAGCTCCTCTCTCCTCCTCTTCCTCTCCATCTGTACGCACTCATTTCCCATCAATGCTTGTCACTAACTCAACTTCTTCTCATGCCTCCGTAGCTGTAGAGTCTGGATCTATGGTTGCTGCCACCTGCTGCCCCCGTGCTCCTGCTCTGCACCCGCTGCTGCTATTACTGTTATTGCTCTATTATATTATTGCTCTTAGTATTATTTCTGTTAATATTAACATCAATACCATTACCACAACTATTACTTTACATCTCTATGTGTAAAGTAATATGTGCTGCTGTATGTTCTCTTTCCTCCTGCTCTCTCTCTCCCGCTCCTCCCCTCAACCCAACCAGTTGAGGCAGATGACTGCCCACCCTGGCTCTGCTTGAGGTTTCTACCTGTTAAAAGGGAGTTTTTCCTTTCCACTGTCGCCTAGTGCTTGCTCATGGTGGGAATTGTTGCGTCTCTGTAAATATAAAGAGTCGGTCTAGACCTGCTCTACTCGAAAAAGTGCCCTGAGATAACTTTGTTATGATATGGCGCTATATAAATAAAACTGAATTGAAATTGAATTGATGAATATCAATGTGGAGTATTAGAATATGTTTTAGAATAAGTAAATACAGTTGGCTTAATGATCAATAACTATGATTACGAGTTGGGAGAGCTTATTATGATTAGTACACCAACTTCGATAAGTGGGAGAGAACATTAAACTGAATTACACTAATAGTTAATTGTAACGTCTGAAGTGACAGTTTTGGGGATCACCACCTCAGAGGTGAACCTTATAAAACTTAGAATGCACCCTTAGCATAGTAGGAACAGATGGCACCTATTAGTGATGTGCGCCAAGGAGTGATGGCAGGGTCTATTAGCAGTTTCCTGGAGCCCAGATGCCCTTGCAGGGGGGAAAAGGTGGTGATGGAGGCCGGTGTGTCACAGGCTGTGTCCAGAGAAAAGCTTGCAGTCAGTGGCAGCAGGGTCCATGTTGGCTGACCACGAACAACAAAATGTTCGAACTAATTATACTGTTGGCCAGGTGAACCAGGGGCAGGACCTCTTTCTTGGTGTGAATTTTATAGAAATATCAATACTTTCATCAGATTACCTGATTATTTAACCTATGTTAGACAGTGTAGCCAATATATTTGTGAGACTCTTTTCCCCATAACCGTCACGATGTATTCCATGAAACGGGCCAAACATGACATGCATACACCAATCCTAACCAGAGTTACACGATTAGTTCCATATCTCCAGGGATGTCACGATCAGGTTTTTTTGGCCCGGTCCGGGTAGTTACCTAAATTTTGATTAAATATGAATCTGACACATTGAAATACCAGGTGTAGCTATTAAATCTGACACACCTTATTTTTCATGAGCTACTTGATCCAAATACCGAAGGTCCTGCAACTGTTTAGTTTATAAGCTTGAATTATTGATCTGATATGAATGAAAGTTTAACTGGGAGAATATAACTCCTGAAACTGATGTGACGCAATCCACTTGCAAGATAATATATCACTGTGGTGGCCATGGCCACAGCCACGCAATTGATGGTTTAAAGTTTCACATACTCAACCACATCAGTTATTTCATTTGCAGTCACTTAAAATGACATAAAACACAGTTTGTTTGGTTTAGAATTTGTTTATTAGCACCTTTGACAATGCACTGTTTTCTAGATGAAGCACACATTTAGTTTACATTGTTTTGTCATACTGCTAGTTGGTATAATGAAGTTATATTAATTCATTTCTCTTTGCCTTTGAGTTACCTGGAAGCTGAGTTCTCCTTCCTAGTTTGACAAAAGATGGAGCTGAGGGTGGAGGCTGCTTTTATGCAGAGGCCCAAGCCAAGGAGCATACCAAGAGCTCTGACAGCATGGGGCGGATCAGGGTTTCTTTGGGTTGAGTTTTAGCTATGGTCTATGTGGTACATTGGTTTGATCAGTTAGTATATATAGGCTTGTTCGAGATGAGCCAGGCCTGCGCAGAATTGATAACCGGCGATTGACGCACAATGCATGCCAGTTAGATTTGTGTCTGACTTGATCCCAACTTGCTCTGATGTCATGAACATGTGGACAATGATAACCTCATACGATCGAGGCAGCCACAGTTTTTAGAGCCAGACGCTGCAGGTGCTCTTCACCGACTGCAAGACCCAGGGCATGATGGGAAACGTCTGGCTGTTGCCTGATCAAATAGCTGATTGGCTGTTAATTTTGACCACAAACAACACATTTTGTAGAAAATCCTAATTTTCTGTGTAATTTTAATTTGTAACTCTAGATTGTATGCTATATATGTTGTGCAGTGACAGTTTCATCTGTTAACAAACACATCTTGTGTGGTTGATAATAATAATAATAAAGTTTATTTCAGCCATAGCTATCCCAACGTGATCTGCAAACTACAAGTGGCCTACAGGTGGATCTAACAGGATGTAAATAAATATACATATATATAAATAAATATAAATAATACATACATATATAATACATAATACATATATAGAAATAAATATAAATACATATATTTATTAAAATATAAATATATAATATTTATTTTATTTATATATATATATATACAATAAATTTCTGGGACTTCCTGGATATTATTTGAAGGCTGCTGGAAACTGTCTGACTTGACTGCCGCTGTTTGTCACTGCCCCTTTCTGCTCCTGTCTGATCTCGTCCACTTTCCAAGCGAGACGCAGTTCATCTCGAATAAGCCTTATGTTTTGTTGACCTCTTTTAAGGGCCCTATAACTCTGTTAATTCAGTTGCGTTTTGTTGTGTCTTTTTGGGGAAAATAAACCCAACTTTTGAACTTTAAGCATGTCTTTCCTTGTGCTTTGACCACCACGACAGTCACTCTGTTGGAGTTACTGGAACTACAAAAATGGCTTCTTCTCTCATAGATTATCTTTGGCTGATAAAAGACACCAGCTGCAGAAAGCACTTTAATCAGACAACAGACAAGTTCAATTTTGGCTTGTTATCATGGTACTCACAGAATTAACATTAGTTAGCGACAGCTGATATGAGCTGCTGCCAGGGACATGTCATTTTAACCAGAAAAAGTGATGGTCGACGAAATATGCGTAAAATAACCGATCTATTAAAATATGCCCAGATCAGCCCCAATACAGATAATTAGGATTGGCTCACAGGATCTCTAGTAACAAATGTTAAATCTCAGTTCGAACTCAAAGACGGGTCAGAGGTCAATTGGCTGGATGCAAGAGAGGGTAGACTACAAATCCTTCTTCTGACGTGTGTATTATCTTGCCAGGACCCTGCATTGATTACATCCCACTGTCTGTAAATATGATTGTATCGTTCAAAGGCATAAGAAACTGCCTAGGTGTACTGCTTGTGGGTTGGTCTTCTCAGGTGTGATGGCTGCTGTAACATTTTCCACTGACCACCAGATATGATGGGATTCTTACCATAGCCAGGGAGTCAAAGAGCTTATCTCATGCAACATGAAATCAGCATGGTGACTAGCTGCGTGTGGCTGGATTCTACTTGAACAAATGACATACATTTTTTTTACTGTTTGGAATGTCTTGTTATGTAGAGTTGTGTGTGTGTTAACTACAACAATGGTACCCTGTAACGTGGTGCTATGAGAGTATCCACATTGTTATGCATCTTGTTTACATGGTGTTTTAGATTGTTAATACTGACAACATAATATCTGAGACACCAAAGCTAAAAAGGCAGACCTAATGCAGAAGCAACAGTTAACAGGTGCTCAAAGTGTTTTTTTTCTTGTTTTTTTTTTGGTAGCTTGTTAAGTCTACTCAAGTCAGCCTGAGTTGTTATGTACTTGGACAGTAGCATGTGTAAAATGCCAGCCTCCACATGGTTGAGGACAAAGTGTGGGAAATGTGGCATATGCATTTGTGGTGTTTGTATTTTTATTGTTCATCCAATGTTCACAGGTATGGTGGACCCCACAACATTATTGGGGTTTCAAAACAATATAGCCATAACAATTTATGTAAAAACAGATGTTGACTTAATCTCAATTACAAGAAATGTGTAAATGTATATGGTTAATATCTGCCAGTGCTAGATCAGAATTAAATAATAATGCTTTTCCTTTGTGATAAAATGTGATTTTTTAAAAAATCTATTATTATCAAGACATGGTGGAATAAATCATGTTTATCTAGAACAAAAACAACAACAAAAAGATTTCCATCAATAATGATGTTTATTGCTTCAAACTGAACAAATTGTAAAGGCAAATTTTACTTACAGTATAGTATTGAAATGAGTGCTGGTCTACACACTTCATGACGGAGTTTTACTGTGTGTGTGCTATAGATGTATTTCTTGCAGTTAATGCATGTGTACCGTATCTTCCTCTTTCTTGGGTCCACAGATCTCACTAATGGCTGCAACCTAGAATGATAAAAAACAAGTTCAGGAATTTTACGCTATTTTAAATCATGCTGGCAGCCATACGTGGTGGCTCATTTCTTGGGCAAGAAGATTATTCAATTTCACCATTTTTGACACCCATATTTCTCTTCCTGCAGGCTGCTGATGTGATGGTCTTGGGGCTGGTTCCTGATGGGCTAGTCTTGGGGCTGGCTGAAGGTCAATCTCATGCTCTTCTTCAGACTCGTTGACAGACTCTGAATTAACAGAGACGTGATCCTCATATTCAGAGAATTCTTCATCTTCCAAAGTAGAAGATGCACTTTCCACACTAGCTTCTCTCTCTTTGAAAATGAATTCTAGGGCCCTCTGAGCAGAGATTCTCTTTGCCATACTGACTGATTGTGATATGGAGCCACACATGCAGAGGTATTTATTTGTTGTGTTTCTCCCCCAATTTGGGCTAGATTGCTACTTTACGCACCAGATGACAGACTGAGGGAGAGAAAGGCAGGCACGTTAATAGAGAATTAGCTAACTTAACTCACAAGGACAAGTTCAGAGAGTCAGCGGGTTAGCCACCCTGTGTTGTTGTTTTTCCGGGGACACCTCAACCTCGGGTTAGCTGTTGCTGCGGCAAGGGAATAGATCTGGGCTCCGTTGGGTTATCAACAGACACATCCCCTCCTTGTTGTTCTTCCTCCTAGCTACCCCGAAACGTTACACTGGTGTCAGAAGTGGGATTTACCCCAGATCTCCGGTAGCTAGATGGCAGCTATGGACGAGCTATCGAGTGGACTGCTAACTCCACCTCCGTCTGGAAGAACAAAATGTGAGCAAGGTGCGTTCAAGTCAGGCAACGTCCATCGGAGCGAGATAGGAGAGGAGTCATTTGTTTATCAAGAACAGAGTTCGGCCTGTGTACGCACACCTGAAATAGAGAGAGGAATGTTCAGGCAGTGGCTGAGCGCAAGCTATGCTGAGATGCTTGGACAGCACAGCAGCTCTGTTAGCCAGAGATGTGACTCTGAGTTTCCTTGTAAGAAACACTTGCTGGTGCCTCCCCAGCTACTGCAGCTACAGCAGAAGGAAGACCAAGTGAGAGTGGGGCGTTATGATGGCAATACTGACTGGGAGACATACTGGACACAATTCCGGCTGATAGCCAGAGCCAACCAGTGGGACAAGAAGGAGAGTGCGGCCCAGTTGGATGCGGCTCTAGAGGGGAAGGCTAGAAGGGTCTTGTTAGATCTTTCAGAGATGGACATGACTGACCCTCAAGCTATAGCGTGGGCCAAAGAAAGACAATTTGGTGATCCAACCAGTAAGTTGACTGCCAGGCGACTGTTTAACCAGAGAACACGCAGCGAAGGAGAGAAGCTGGGAGTCTATGCAGCTGAGCTACACCCCCTGGCCCGTAAAGGCTGACACCTGCGGAAACAAACTGCGGAAGCAGGTCCAGCTTGCAACCCTTTATCTTGGGAAGGAGTACTGGGACGTGCACAAGAGATGGAGCAGATCTTTACAGAGGGTTGGAGTGCGAGACCTCCCTAGCCCCAGCGGCCCCAGCCCTTCTATTCCCCTCCACAACGGGACACTCCTAGACCCCCTAGACCACAAGATTACAGAGGCCAGCTGGACCTGCAGTCTCAGACCTGTTGGAGATGTGGCCAGAAGGGCCACATTCAGTACTACTGTCCTGAACTCACCAATCCTGTGCCACCTGCCCAACACCAGCTGTCGGGAAACAGGGAGTGGAGGGGAGGAAGGTTAAACTCCTGGCCATGCACCTTCCATGCATTCACTCACTATGAATAACTGTGTTGTGGTAGTGGGTTCAGTGGCCCCCCAACCAGCACCTAAAGTGTCACGGGTGCTATCTCTGAATAATGGCAAGTCAGTATGTACACTTGTTGACTCTGGTCCTATGATGACAATCATGCACCCAGACATATTACCAGAGGACCTCTAGTGGTGCCCTACACCACAGCCTCTCATCATGGTGACTGGAGACAGATCAGCCATGCTGGGCCATTGTACAGTCAACATCCAGTTGGGTAAGCAGACTTTCCCTTACTCTGTGTGGGTAGCTGAAATTCATGAGGAGTGCCTGCTGGGTTTTGACTTCATGAAGGACAAAAATGCTGTGTTGACTGTGGGTGTCACCGGTGGCAATGGTGCCAAAGAAAGTTACTCCAGGGTGGCATTCATATCAACTTCAGACCAGTGAATGAGATCACGGTCAAAGACTCGTATTCTTTGCCCCGAGTCAATGATGCACTGGATCAGATGGGATCAGAGGGTCTGCCTGGTTCTCCTCGCTCCATTTAAGGAGTGGGTACTGGCAGGTGCCGCTGTCACCAGAGGTCTGTCCTAAGACAGCCTTCACAACTGGCTCAGGACTGTGGCAATTCACAGTCATGCCTTTTAGTCTGTGCAACGTCCCGGCCACATTTGAGAGGCTCATTCAACGTCGTGTTGAGGACTTTCTGCACCGATCTAATCAGCCTCTCCCAAGGTCCTTCATGATGCGAGCCAGCTGGGGGGTTAAAAGTCCATTTAATTCCCTTCTGAAGAAGTACATCATTAATCTGAGACTGATTCCACAATGGCAGTTCTCAGCTCACGCTCTGCTCCAATGAAGTTTGTCCCGTTATCTGAGCATATTTCCAGAACTTGACCACGTCTCACTATAAAGCGTCTGAGTGCATTTATGAAAGAGTCTGTATCCAGTGAAGGTGCCACTTCAATGTGGATTGCTCGTATGGCCAGACAGGTAAAGATGACACAGTACCTCTTCACCACACTTCTTCAGCTCTTCACTTCAAATGGTCCAAAATAGTCTACTCTGACACGAGTAAATGGTGGTTCATCTGGAGTAACTCTTTCAGAAGGTAAGTCTGCCATCTGCTGGGACACTGGCTGGGCATTCAGTCTTTGACAGATGACACACTTAGATAGAACTTTCCTTACGGATGTACTAGCACCAGTGATCCAGTACCTCTCCCGTAGCTTGGACAACATGTGGTTATGGCCACCATGTCCTACTTCTTGATGGATATACCTTAGAAGAAGGTCTGAGATATGGAGATCCTTAGCCAGTATTATGGGATGTTTAACTTAGGCATAGATGACCTGCTCAGCCGACCGCCGACTCTCAAGACACCATCTTCTACCACTGGACAGAGCCTATAAATATGGCTACAGCCCTTCACACTTTTTCCTTTCTGCAGCCTGGAGAGTTCTTCTGAAAACCTCTTCCTTTGGCAGAACCTGATGATTTCCAGTTCAGCCTTCTCAAGCTCCTCCACTGACAGACAACTTGGAACTGTCTCCCTCTTAAAAGTGTCCATATCCTTCTTCAATGAACATCTTTGTTGTTCCACATCCAAGTCAGACTGTGCAAGAGCCATGCTCAATTGTCTCCTCTTCTGGCAACAAGACGTGAGCCAGCTCTTAAACTTCAAGATCCAAGCAACATACTTTCTCAGACCAGTCCAAGAAGAGAAATGATGGATCATATGAGTCACAGCATCAACCTTTTCTCTGGCCTGTACTGCATTCCCAGCAACAACTTTTTTGACCTCAGGGTTATCTGCTGGAAGTCGATGAACATCCTCATGATTAACAGGCCACCCACTCTCAGGTAGAAGGAGAAACTGTGGACCTGACACCCACATTGCATTCCTGAGAAATGCATCTACTTTTAAACCTCTGTAAGCTACCTCAGCTGGGTTGCTTGCAGTTTCAACATACCTCCATTGAGAGGACTGTGAAGCCTTGAGAATTTCTGAGACTCAATTGGCAACAAAAACTCTGAACCTGGAAGTCTCATTCCTGATGTATTTTAGTACTGATGCACTGTCTGTCCAAAACACAGAATCCTAAAGACTGATGTGCAATTCTTTCTTCCACAAGACATCAATGTGACTTGCCATTGTGGTAGCAAGGAGCTCCATTCGGGGGATGGTAACAGACTTCAATGGAGCACTGTGTACTTGTGTGTGTGCATTATGTGACAGCAGGTAAGTCACTACTCCATAACCATCCTCACTTGCATCACAGAAATGGTGCAACTGTGCTGTGGCTGATTCTCCAAAGTCCAGTGGCTTCAGACATCTCTTGATGTTAAAGTCCTCCAAAAAATGGAGTTCCTGTAGCCAACTTATCCACTCCTTAGCAACTGACTCAGGTATGATGTCATCCCAGCTGAGAGCTCTCCTGCACAGATCCCTTAAGTTTTTCTTAGCAGACAACACCACCGGACTCAAGATTCCTAGAGGATCATAAATGGAGCTAACAGTTGAGACAATTCCTCTTCTGGTGAGTGGCCTGTCCTTGATCACAATCTTTAACGTGAAAGTATCGGACTGAATGCACCATTCCACACCAAATACTCTCTCCACATGCAGCAGATCCTGTTCCATGTCCTACCCTTTCATGTCCTTAGCTCTGTGGCTCTCAGGTATTGCAACCATAACATTACGTATTTTGCTTATCCACTTTGTAAGCAGGAAAATTTAGCACATATAGAGACATGGTCCTGATAAAGAGAAACTGCTTCCTCCTCCGACGCCACAGACACCAGACAATCATCGACATAGAAGCAATGTAGAACCTTATCCACCGTTTCCTGGCTGAACTGTTCTTTATTATCTTCTGCACATTTCCTGAGGGCAAAATTGGCGCAACTGGGAGATGATGTCGCCCCAAAGAGAGGAACCAACATCCTGAAATCAGTGAAGTCTTGATTTAAATCCCCATCGGGCCACCAAAGAAACCTCAACAAACCCACATCTCCAGCTGGTACCCTCACCTGGTGAAACATGGATTCAACATCTGCCATAATCACCACCGATTCTTTCCTGAATCTGGTCACCACTCCAATCAATGAACTGGTAAGATCCGGTCCTTGTAGAAGCTGAGCATTAAGGGATTTTCCCTGGAAACTCGCCCCACAGTCAAAGATGGCTCTGATCTTCCTTTTTGCAGGATGATAAACACCATGGTGCGGGACGTACCAGACCTTGCCATCACTACGTTCCAGTTCACCTTCGGGCACCCTTTCAGCATAACCTTTGGCAACAAGATCATTCATAAAGGCAATATAGTCTGAATGATATGATGAATCCTTCTGAAGCCTCTTCTTCAGATGCAAAGCACGCTGCTCAGTAATTTTCTTATTGTTTGGCATGCTATGCTCTTTCTTCCTCAATGGTAAGCTGATTTGGTAATGGCCATTCTCTTGTTTTGCTGAGTTTGTGACCAGTTCCATATACTTGTGATCTTCTCTTGACATTCCAGGTTGCTCATCCTCACTGCATTCAGGGAAATCTGTCCTGAACTGCTGCTGCCAAAGTTCATCCAAATTCACAACTGACACTCTGTTAACTGATAACTCTGGCTGCTCGCACTCCATTGCATTCCCACTGTCTCCTTTTAGCGGTCCATTCACAGTCCAACCCAGCATTGTCCTGATTGCATAGGGTCCACCATTAACACTGTGAATCACTTGCAATGGTTCCAAGGCTTCAGGAACATTTGTCCCTATCAACAATCCAATCCCTGCATCTATCTCAGGCAAATGAACATGTTTCAAATGAGGCCATCCCTGAAGATCACTTTGTCTTGGAATGTTTCCCCTGTGGACCGGCATGCGCTCCTGCGTATAAATTTTGGGCAGTTCACAGAAGTCATTGTTGTTTAAGCCAGCCACTTCCAGTCCTGACACAATATGGCTACTCACAACTTTCTCTTGGCCCATGGTTCGTAAGAGAATATGTGCCCTTTTGCACAGCTTGCAGTGGTACTTGAGGTCCGTCCGCTACTGGAAAGAAGAGCGCTCCTTCAGTTATTGCAGGATCAGATTGACCAAGGCTGCCATTATGGAGGAATTCCTCACATTCCGTCAGCCAATGCTTGACATCCTCATTATATGTGCTACTGTATTTCACAATGCTGGCAAACCATTCCTCTTGCTTATTTTGTTCATCTTCTGGGAGTAAAGGAATCAACATATTATGTGACACAGTGGCATCCTTACAAAGTTGAATTAAACTCTCCAAATGGGGTTGCACATGTGAAGGGTTTTCCTTCCTTTGCATTAGTGATTTAATTTCTGGTTTGAGCGCTTTTATTTTATTCACAATGATTTTGCGTTCTCGCTAGAGCTTTTCAGTTTTATTCACCAATGCCTTGGCAGTGAGTTTGGATTCCCTTTTTCCACACTCCATTTCAAAACTTGCAACACCAGCATTTATTTCACTCATTTTCCTCCTTTAATTTCCTCTTCGTTTTTCAATACATTGTTTATGCATTTAAAACACATCCACAGACCGAAAGGAAATTCATCCATCAAACATCACATTCCCACATAAGCAGAGCAGCTGCAACTTCAAAGAGACAGAGCGGAAATTCTCTACACAACGCACAGTGAAGCCTTGCAATCACGTTAATGTCAGCGCAGTGATGATTCAACCATCAATCAATAAGGCATTTGTCCTCAATGCACCAACAGCAGTGGATATACAAGCCGCATCCCTTCCATTAATATACAGCTTAATGCTCACATCCGCTGGTAAGCTTACCTGGCTGTACTTCGCTTTGTCTGCAGCTCCCAAACAATTAACAGCCAGCGCCTACCTCCGTAATTTATCTCCACTGATTTCCTCGTTTCATCCTCTTCCAATGATCCTTGATCCGTTGCGCCGAATTGTGATGTTTTCTTTGATGCCTGTTTTTTGTTTTGTTGACAAAAATGTAGCGACTACAGGAAACATACAAAAAGTCACTGAGAGGCTGATGTCGGGCCTGATCAAGTTTGTGTGATGTGCTAACCAAAAAGATTCACTGAGATCAAAAATTAGGATAAAATAAATTACTTTTACTGAAGGAAAAAAGGGTAACTCAATATAACAACAACAAAAAATACAACGACCCACTCTCTACCTCCCGTACACAGGTGCACAGGTGCCTAAATCAACTGAGAGTGTCACCGCCCATATCCATGTGACCCAATTCTCAATTATCACCGTGATCCCAATAATAAACACTGATATCCCTAACACTAACAAAACTAGCAACCAATGATCAAAATTCCAAAATATAAACAATCACAAACTTATATTACAAAACTCCCTCTGGCTCCTACAATGAGTAAAGACGATTTTTTTTCTTAGAGCATATTTCTGTGACTTGACACTGCCTGTTTGTTTGCAAGTGGCCATGTTATCAACGTAACGTTAGTCATGCATGCCAGCAAATGACAGATAGTCGCTAATGTTAGCCTATTACCTGCTGCACTTTCTCGCCGTCAGATCGCAGTGGAGTTGGTAACGCTCCTTTCACTGGTGACTTTGTGTGTGAGGCCACATGGACAAAAATGTTAGAACGCTTTCATCAAAATGAAGCCATTGCTTTATAAATAACAGTACTCCATCCGGCCCTGCTTACTGTATTTTCTCCGTTTTCTCCGTTTTCAATGCAGTGTGCTCTTTAGCAGCCAGCTCCCCCTGCTGTCCATAAGGTGCCACTGTGCCCCAGCCGTTTCAAACCCTCCCTCCAGCCTTTGGGCCACACCTCCTCATTTACATACAGCTTGAAAAGCCAAATGCCATATGGAAAATGGAAAAGATTAAATTTAAAATGCCAAATGGTAAAGTGTAAATGCAAAAGAAATAATAATTTAGTTTTTTTTCCATTTAAGCTTTTCCATTTCCCATTTTGAGTTTCATATTTGATGTTTCCCTTTTCTTATTTCCATTGTCATTTCAATTTAAGCTTTACAATTTAAGCTTTCAGTTTCCATTTAGGCCTTTGCATTTTAAATTGAACTTTTTTCATTATCATTTTCAATCTTCTATTTGGACTTTTAATTTTAATTATGACCTGATTATTCCTACTAGTGTAGTAAAATAATAATCTCTCTTAATTTTCAATTTGGTCTTTGAATTATGACCACGAATATCCTCCATAGAAGGAGCAGGTTCAGCCTATAAATAATTGCCAATATCATAGAGAGAACTGCAATTAAAAATATTTTTTGTACTGAATTAGTTTTTTTAAGCAAAATTGAACAGTATACCTTTTTACTTTCTGTGACAACTAGAACATATTAATCTTCTGAGTAACTATAGCCTATATTTAGAATACCAGCACTATGAAGAAATAAATGTTAAATACCCAAGAGAAAACAGAGATTCAGTCATCATGGATTGGCTGAGGAAAATTACATCACAAGCCTCTCTCTCTCTCTCTCTCTCTCTCTGTGTGTGTGTCGCTTGCCCGCTCTGAATGAAGAAAACGCTTTCTGGTGCGCGAGAAACCATGCGATAGAAGCTGAGCGGCCAGATTTTTATTTTCGGGAATATCGATGAGTAATCAAGAAGTGTTAGTGTTTGGTTGTTGATTTGTTATGTGTTTTTATTATAGATTCTAACAAACCGGCTGATAGATGCAGCATCTACCCCCCAGAGAGGAAAACTGCAATATACAAATTGATTAATATCATACCAGAAAGACAAACCATAACAGAAGCAAAGGATCAACAACACAGAGTAAACTCAGATTCTCCGGTACACATCGGCAGAGCAGGGGGAGGATAAAATTAAGAAATAAAGGGATATAGAATTATAGGACTACGGAAGGAATTTTGGTGCGACAGCCGGTGGAAAACTTGGAGAAAGGAAAGTGGACAAGAGAGAAAGCGGAGAAATAAGGGAGAGAGGTCTCAGGTTGGCAGTTGTTGGTGCTCCGCCATGCAACATGAGTAACGACAGTAACGGAGGCGGGGGGCTTCAGCCTCTCTGGAGCTTCAATGGTGAGTGAAAAGATCAATTCATTTTGTAAACGGACACGCGCACAGTTGTTAAGTAAAGCTTTGACCATATACAGTTAATGCAGGTATTGTTAAATAAAGGACGGTAGGTTAATCATAATTATATTAACCATTTATAACAACCACTTAAAGAAACGAAATAAGCATAATAAATTAGGATTTTGGAAGTTCAGAAGTTTCTGGATACATCAAACAACATGAAGAAAAAAATCATTTTAATTTTAATAATGGAACATTGTGAACCAAATAACATTTTCACAGCCAACCAGTACTGACAGGCTAAAGACATGGAGTAGACATGGTGTTGTTGTGGCATTCTTTTAAATTATAGTAGGCTAAAAGATTAAATAAGGGCTGCATTTAGCCCATGAATATTCTTTATTCTAAATGACATTGATGTTTTTCTACCGTTAAAACTAATAATTGACTGCAAAAAGTGCTCTTGGATCAGCAGGTAAGTGATAATTTGATATTCACATGATCAATAATCAACATCATGTTGAAGATCAGTCAGAATATGTTTTCCTTTTTCATGACCATACTTAAATGGTGGAAGGGTATGTTGTTTTTGGAAATCCAAATCCAAACAATAAGAGCAGCAGATTTTCCTCAGGACAGAAGAGGCAAAAATGAAGATGAGGAGAAAGGGGCGTAGGAAGACAAGAGGTGATGGAGGAGATGACAAAAACAGAGTGAGAGAAGATGAACGGAATTAGGTTTTCAGAGATTAAAAAGCCTGAATAAACTCCTCCATCCCCTCTCCACCCCATTTTTCTCTTTTACTGTATTTTCTCATTTTCTTCTCATTTTCCCCTCCTCTTTTCATGTCTTTACTGGAATATAAAAGCAACAAGGCTTGAAAAGAGAGAAGAATATGAGAGACATTAGTCCAAAGTGTATACAATGACTATACAACATATAAATATATATGGAATTATATGTGTAAATACATGGTGCAAATCTCAAATTTGCCTCAGAGCAGTAGATTGACATGTTGCTGTGAGGATCCCACAGTGTGTGTGTGTGTGTGTGCGTTGTGAGATACTCACAGACCTAAAAGGAAAGATACTGAGAGACATAGGAGGGAGAAGGAGAGAAATGTGGGGAATGTAGTTTATAAACCATTAGAAGACACTCTGTGCATATCGGTCATAAAACACTTAGTAACTGAAATGTTATTTTTTTGTTGAGACTGCTTTAGTGATAACTCAGTTTTTTGTATTATACTGCATGATACTGAAGGACATTTATAATATTTTTCCAACTCATTTACATATACTGTATGGAGAAGCAAAATATTAGACACCCTACAATGTAGTGCAGTCCAATATAGCAACACAAAACCAACCGCCTCAAAACGAAAGGAAACCTCTATGACACCTCATTGTCAACAACAATTAAGAGTTTGTTAGAGGCTGTATTGATTGGCTGCTGTATTGATTGTGTCACAGTATGGGGTTTTAAATTTTCTGCTCACTCAGTGTATATGTTTCATAGTATTAGAAAAGTATTTAATTAAAGGTGGTTACCAAAGGTGGTTACGCCTCTCGCCCAATGTCAGCTGGGATTGGCTCCAGCCCCCCGCGACCCTCTAAGAGGATAAGCGGTATAGAAAATGGATGGATGGATGGTTACCAAGAAAAAGCCTTTCTTTCCCGGAAGGAAAAGTCCTGCAAGACTCTGTACGATAGAATGATTGACAGCTCTGAGTTCTACATAAAACATCAGGGGGTTGATGTAACATTCCCCCTCTTCTCCATGTTCTCTAATTCCTCCCCTGTCTCCTCCCCTCCATCAGCAGCTCTTCTGTTCTCCTCACCTCCCTCTCTTCACCTCTCATGTCTCCTCTCTTTCTCCTGCTCTCCTAATTCTATCCTATTTACATCCTTGCTTCTGTAGAGAACAGATCCCTGTGGTGTAAAGGCATGTTTGTTTGTGTGTGTGTGTGTGTGTGTGCACGTATATGAATTTTGGATGTGGGTGTGTATACATGATGACATGTATATACCATAGGAAAAAACGTGTTTGTGTATTTCAGCAAGCAGCAGTGTGTGTGGAACATTCTTTTCTTGTATGTATCTACTGAATGTATGTCTGTCTTTGCATAAAGCAAACAAAAAACAAACATACATGCACAAGTTTTTTAGTGAAACTAACAATGGGCAGATTGAGAGGTGTAAAGTAATAATAATGTTAATGGTAGTGGTAATGATATTAAAATTAATAAATAATAATCAGAATCAGAATGAAATTTATTGCCAAGTAGGTTTTCACATACAAACTTTGGTGTATGGGTGCATAAATAAGCATATATATATATATATATATATATATATATATATATATATATATATATATATATATATATATACACAAATGTATATATACATATATATGTATATATGTATATAATATATAATAAAAAAGTACTGTAAAAAAGCAAGTCAAGAATAAAAATATAAAATAGAGAAATTAGCAATAAAATGTTAAGAAATATTATAAACTAAAATAGAATAAGATAAAATAAGAAAGAACTGTACAATATATATTTTATGAAAATGAAGAGCTGTACTAGTTTGCACATTTTGTTTTTCATTTCACACTGTGTACCTTTGCATACCCCCTAGTTAATATTTTGCACATCCTGCGCAGTGTACAAAGATAATAGTCCAAGAGATGCAGATGTGGAGGCTCACGTTAATATAACGTGTAGTGTCCACTGGGGGGGTTGGGTTTATGGGGTGTTGCAGACGGGAAGTAACTGTTCTTATGGCTTGAGGTTTTGGTCCTGATGGACCGCAGCCTCCTGTCTGAGGAGAGTGTTTCAAAGAGTTTGTGTCTGAGGTGGGAGGGGTCGGCCACAATCTTTCCTGCTTGCCTCAGGAGGCTGCAGATTGCAGCCAGTCAGCCTGCAGCTTCACATGCTGCTTTCTGTCCGACAGGAAGTCTGTGATCCACCTGCAGGTGGAGTCAGGCACACTTAGCTGGGAGAGCTTGTCCTGCAGCAGAGCCGGGATGATGGTGTTGAAGGCTTCAGGGTGGAAGGAGAGACTGGTCCGGCTGCTTTGCGGGGGTTCTGTTTCTTGAACAGTCTGTTGACATCTTTCTCCAGGATGGAGAAACTGTGACATCAAAGCACAGTCCTCCCCCACTGTGGCGGGGGAGGAGGGGGCCTCTGAGGTGGGCTGTTGTGGAGAAGCCCAGGCCCCTGCTGTGGTGGGGAAGGTGGAGATGGTGGGATGGAGTTGGTGGATAGAGTCACGGGGGATGGTGTCAGGACTGTCCCATTGTCTTTCAAAGCGACAGTAAAACTCATTCAGGTCGTTGGCCACGTGCAAGTTGTTAATTAAAGGTTTGTAGTTGGTAATCTGGTGTTGGAGTTTCTCATAGTACAGTTGTTTAGCTTCTCTCACCGCCTTGCTAAACCTGTACTTTGACTCTTTAAAATTGTCCCTGTCCCCACTCCTAAACGCTTCTTCCTTTTCCAACCTTAGCTATCTGAGCTTAGCTGTGAACCATGGTTTGTTGTTGTAACTCACCCTGGTGCGTGATAGTATACAGCAGTCCTCACAGAAACTGATGTATGACGTCACAGCCTCTGTGAACACATCCCAGTCAGTACAGTCCAAGCACGCACAAAGATCTTCCATAGCTTCACTGGTCCATTGCTTTGATGTCCTTACAACAGGTTTAGAGAGCTTTACTTTCTGCCTGTATGTAGGAATCAGGTGGACCATGACGTGGTCAGGGTGTCCCAGTGCAGCACGAGGGACAGCATGATAGGCACTGCTGACTGTAGTGTAACAATGATCCAAAATATTATCGTGTCTGGTCGGGCATTTATAAACTGTCTGTATTTGGGGAGTTCATGACTGAGATTACCTTTGTTAAAGTCACCGATGACAATAACTAACGAGTCCGGGTTTGTCCGCTCCACACACAGTATCTGGTGGGTGAGCATGTGCCGTGCCTCCTGCATGTTGGCCTGCGGTGGAACGTAAACAAGACCAGAATGAATTAAATATTTCACTCTCCTCCGGCGTTTCATTGCATGGACAAAGGTGAGGCCACCTTTGACCAGAATATCCAATAATTCAACGGATGGGGCACGAAAGTTGGAAAAAAGTCAGCAGAAGTTGTATCCCTGATATTCATGAGCTCTTCTCTGGTGAAAGAATTCTGGGGTAGGCTACTATGGCAGAACCCTGACTTAACAAACAAAATAAGACAAAACAATGCGCACCAACCCACCAAGGCAGCCATCTGCGGAACCATCTTGGGTTATTAGCAATAATAATAGTAATAATACTAATAGTAAGACCAATAACAATAATTGCAGCAGCGGGTGTTGAGAAGGAACATGGGGGCAGCAGGTCACCCACAACCATAGATCCAGACTCTACAGCTCCTGAGGCAGAAATACTTGAAGAAAGCAGCAGAAGGAGAGAGAGGAGAGAAAGCACACAACTATGGGAGAGAGAAGACACATGAGTTAGAAACATGCATTAATGGGATAAGAATGTATACAGATGGAGAGGAGGAGAGAGGAGCTCAGTGCATCATGGGATGTTACCATGAGGTTTCTTTATCATAATCTTATATATGAATATTTCCAAGTAATTTTATCCTAATCTAATACCAGCCATATATTACCATGATTCAATATATACACATTTTTTCATATTTTGAATGAGTTATATCTCCACCAGCTATTTACACAAATTATATAACTTGCTATTTATATTATTTGCATGTGTACTCCTAAATAGAGTAGATAGCATGCTGATTTGTAGAGATTTTCTTTTTAAATTAAATTTGTTAATATTGTAAGTCTTTGTAATATACTGAGCCTAGTACCCATCCAAATTCAGTTGCAAAAAACTCAAAACAAGTAGATACAAGAACTCTTATTCCTCAAGCCATCAGCCATTGGATTGACTGTTTTTATTTGACTTCACTGTTTTATTCTGTCTCAATATCATCTAATGTGTTTTATTATGATTATGTTGTGGTCTTATTGTGTATTTTATTGTTTTTACTGTGGATTTGTGTTGCTTTTATGTCTGGAGCACTGAATCAAGCAAATTTCCGTGTGAAAATTTGATCTAAATCTTATAAGCACTCTTAAATATTCATAATGCTTTATAACAATAATCACAACACAAAAAGCATTTTATAATTACTTATGAGGTCAAGTATCATAATACTTCATAATTGCTGGTCACGCACTGACATTTTTATACATTATAATAATTTTATAATGCATTACATTCACTGTTGTGATGCATTATAATATGATTATAAAAACTAAATTGACTCAAATTATAGATAATACCTGAAACAATTCACTTTACCTGTATATTTTACTTTTATGTAATCGTTTCATCAACAAAAGTGAGTTTTTTTGGGAAACATTACATTAGTGAAATGTAAATGTCCATCCAACGTTTTGTGTGTTGTTGTTGCATAGATTTAATTATATTTTTTCTCACTTAAAGCAAACAACGACCACTTATAGTGACTTACTTCACTTCACTGTCTGACGTTTGTATGTGCTTTATTTGAGAGAATCTCGGACATTCATCCAGAAAACTGTTTTTGTAACTTGCCTCCTGTTTGAAATAATAAGAAATTGAGATGTATTTGCTATCCTATGTGTGAGCCTGCTGATGATTTTTTGTTTTTTTCTTGCTGTGCTGGAGGCACTGGAAACCTGACTGGCAGGTTTGGGTTATTGGGGGTCTCCACCCTAACCCCCTGTCCCTTTTATATAGTTAATTGTTAATTCTATCTACCTCACCTTTGCTCATCTACCTATTACTTGTATGCTGATGCTTAATGCTCAACACTTTGAAAGTGGAAATCATACAGTGTCTCTGAGGTAAACACAATAAAATGCAGTCACTGGATATACATATCACACATTGCAACAGAGGATTATAACTGAGACTAAAATCATATCCAGGCTGGGGTACACATTCTTTCTTCTTTTCAGGATTCAAATAAGTACCAGCTTTTCACTGGTAGGTCGCTCTGTGCGATGATGCCACTCTGGCTTTCCACTCCTTGTCAAACTTTCAGCCTAAATCTTCTTTGTTTCTGTCACTGCTCTGAGAGTTTGGTGTGCTTGCTCTCCTCTGACTGATTCTGCAGACAGCTGTCACATTCCAGAGGTCAGCACTGAGTTGAATATATCTATGGTCATCTCGGGTAGATGCATTCTTGTTGTGCTGTACTTGACTTCCACATGGTGTTGTGTGAGGGAGGTCAGCCACAAAATATTCCCATTGTTCAGCATGCTGGCAAGAAAGCACTTAAAACACGGCTGTGCAGATGTGATGTAGATCACTGTCATCAGTCTGCAGCTGAATGTTAATTACTGGCAGAAGCCTCCATATTTAAACAGTATCTTAAACAGCCTACATGCAGACCATTTACATACCTGCAACTGCACTAGTTTTGAGGTAACGGCTGGGCCACACCGCCGACCCGAGCAGCGTGTGTGCGTTGCAGTACCTCTTGCTTTTCATTTTGGCATCCATGTTAACAGGTTAGAGCAGCTACACGCACGTCTTCAGCACGGCTCATCTAGAGATTCTGAGTCTCGCCTATTTTTTCCGTGTAATGCACGAGGTTCTCAGCAAAAATACACAGTGAAAATGATTTGTTGATAGTCATATCGACTATTGATGTCTGTAGAACATGTCACAGATGTGAAAAAAATCGAACAAAATTTTTTTAACTCCCCAGTTACAATTGAGCTCAAGCCTCTTAACCCTTTCCTGTCTAAACTAAATATAAATTAAATGTATAATGAAGATGGAGCTGGCAGCAGGAACGCTCCCTGTGTGGACACCACACGCCTGCGAAACGCTACAGTTCAGCGAGGTAGCCGCGCGCTGCTCAGGTTGGCTGTGTGACCCGGCCGTTAACGTTAGGTAACTAGTTGCTATGTAAATGCTAACTTGCCAAATCAAGTGTATCGTGATAATTTTTTCCTAATGTTACCCCATCAAATCTTTCCCAACCTATTTGTAATGGAAAGCTTGCCAGCTTGTTAGCACATCAGCTAAAGTTAACAAAGAGATAAACTCAATTCGGAAACAGCACTGGTTTCAATAAATGTGTTTTTTTTGCCTTAAGTAAATGTTGTCTTTTCCCTTTATTTTCTTCTCAGAGTGCACCAGAATGCTTAGTTTACATGTTAAAATCCCCCCAAAAACACGTCACCTTTTTCACCTCTTGTGAGTTTGCAGGTCTGATTTAATACAGTGACACTTTTCCAGCTCTACAAAAGCAGTGCTGTTCTCCTTACAGATTTCTTTTTTTCTTAAAAAAAAAAAAAAAATACAAAAACATTGTATTTTGCAGTGCTAATTATTCCGATGACTGTGTAATGGCACGAATCGAAATCCATTGTATTTTGCAGTGTTAATTATTGTAATGGCGCAAATCCATTGTATGTTCTCCTGTGTTGTAAAACATTACCAATGTGAAATTAAAACCTTTGACAGCATCAGAAAACAACTTTTGTTTAATATAGTGCCTGTTTAGTTTCAGTCCTTGTATCTCTAGACCTATGAATCATTCTGGGAGTGAGAGCAGAAGTTTCATTTTGAATAGATTTGTAGTAGTAACACACACTTGCTCTTAATAAAAATAACCACAGGTGTCACCAAATATACCAGTGCTGAATTGTCATCATGGCGAGGTTGCCAGGCAACCAGCCCAGAAGTCACTACCCCTGGTCAATAAACCACAAATTGTTGTTTTTAAATTTTAAACAAGATATAACATGTTAATCCTGTAGATTTGCTAGTAGGTGGATTTTATTACTTTGAGACAGAGCCAAGCTAGCTGTTTCCCCCTCTGTCCAGTCTTGATGCTGTCGTAACCAGCTGCTGGCCTTATATTGAGCCTTAAAGGGGACTCATTTTCAGGGGTTCTACTAGAATAGGTTTACATGCCTTAATGTTCAAAAACACATTATTTTTCTCATACTGACAACTGCTGCAGCACCCTCTGTCTGAAACACTTCGTTTTAGTGTCTGTGTCTTTAAGGCCCCCCTCCCTAAAATGCCATATTGTTAAATGCCAGACCATGCACTGATCCGGCACCGCCCACCAACTTCGCAAATGCTCCACTATTGATTTTGCAGCTAGGAATCACTGTAACGAGTTTAGCTGCACTTCTACCGTGAATATCTCCACAATAACCCCTTCTACACCAAGAACCTCAATAACGCACAACATCAGCAACCAAGACTACAGGTTTCCCTGATTCTTGGCTCAGGTAAATACTGCTATTTAACATCATATCTCTCTGTCACATAATGTTAGCTTAGTATTTATGCATAATCTGTAAACACACACTGTGGTTTACGTTTGTCTCTACAGGTACATTTGTGAGAAGTGACCTACAAAGGCCAGTGAAGTGGAAACATTTGTTGTGAAGAGAGACAGGGGTAAGATGTTAGCATGTACATGTTAGCATGTGCCTGGAATAGACTTTATCCTGTAAGTTACCATGTCAACATAACTGAAGGAATTACTGATCTTATAAAGTAACATGCTTATGTAGTTGAAAAACTCCTCAGTAACCAAAGTATCTGAGGAGGACTACTGTGAGGACTGTACTGTGTCCATGTTTCAGAGCAACTTGGATCTTTTCACTTGAAACGTTTTTACTTGTCAGTTGTCAGACAATTATTGCCATATTTATGCTTTAAAATGCTTGTTAAAGCTGCAGATGATCTGTTTGATACCATTTGAAAATACTGTAGAGAATATTGTATAATATATATTGTGATCTGTCGACACTGTAATAAAGTTTGACTGTGAAAGAGAGAAATGTCTTGTGCTGCTTACAGTCACTAATTACTACCTGTAGTAAAGAATTACTAGCAAATCTTTCACATTTCACATTGAACCAGTTTTTTTTAACCCTTCTACATGGATGAAATCAAACAAGGTTTTCACATCACCCATTTAAACAGTGTAATTACATAAAACCTTTGTGAAAGAACATATTTTTCTCTAATACCACAGGACCCTTACTACTAAACTTAAAAATGACCAAAATTCTCCTTGAAAATAAAGCACTTTATTCATAGCCATTGAAATGGAAATATAAATTGTGTATATATAATGCACAAAGTAGTCCACCCTCTCCACCAAGGACCTGTTGATATTAAGGGGGGCGTAGTTCCTTCCCTGCTTCTTCCCAAAGTCCACTGTCAGCAACTTAGTCTTGCTGACGTTCAGGAGTAGGTTGTTGTCCTGACACCAGTGGGTCAGGTCCTCTACTTCCTTCAGGTAGGCGTTTTCATTGTAATCTGTTATCAGGCAATCAGGCTTGATGACTTTGCTGGAGTCGAAAGTGGCTACACAGTTGTGTGTGTACAGGGAGGACTCTGGTGTTAAGGATGAGGGTGGAAGAGGTTTGTCTGCCCACCCTTACCATCTGGGGTCTGCCTGTCAGGAAGTCAAGGATCCACATGCACAGTGAGGTGTTTAATCCCAGGTCCTTGAGCTTTGTGATGAGCCTGGAGGAAACTATGGTGTTAAATGCTGAACTGTAGTCAATGAACAGCAATCTCACATAGCTCCCTTTCTTGTCCAGGTGAGATAGGGTGGTGTGGAAGATGTGTGCTATGGTGTCTTCTGTTGATTGGATGTCATCAGATGTCAGTTGCTAGCAGATCCACCAAAGAGACACTTCTCAGATTGTTTAATTTCAATAACTGTTCAAATTATCCAGTATTTCACAAAAAAACTAAGATTAGAGAAAAGTATGAAGAAAGTATGACCCTCTCTATCATGCCCTGCTCCGCCATTCACTGCAACTCAGTTTGGACTTTAGGAAGAAGTGGTAGAGGGACTTCTGGCTATATGTACAGCGTATGGTACAGCCCCCTCTCTTAGGTGGATCTTGATTGGGTCATCTTACTGTAGGCCCTCTTGCTACTTATATGTTAAATATGTTCTTTTTCTGTCTATGAAGTGTACTAGTAGTGAACTGTCCCACAATATTTAGTGTCCCTCCCGGGCTGTCTAAGGGTCCGCCAGATCTAAATATCTTTCTCTTTGGCCTAAGTGCTCTGAATGTCTTCAGGTTCATTACCATAACGTCATCTCCTGTATTGATTCTAAACCTAACTGGCATGTGTCCTGTCAACACTGCCCTGGTTTACTTTACTTACTGCTCCAAGATAAAGGTTTTCCTCAGTGTCTTTAGTGACTTCTCTTACTGACTTGGAGAAACATTTTCTATCCCAATTACCTTTTTACCACATTTTCTACACTCAGATCCTAATGCTGGGCATTTGGATGGGGCTTTGTGCTTCTCTTTCCTGCATCGGCAGCACCTGGAGTTCCACAAGTGGGCTTGCTCACGTCCATCACTTCTCTCTGTGTGATGAGTTGGTTGTTTCCCAACTCTCTTCGATGGTCGCAATGTGTCACCTCTTGCACATTGAGAGCTGACTGTTGCTCCTGCTGGCTTATCTGCTGTGCTATGTCCTCAGCTTGTCTTACCGTCTGTACCCATCTCTTTCCAAGGTGAGGTCGCTGTAGTCGCCTAGAGAACTCATTGAGACGAATGCAGACAACCAGTCTGTCTCTGATATGTTTATATTTTTGGCTTAGTAGCCCATGGTGTAGATAAGTGTGCTCACCTGGACCTCAACCTGTACTGTGTAAATCTCTGTCTCCAGCCAGGCCAGTCTCCAGGCCACTCAAAGTTGACGTTTTTTGGTGGGTTAAACTTCACCTTAGCGTCGGGTGTCTCTCTTTTGCCCTTTTGTTTAGCTCGCTCTCTCCCTCCATCCTGCTGCAGCAGCACCTTGGTGATGCTTGGTATCTGTTGTTTTTTCAGTTATTAATTCATTTATTTCAATAAACTTACATGCACTAACTTCTCTCCTGGTATTGTGTCCATCATTGTGTTCGGTGTTTGAGCCATCTGTAACACAATGGGGGCTCGTCCGGGATCTAAACCTAGTCATTTTAGTTTATGGTTAGCTAGCGAGGTCATTTATGTGTAGCCACATGAGGTAGTTTGTTGAACTTGCCCAGTTGAGTAAGCTGGTGGCTGCTGGAGAGACCAGCACCACTTTTTTATTTTGTGTGATAGCCCTGGGGTGGCCCCTGGTGTGCCTGCATGCATCACTGAAGATAAATAGGTGAAGCAAGGTAGTAATCCTGCAGGTAGATAGGGAACTGGGTCAGTTCTAGAATAGGAGATTAGACATGTTAAAATCCTGTTTTAAGAATAGCATGTGGCTGCCCATGATGACCAGTGTCAGGCTTGTTTTGTGTGTGAATGAGCTGTAGTTAAGATATTTGGGGTTTAGTGTTGAGCATTTAAAGAAAAGCTGTTTCACTTGTTTAACCCTTGTACCTTTCGTGTGGGGCTAGTAATTTGTAAGCCATTGTGGATTCTTCAGACAGGAAGTAGAGCAACTGATACATCTTTGGTCTCTAGCAGCTCTAAATTTGATGTGGGTAAAAATATAAATTTAGTCCCTCCTTTCAATGAGAAAGATGTTGACAAGTATTTTTTCACTACTTTTTGAGTAGGTGGCGACCAGTTTGGAGTGGCTGAAGCAGAACTGGACGTTGCTGCTGCAGTGTGTTCTTGCTGGTAAAGCTCAGGAGGTGTATTCTTCGCTAACTTTAGATAAAAGCACAGACAATGACACTGTTAAAGTTGCTATACTGCATGCCTATGAGCTAGTGCCAGAAGCTTATAGACAATGTTTTGTTTGATTGTTGGTGCACCTCACAAAAAGTGGAGACAAAAGAGCAGAAGCAACAGCTAATTCTTCTGGAAGAGCTAAAAAATTGTGTTCCGGAGGTGGTTTCCACTTATTTAAGTGAGCAGAGAGCAAAAACTGTAGAGAATGCTGCTGTATTAGCTGATGAGTATGTTTTGGCCCATAAAGTTACATTTAGTAACCAGTCCCCGCCTGAGACTCACACACATACACTCCCTCAGCGTTCTTGCTTCTCCAGCAAAGGTCCTGGTGGTAGGTCTACTCCTTATTCTTCCGGTAGCAAGGCTTCCAGTTCAAACAATGGAAGCCCAGATAGGACCTGTTCTACTGCAAGACGCCAGACCACATTATAGCCGATTGCCCTGTTTTAAGTAAGAAGATGAAATCTAAACCTGTGGCTTTAATTGGTTCTGTACTCCACCAGCTTCCTGCTGTTGACTTTGGGCAGGAATCGGGCTGTTCAGATGATTCTGAACCCTCAGGCTTTGAACCATTTATTATTGATGGCTGTGTAGCGATGTCTGAGTCCGACAATGCCATACCCATTCGTATCTTGCGGGATACTGGTGCATCCAAGTCTATACTCCTGCAAGGAGTGTTACCTTTGTCTGAAGAGACTTTCCTTGGTGGTGATGCACTGATACAAGGATGCAAAATGTCCTATCTCAGGGCACCCCTACATACTGTGTATTTAACATGCGGGTTGGTCACAGGGCTCGTGCCAGTGGGTTTGCGTCCCTACATTCCAGTTCCGGGGGTCAGCCTCATTTTAGGCAATGACCTTGCTGGAAAAAAGGTGTTTCCTCCACCGGTTGTGACAGATAACCCTGTGCCTTCTGAGCAGTGTGATTACAGTGATTCAGCACCCAAGACACCTGTCTATCCTGCTTGTGTTGTGACTCGTGCTCAGTCTCGAAAAGCTGACTCTGTCAACCTGTCTGAAACTTTTATGGTTGATCCTATAAACACAGCTGAGCCCGAGGTGGTTGCTGCTTGTACGGTCAAGCCTGAAAGTGAAAGTGGCGAGGATAACTTATGCGTTGCCTCTAAAGTTGTTGATTTGACGTTGTGTAACCCCGGCATTCCTGCTGAAACTCCACTGAAGCTAGGAAGAGTAGAGCTAGTGACGTCACAGAGGGCTGATCTATCTTTAGCTAAGTGTTTTGCAGCTGTTAAGCAAAAGGAGGAACTGCAATCTGTCCCTGTTGGTTTTTGTGTGCATAAGTGCACTGCTCTCTCTGATGGGTCTGACTGGAGTGCCACTTACCAAGTTGTTGTTCCCTCTGTGTACTGCTCACAGATACTGAACTTAGCTCATGATAATGTTATGTCTGGGCACTTGGGGGTTACAAAGACCTACCATCGAAATCTAAAAAACTTCTTTTGGCCAAGTTTAAAGGCTGCTGTGGCTGAGTATTGTCACACCTGTCGTGTGTGTCAGTTAGCAGGCAAAGCTAACCAGGTGATTCCCCCAGCGCCCCTACAGCCTATTCCTGTCATGGGAGAACCATTTGAGAGACTTATTGTAGATTGTGTAGGCCCCCTACCAAAGTCAAAATCTGGTCATCAATACCTTTTGACCATCATATGTGCCACCACTCACTACCCTGAGGCATTACCTCTACATTCTCTGAAGGCTAAAGCGATAGTAGGACAGCTTGTGAAATTCTACTACTTTCGGTTTGCCGAAAGTCATTCAAACCGATCAAGGAAGTAACTTCATGTCCAAGGTATTCAATCAGGTGTTAGAGGTTATGGCTGTGAAGCATCAGGTTTCTAGTGCTTACCATCCTGAGAGCCAAGGAGCCCAAGAGAGGTTCCACCAGACCCTGAAGTCTATGTTACGTACTGACTGCCTTGAATGTGGTCCAGAGTGGGATGAAGGCCTACCCTTTTTGTTGTTTGCAGTCCGTGACACTGTACAAGAGTCACAGGGGTTCAGCCCTGCTAAGCTGGTGTTCAGCCACACAGTCAGAGGCACACTGAAACTGCTGCTGGAGCAGCTAATGGCCGACTCCCCAGCTAATGTCAATGTGCTCAACTATGTGAGTTCTTTTTGAGAGCGTCTCCATTATGCCTGCACAGTAGCCAAGCAGATCATGGCAAACTCTCAGTTGAAAATTAAACAGCAATTTGATAAAAAGGCTGTGCAGTGCTCTTTTCAACCTGGAGACTCAGTACTGGCTCTTCTGCCCATACCTGGGTCAGTGTTACATGCCAGGTTTGCTGGGCCTTATGTTGTTGAAAAGAAACTGAGTGACAGACTATGTAATTTGTACTCCAGAGAGAAAGTGTAAGTCTTGTGTTTGTCATGTGAATATGTTGAAGTCCTATGCTGCCCGGTGCCAAGAGGGACAAAGCCCCTCACAGAAAGTGAGTTGTGTTGCTGCAGTTTCAGTTGTTTCCACTTGCCCTATTGACTTGACGCAGGAAAATGCACCTGCTCTGGGTGCCCAGCTACAGAACTCACAAGTGTTGGCAAATCTAGAGACTCATGTGTCCTATCTTCCTGACTCTCAAAAGGGCAATGTTCGTCAGCTGATCTGTGGTCATCTTGCTTTGTTTTCAGATGTACCCACTCACACAAATGTACTGCAGCATGACATTGATGTAGGTGATAGTGCCCCTATCAAGCAGCATCCTTATTGTGTAACCCCTATCAAGCGTGGATTAATGCAGAAGGAGGTTGAGTACTTGCTAACCAATGGGCTTGCAATTCCCAGCACCAGCTCTTGGAGTTCACTTTGTTTACTGGTTCCATAAGTTGACTTGACTCCTAGGTTCTGCACAGACTATCGGAAAGTTAACAGCGTAACCAAGCCTGACTCTTTTCCTCTTCCAGAGTAAAAGCAGCTTGTTATGTGACCAAGCTAGATTTTCTTAAAGGTTACTGGCAAGTTCCGTTGACGCAGAGAGCTTCTGGCACCTCTGCCTTTGTCACCCCTGACAATTTTCTCCAGTGCACTGTGATGGCATTTGGTATGTGTAACGCCCCTGCCACCTTTCAGCGACTCATGTGGACAGTACTGTCTGGTGTAGTTAACTGTGAGGCCTACTTAGATGATGTTGTAGTGTATTCATCTGACTGGGAGAGCCACATGAACTCTCTCCTGACGGTTTTTCAGTGCTTTGAAAATGCCTCACTGACCCTGAACCTGAGTGTGAGTTTGCAAAAGCCACCATCACTTATCTTGGCAAGGAAATAGATCAGGGACAGGTTCAGCCCCTTGCAGCCAAGATCAGTGCTGTTGCTGAGTACCCAGCTCCCACCACCAAACGGCAGCTGCAGCGTTTCCTAGGACTGGCAGGTTACTATAGGGCATTTTGTCGTAACTTCATGACATGACCTCGTCAGTCAGGGGTGTGCGACTCCGCATGTGAGCAGGCCTTCCAAGCTGTGAAAGCTGTCCTGTGCAACTCGTCAGTTCTTGCTGCCCCTAACTTTGCTGTTCCATTCAAGCTCGAGGTCGATGTTAGTGGTACAGGTGCTGGAGCTGTTCTGATCCAGGAAGACTCAGCAGGCACTGACCACCCTGTCTGCTACTTTTCCAAGAAGTTTTCGCAGACCCAGCAGAACTACCACACTACTGAGAAAGAAGCATTTCGAAGTATACGTCAGTTCTTCCCTGTCGTTGTTTACATGGACCGTAACCCTTTGGTGTTCCTACATCGCATGTACAACAGCAATCAGAGGCTAATGCCTTGGGCCAACATTGGTCAAAACTACAAATTGGACATTCATCATAAGAAAGGCCAGGAAAATGTTGTAGCTGATGCCCTGTCACGTGTGTATGAGTAATGTTACATCCTATTTTATTTTGGTGTTTCCTGTTGGCTGGTGTTTTGGGTTGATCATCTGATTGGCAGGCACCTGTGCTGATTAGTGGGCTGAGCCAATATAAGCAGGCCCTTTTGTTCAGCTCGCTCTCTCCCTCCATCCCGCTGCAACAGCACCTTGGTGGTGCTTGGTATCTGTTATTTTTTCAGTTATTAATTCATTTATTTCAATAAACTTACATGCACTAACTTCTCTCCTGGTATTGTGTCCATCATTGTGTTCGGTGTTTCAGCCAGCCGTAGCTCTCTGATTGGTTATGTGGTATGTCTGTCTACTTGTATTACCCAATACCTTGACAGTATGGAAGGCATATGTATGCTTCCACTAGTAGAAAGAGAAGATTAAAATGGAACGAAGAGAGGGGATGACTATGCTGTTGATCAACCAGATTCATTTTCACCCACATTTTTTTTTTCACTTTCAAATGCAGAATTTTCATTTTCTTTATGTTTTGTTTTGGTGGTGGGGGCAGAGGTGGGCTGCGTGAAGAAACAATAGAACATCCTTTAAAACCTGTAGTTCTGCCATCATCTTCTACTGTTTCTACCCTGTAATGGCCTAGTTTTTGAGGATACTGCAGTTGCCATGTTGCATTTACTGTGTGGTTGTGTATGTGTGTCTGAATGTGTATATGTCAGCCCCAGATGTTGTTACTGGCGCATTCCCTGTGAGCTGGCATCAAAATGAGCACAGAGGGATGTAAAGTTGGAGAGAGAGGGAAGGATGCAGAGGGGCGATAGAGGAATTAGGGGGTAGGGAGGCAGATGAGGATTTATGCCAACTGTTTAAAGCTAGAGGACAACTAATCTGGCCTAGACTATACTGGCCGTTACATCACAACCACTATTTGAAGTTGGGCATTATTTGACAAAGGCTTTTATATATATATATATATATATATATATATATATATACACAAGCCTTTATTTCTACTTTTCCATGTTTAAACACTATTTCAGTTTGAAACCTGTATTTTCTGCTCTGCTCCTGTTTTAATTTGCTCAACACTCACTCCATGTCTACCTGTTGTTTTGATCAATTCAGTGCAATGTACATTCCATGTGCTGATTAACACTGATGGCAACGTTACAGCGATTGATTGAAACTGCAATGGAAATGATTCTGGCAGGAAAACAGTATTTCTTTTCTCAGAGCAACAGAGTGGTGAGACATAATATTGTTATTTTACAATTCAATTCAATTCAGTTTTATTTTTAAAGCGCCATATCATAACAAAGTTATCTCAGGGCACTTTATTTTACAGACAAAATAAATGCTGTGGAAATGTACATTGTGCAACATTTTTCATGCAAGGTATTGGTTCGTACTGGCCATGTTGTTATTATTATTATTATTGGAGACAGTATTTGAATACTCCATCCATTATCTATACCACTTATCCTTAGAGGGGACAGACAGACATTCACACTCATAGGCAATTTAGAATCGTCACTTAACCTAACCTGCATGTCTTTGGATGGTGGGAGGAAGCCAGAGTACCTGGAGAAAACCCACGCAGACACAGGGCGACAGTGCTAACCACTGCACCACCGTGCCGCCCAGTATAGTTTGATCTTAGTCATACTTTAATTTAAATGTAGAGTTAATATCTGTCTGCCAGAAGTAAAGACAACAATGTCATACAAACAAGTCACATGTAGATGTCTCATACTGACCAGCCAACACCTCTTGAGGCAAAATTGGAAAAAGCACTCGCTTCTTTGTCAGCTATGCTCAGCAAAACTGAACAAAGGTCAACCTAAAATCAGAGTTACAGATCTAACTAGTCAAATTCCCACAGATTGACAATGCTCACAATAAGACCAGAACAGTTAACAACCTGCAACTTGTGCCCATGAAGCAGTCAACAAAGACATTCTGCTTCCTCATGGCATGCGAAGCAAAGATGTAAAGTTTGGAGTTGGCATCTATTTTCAGAAACAGCTTCAACCAAATATACTGCAGTGATCTTATCAAATTTTGCCTAGAATAAGGCAACAAGTACATTCATATTTCTCATTCAACAATGAAATCCTATTTCTAATTCAGGGACATTTCTTAGTATACCTTCCAGTCAAAAGCTACCTCACCAACCCCTAACTTACTGCCACTGCAGTTGCATTACATACTTGTCAATAATAAGGCTGCCCTAAAACTGAAGTATGACCTCCACCTAGTGGCCAGAATTGAAAATACTGAAGCATCATATAATTTAACATGTAGCTTATTCATTACAACAAAGACCACAACCAACAGTCAGCTGCATGAACAATTACACCTATTAACAGGTTTTTATGACAATAGACAACTTTTTTTGCTTTAACTTATAATTATGAAGTAAATGTTGATTGTACAACGTAATGTCTATAAAATAATGACACCATTGGTGTTTACATTAGCTTCCTATAAACCTTGCTTTCACTGTGCAATTCTGTCTGCCCACGGGTACAGTCTGCCAGGGAAAAAGCCTAGCAGTCTGGCTACTGTCCAAAATGGTACCGCTAGCAGCCAGAAAATGAACCAATTCAATTTTATTTATACAGAGCTGTAACGTTACTCTGGTCCATGCTGGACCAGGGCCCCTTATCGGGATTGGAAAGCAGTGTGATTGCCGGCGTGACTGGCCACTGCAGTGTGACATCAGGTTGCGTTTTCTCCAAAAGTTGCGTTTTTTTTAGGCACCCCCTCGGCCCACAGCACCAGAGCCTGAACGCAGTACCCCCATTCAAATGAATGGGAAAATCTGCATTTTCGCCACAGCACCTCATTCTATCTGAATGTAGCCTTATGGTCTCCGAAAATGGTCTGAGCGATCGCAAATCAATATGTCCTTAATGCGTCTTGGGTGCATTCACATTTGTACTTAGAGCTGTCCACTTGTGATCGTATCACCCAAGACGCATGTTAATGCCAGGTGTAAACAGGGCCACAGAGATGAAGGGTTCCAACATGCTATGTGCGGCGTCCCACTCGCAATCTCTTTCTGTATGGGAGTTGCCACTGATCTCCAACACTGTAGTGGGTGCTGTGGACCAATCTACAGCAAGCACACGGGAAGGCTGTTGTAGAAGAAGAAAGCAGGAAAAGCAGAACGTGACGGTTCTTAATTAAAACTTTTACAATGGTTGCATTTCCCCCAATAAAATAGTCAGTAGCAATCTATAACAGAATGATATGCTTATTTTAATTGTAATACAATAGCCTAAGTAACTAATTCGACTGTACAATCCAACACATTGTTGATCAAATATATATACACAGGCTGGTGTGTGTGCTTCATAACTAGTAACTAGTGTGCACTAAGGCTCATCATAATAGCGTGCACTGGTGCCCGTCATAACTACCTTACACCACTGATGCTGGGTCCTGTGTTTGCGGAGCCCGCCACAAGAAGCATACAGCCGACTTAATGGGGAACTGAGGGTCAGGAGTGCAGGAAAGTGGAGAGTCAGCTGACAAAGGCAGGAACACTCTGAGAACTACTGAGTGCAGAAGAGGGATTGTAGGTCTGAAATGTGCTAATATGTTTTTGTGTCCAGTCCTGATTGTTTAATTGATGATGACTCAGCCATTTGATAGTATAGACTGTGTTTTATCTGTACTGTGAAAAAGACTGATGACAGCCCTGTGCTGAAACATAATGCTTAAATAATGACTCTTCCAGTAAGTCAGTAGATGTTCCTGTTGTACTGGAAGTTGTAAAATGTGCCATAGAAAAAAAAGAAACAGACTGTGTGCATGTTGTGTGAGATGGAAGATGAACGTCTGAAATATTCCAGAAATTCTTCAAAAAACTATGGTAATGTGGATTGCCCTATAGATTTGCTGCCAACTCAAAGTTGTGGCCATTCACTTTTAAACTTTACCACTTGCTATTAATCAACGCTTGCGTTGGTTGGTTCACCACTTTGGTGCAGACTGAAACAGACTTGCCACTGTGAGGCTGTAGACTATTTTGTCAACCAACAAAACCCAGTAAAGGGAAACCTATGCAGAATGGGATGGGATAAAGTCAATGAGATAGATGAACTACATTCAAAACAATGTTCAAAGATGTTGCTTTGTCTGGGGGCCACAATTTTAGTCTTCTTTTAGCCGCCTTCTGGATCTGGGCCAAAAATAAAGGGGAGAGAAAAAATGGTATTAAGCAAGATATGTGGAACTGGACAGACAGACTGATACTAGAAGGGGAGATAAGCTCCATTACAGTGTGAATGTATCAAATAGAATAGTTAATGTTGCTAGTATGCACACACACATACACACACACACACACACACACACTTGCATGCACAACCATACTCACACAGAGTGCTGTACTGTGAAGTATGGATTGGCAACGCTATGATGTGCTTGGGGGGTGTAAAACAAACCCCCTCCCTCTCTGTCTCTCTCTGTTGTCCGTCTTTCTCTTTCTCTCTCTCTCTCTCTCTCTCTCTCTCTCTCTCACACACACACACACACACACTTCACAATTCAAAGTGGAACAAGAACAAACCAGTGGCTTGACCAGAGGAAAAAGAGGGTGCAGGAGAGAGATGTAGAGATGAAGAGAAATGGAGAGAGTGTATACAGATGGACAGAGACAGAAATAAAAATGCAATGAGGGAGGGAGATATAGAGATGGACAGAGAGGGAGAAAGAAATATATAAATAAGTTATACTTAAAGTATCCCTATGGGAAAACATCATCTGCATGTGACCCGCACTAACTTTTTAGAATATTTTAATTTAGCCTACATGGTAACACTTTACAATAAGGGCACATTAATTAACATTAGTTCATGCAGTAAGAAGCATTAACAGTTAACTAATGTGACTAGTAATCATTTACTAATGTGTTCATGTTAACTAAGGTATTAATTTATACATTATTTAATAATTATAAAGATACTATTAACATTAGTTAATATAGTAATAAGCCTTAACTAACAGTCAATTAATACAATAATAAGCATTAAGTAACTGTGTCTCTTGTTAACTGTGTCTCTTGTTAACATTTATTAAGGAGTTACATGTTAATTAAGGTACTAACTAATATTAGTAAATGGTTGTTAAAGATATAAATAAACATGTATGTCATGAAGTTCACAGCTAAGCCATTTCATTAAGAGAAAACTGTTTTTATAAATGTTTATTTAAGGGTAATGATTGTCCACTTACTTGTCTATCCTCCAACTTGTGACTTATTTTTGGTAAAGGTTGAGATCAGCGGACACACTCCATGGTCTTCATGTAGAGATTTGCTTGTTTCTTTAAAGCAATACTTCATAAATGCATAAGGATGCTGGGTAAACATTACTTAACAATAATTAACCATTTATTAATGCTCTTTGTGACCATTCTTGTAGTAATACTTGAAAACATGTGTTCCTTAAGTAACACTTCATAAATACATAAGAATGCTGAAAAAGCATGAATCTATAAAGGTAAACATGGTACACCAATAGCAGATACTGTAATAAAAGAACCAGAAAGCTCTTTTATTTTAGAGACACAAATTAAAAGTCTTAACTCATGGTACAGCTTTGATCCTGTCATGCCTGATTAAACATGAATATGCTGATTGCATCTCTTTAATATATATAACATATAAACATTCACATTATGCAAATTAGCAAAGAATCCATCATGGCGGACTTTTATGGTCCAAGAGGCTTTTTTGTAGAGCACATTGAGCTGTAGACAGGGTTGCAATGATATGAGATTTTCACGGTACGATATATATAATATGTGCATATTGTGCTGTGTCTTTAAGACAGAAGCGTATTTGTTTACATATTTCATATTTGTTATGCACAAGGTAATATAACATATAATATACAAAATGGAGTGAATAAGCCAATTTTAAGATGAAAAAGAGATAATCCTGTCATACCTTCCCCTGTAAGGTGGACATATTTTAAAAATAAGAATGAATAGAAGCAAAAATACAAAACTTCCCCTCTGAAATTCCAATTTTTACTTCCCAGTCACCAGTCATTCAGCCATGATTCTCTGTTTTTTTTTTTTTTAACTTTGATTCATGCACACTGGATGAAAGTCCAGCAAAACATGTATCTTCTTAAAACAAGATCATTTCATGCTATGACATATCTGTCTTACCAATATGACAAATCAGGCAATGTTGTTGTAATAAGCAAGCTTTCTTGTTATAATAAGTCGGTATTCCCTTAAACAAGAAACATACTGTTGTAATGAGATCAAGCCAAAGCTTAAAGAGAGGACACTGTAGCCAGTGGACATCAGATTGTGTGTGTGGGTGTGTGTGGCTGGAAATTGGTCAGTCATCTGTATTTGTTAGTCTAATAATGTTTTTACTTTTTTATCTGTTAATTAGGTTTACTGAACAGTGATGCATTGCAATGTGCTATGTGGGTGGCACATTATCCATAGTACCATCTACTGCTTCCATATTGTGAGGCCCTGGTACTGTACATACAGAATAAGGATAGGATAAATGTTTACTGTTGTAGCGGTATTAGTCTCACACAATAGCACCAAATACATGGGCCTTAATTCATAATAGATGAAAAGAGGACCATTTTATACCGGATGACGCAGTGAAAGATTATCTTGACAAGCTGCGTTAACTTGTGTAAACACAGGAAACCACTAAGTGGATAAAACTTATTATATACCAGTGAAATCACCTTAATGCATCATTCAGCAGCTGAGAGGTTATTGGGAAGCAGAGTGAAATACTTTGATTCTTTATCATGATTATATTGAAGGGAGATTCTATTCCTGATTTAACAGAAAATTACTTTAGGTAATCTATAGCATCAACCCCAATATCACAGGAAAAGTAAAGTTACACCTGGTGGTTCAGATAGCCAGGAGAGAGGTCTCTCTGGAAGGCAGGAGGGAGACGTTTCTCCTGTGGGCCCGTTCTGGAACTTTCGGGCCTCCTCGGGTGTGCTCGTCCATTTTTGGGGTGCGTTCCATACCACGTAGCGATTCGGCTTGAATCAGATGTTTCTCTCTCTTGGTCAGCAGGGAGAGGAATAGCTCACTTGGCTGGGGTGTGCAGGATTCAGAGTTTCTTCAGTTCTAACTTTTGATGTGTTAGAACACAGAGGTGGAACAGTCTTCTTTCAGACAGTTCTTGCTTTCAAAGTTGGCTGGATGAGGCAGAGGGCCTTTAGCACGTTCTGTGCGGCTTGGATGCTGCTGCCAGGCAATCTTCTGGGCCTGCTCTGTATAGGCCAATGGTCAGGTCTAAAGGGCAGAGCCAAGTGCAGGTCTCCGGACAAACAGGCCAACGGCCTGCTCGCCCGGGACAAGGCAGATCAGTCAATCAGAGTGCAACAAGAGGCAAAAGAGGCATGAGAAGAGCGAAGAGATAAGAGCAGTGATCTTAGGATGTCTCCTTGCTTTGTAGTCTTCTGTAAAAGGGGCGGCGATGTCTGATGTCAATGCCATGAAACTTTACTCCACCCACCCTAGATCTATTCAATCTTATGTATATCCACATATATGTATCTCCATAGGTTTAGCAAAGGAAATAAGTAAAATAGAATTACTACAGGTCATCCACTTCTGATCTCTGATAAAGGAATGTAGAAGAGGAGGGAGGAGATGCAGAGGACATGGGTTAATCCCCACACAGGCACATCTGCACTCAGATATTGTGTCAGGCATTTCAACATAAATCTCATTTCATTACAAGCTATGATCAATTTACTTGTTATGTTAATGCAAATTCACATTTCCTGTTTCATTAGTTATTAAACAAAACCAGACATCCCATCTTTATCTTTATCTGGATTAGTGGACAGGTGTAAACAATTCCTGTTGGTTCAGTTTCCATTTTACCTGCATCGAAATCAGCATGTTAAACATGTTAAACTTCAGTACCTTTCAGAGGGTTAGTTAAACATAACATATTCATTAATGTACATTTAATTCAGCCTGGCAAAGTCAGTTCCTTTGTTCTTGTGTCAAGAGTTCAGAGTGTTGAATCTTCAGCCCCTATCCTGGAATGTGGGAGTATTAGGCTAGTTTACTACAGGCCTGTTGTAAATTGGGCAATTGTCACTTAGCTTTCCCTTAATGTCATGTTTTATGGCCCGGAGGTCATACTGATAACATGATGTTTTGGGAAACTTCATCCTTGAGTCTTAACAGAGACTTGTTTCATGGCACAGACCATGGCTGTCCCACTCTATAGTGTAGGTACATTCTTTTCTCAATGAAAGATGTAGAATTATTCATCATCAGGC
Organism: Macquaria australasica; assembly: GCA_005408345.1. Taxonomy (NCBI): domain Eukaryota; kingdom Metazoa; phylum Chordata; class Actinopteri; order Centrarchiformes; family Percichthyidae; genus Macquaria; species Macquaria australasica. Next base: position 116,215 of record SEMN01000399.1, on the reverse strand, counting down.
TCCTTATCACACTACACTGTCCAAACTCTGTTCAAAGAAGGTCTAAATGATTCCATCAAAAATCATAGTCTCTGGTGCATGTGCAAGTTTCTTGTCCAGCTGTTATCAGTCAGGATGCAGAGGCCCCTGTCAACAGATTATTACAAACACAGTCTGCTCTAATGAAAGATTAAGCATCAAAATACATACTGCAGATCATTTGGAACCAGGTCTCTGTAAAATGAATGAATAATATTGCAGCTACATAATTCTTTCTGTACTTTTTTATTTGTCAATTTTTGATAATGTAATTAGTGGTTAGGGTTAGAGGTAAGCCTTCCTTGCCTCCTCAGTTGGTTTCTGATTTATTTTCTGGTAAATATTTTCTTGGCTCTTTTGAGGATATAGTAACCTAACATCACTGGACTAAAACCCAGAATCTCTTTGGGATACTGCATTGACAGCAGAAATTATATGGAGATTTCCTTGTGTTACCAAGTCTGTAATGCCTAGCAGTTGGTACAGCAGCACTTTCAGGGATTATGAATGTCAAAACAGTCAAATGCACCCTACCAGGCACACAAAGCAAGTCTAATACTCCAGCTAGAATTATTAATGTTAAAGGGAAACTTTGCAGATTTTCAACCAGCTTTGAATCATTACAATGTGGGTTGTATATGCAAATGAACAATGTTTAACTTCCCTCCATGATTGTACTTCAACATTTTTTGTATGCCCGCCTCCACGGACAGTCCATAGTTGGATCAAGAGAGGGACAGCTCCACACCACTCCAAAATCAAACATCCTGTCCAAAATCAACTGGCTAGAACATCCACAAAAGGCAATGTTCCTGTAGATACGGAAGTAAAACAGTTTTAATAGTGTAATGCTGGAATCAGACATTCGGGGCTACTTATATGAGCCACAATACAGTGCGGAGGAATTACAGTGTATGGAAGAAGAAGAGGCCGCCACAGCCGAGAGTCAAGCCCCAGTTTGTTACCAAGCGGTGCTATCAGAGTTTGGCCTGATGTTAGAAGCTCTGAGCAGCTGTTTGTAGGGGTTTGGGAAGTTTACACTTCAGCGGCCTGGGAGTAGACTTGGAAGGCAACGGGCCCAGTGCATTCTGGTTGTTGTAGGTTTTCTACCAAAAGGGAATACCACAGCCCATTTTCTCTGTTTTCTCTGGTCATGTAGCACCAATTTCAAAAATATTTGTGTCTTTCTACTGCATAGTGCCCAGTTTTATGAAAAGACTATCTTTCCATCTGTGAAATACCCCTTTAATACATTTACATGGTATAGAAAACATGTAAATTGACTCACAAAAAAAGGACATCAGGAGAAATTTAAAAGAGGACAATGAATATGCATGCCAGATCCTTGGGCAGTGAGTTCCACAGCTGAAGGGCAATGATGTTAGAAGTTGAAACAGTAACTGGCACTGGTTCTAGAGTGTGATAATTTTGCTGCAATTCAGCTCATTACCACTGAACATTTAGACTGACCATATCAGTACAACTAGAATCTAGCTTTTTTTTTTTTTTTTGGCATTTTAAATCCTGCAGTATTTACATCCACGTTTACTAGCTTTTTGTCTTTTTCTTCCCTACCTTTGTTGGTGCATTGCTGGAGTTCTTGTAACATTACCGCCACCTGTAGATCAATGAATAGTGTGAAACCATTGGTAAGACAATGGCTGTTTTCAATACAGCCTGCTACATACTACAGACGAACGCAGTATGCAGTATGTACTACATACTGCGTTCATCGGTAGTATGCAGTATGAAACTGTTAAATTGATTTATTTTGCAATATGCTAGGCCAGGCTTAGCCGGTTTCCGGTTTTGAAAAGTGGAAGTAAACAATTGTATGGCTAACAGCAAACCATTTCTGGCATACTGCAGATTTTGCTTTTGTTTGCATACTGCATACTACATGCTACATTTTGGCCAAATCAGTACGTACTGATAGTATATTAGGCAGTTTAGAAAACAGCCAATGTATCATGTCACCAGCGTGCACGTGTGTGTGCATCTTTGTGAGCTTGCACAAAGAAAATTGTATGAAAATTGTGAGAAAACTGCTCCATAGCGCTACTAGAGGTCTAAAACTTCACAGGTTACCTTTAATATGCACCTTTTTATTTAAATATAATAATTAATATTTATTAAAAAATTAATTTAAATACTACTGACATTTTGATGATAAGAGGGGCCAAAGTTTTATCTCTCACTGCCTCTCTCTATCATTCTCTCTAGCTTCTCTCTGTCACTCTCTGTGTGCCTGTATTTAAACACACCCACAATACCTTCTGGAGCAATGGTCATTCGCAATAATAAATGAGTGTGCTTTACGCACTGTTTCTCTGTTGGCTCTGTTTCGTCATTTTCATCAGCCGGTTCTGGAACCAGATCGTCACCTGCCGCTCCGTCAGGTTAAGCGCACACGCTGTCTCATGTCCCGCATGATGTACATGTTTAACAGGAACTCCTTCTCCAGCTCGAGCGTCTGGTATTTCGAGCTTCTGCCCTGAAGGCATATTAGGGCTAGTTAAAAACAATGCAGATATTAGTGTAAAGGTCCAAGGTTAATGCATGAACATGATTAATTTAGAATGTAAAAGAGCAAACCCATAGACAATGGCTAAGACTTACTGAATGTTTTAGTATAAAAGAAAAAGCATATATAAACAGCTGGCAAATAGATATCTCCTAAATAAAAAAAAAGAGCTAACGGTGTTGTTGAATGAGTTGTGTGCGTCTTTACGCACGGTGGGTATACATGGATTAAAACGTGCGCATGATTTAACCAAAACATGGTAACGAATTAATCAAAACGTGGGAATGAATTGTATCTCGTGCGCACTCAGTAGCATTTCGAGCACTCAATGTAGTAAACCATGGCCTCAATATATATATATTTTTTCTCTCTATGGCTACTCCAGGGCTCCGTACTATCCATTACAATTTACAGCCTGACTTCCTGGCTTAACTTTGATTTACCATACTTGGAGTAGTCGTGTGCACACAGTTTTCCTGTGAAAATTCCTGTGATTATTACTGTTGTTGTTACAGTTGAGTTCATTTGCAAATTTATCTCCAAATAAATTGGTTAAGATAATCAGGGTAAATAGTTCAGATTGTCCAACTGCTTGTGTTTCTTGCCTCCTCAGACTTTGTTGTAGCATTCCCAGATCTCAGCAATTATTTTGGTGAGTACAATGTTATCATAACCAATAAAGACCAAAGCTACAAAAATAAAGCAAAAGTTGTGATAAGCCATTTGAGTAAAGGCTTTCTATGTTATTTTTTTATTTTATATTTTCCCAAACATACCAGTGTAATTGTTTGTCTCTTTGGGTGTAATAATTGCATTAATGTTTTCTCATGCTAGCAGAATAATAAAATCTTGACATAACAGTCTTTGTTCACACCCATGATCTTTAGGGCTTTCTGTACTGTATCTTAGTGTGGCCTGCACACAAAAACCCACAATGAGCCAGTAATTAGAATGATGCTGTGGACTGTGCAATGGGACCTGTGGGTTTAGTGTGGGTTCCCTCTCATCCACCCAGGGGCTTGTTTGCTGGAAAACTGCAAGTCCCGCTTTGTTCCCTAAGGACCATTTTGGATTTCTTCCTCTTTTTGAGCCTTCTTTTCAAAATGTAACATGTATATTTTGCTTTAAGCATTGAGGTATAAGAGGAAGGTGACCCCATTGTTCATTGGGAGATCCTGGGGAGAAGATAAGGAAAAAGACAAGACAAAGAGACGGGGAAATCATAGAGCATAGAGCATAAACACCTTAAACCTTGAGTGTGGGACTTTTACATATAAATGAACATCGTTACATTCAAGCCGTTGCCAGACAAGGTCACACAATGCTGATTAAGCCTATCACCACCAGGTAAATCTCTATGTATTTTGCAGTATACCGGAGTTTTTAAATCTGTGTCTGTGGTGACATTCCCTTGCTGGCGCATCAGTAGTAATGCGTTTTACATCAACCAGCAATGATCAGTTTGCCCCAGAGCCATGTAGAGAGAAGTTCAAAGTGCTTGATCATCACATGATTCACATAGACTTCAGATAGTTCTCTCTACATGGCTCCAGTTTGCCAGAGCTGAGGGGAGCAACTGTATTGATAGAGTAGCTACAGCAACTAGGAGTATGGCGGAAAAACCTAAGAAGCGTCCAAGAAAAGTTTCTGATGCTCCAGATAAAAAAGAAACTGCATTCAGAGGAAGGATTACAGTCAAAAAAGAAAGCGATCAATGGCGAGGACAAGCACGGATAACCTTTGGTGTAGCTTTTCCTTGTTGGAGAGCGCTGAAAGGCAAGGGACTGAGAGCAGACACAGATGTCGTGTTACTCCTCTTGGACAGGTTGGTCTTTGTAAAATATTTGGAGTAGGCTATGTAGGTATTACATTTACTTACCTAAATAATGGATTACCTTTCTTGGAACTGGTAATTTGAGCGAGCTCCCCTGTAGGCATATGTCATAAACATGCATCGACAGTGTTTGTGTAATTACTCTCATTTCCAGGAGACAAAAGTTCCACACTCCAGCTTTAAAGCATATCCAATCCAAGACACACCAAGGCAAACTACAGCCTCAAACAATAACATACAGTTAAATCAACCTTGTTGTTACAAGATGTAAAAAATTAAAAGGTTGCACAGTAATTATTACAAGATTATTTGAATGCATCACAATGTTCATGGGTTTCTATTTTTAAACATTCAGTTTGAGAGCAGGTAATGCTATTTTATTCGGCATAAATTTAGATTTTTTCAGATCTAAAGCTGCGGTAGGTATATGAGGAATGAAACAGGTGAACATCTACAGGTATATAATTTAATATAATGTCTATTTTAGATGAATATTTTAGCAGAGTGCTGGCTGCTAGTTGTCTGTTGACTGAGTGTATGCCCATGCCCAGAGATATAAATGTTAAAACAGCATGCTGGCTAGAGCCTTGCTGGAATGCTGTTCATGTATATATGAGTGTGTGATGGTGATGAAATCAGTGGTAATGTACCTTTCATCTGCCTGTGTTGTATATTTCATAGAAGATCTAAGCCAATTCTGTGTGTATGGATGTGTCCTTGAGATATAATTGAAATGTCTTTTTTTAATTTTTTTTTTATATTTTTAGTTTTGGCAAGAACCATTTTACACAGTAAAATACACAGCGTGTTAGAAAATGTAAGACATATTGCAGACTATTAAGGAAAACATTGCTTTTAAATGGTGTGAACATGCAATACCTGAACTGTATGTTCCAATGTATTTTATGTGAAATTACCATCAAACAGAGGCATTTGTACATCACATGAAAAGGTGAGCTAATAATCAATCATGTGCTAATGGCCTTTATAATGTTGACATTGCACTGTTTTGGCAGGTAGTTAATATGCTTTACTCTTTCGAAATGACATGCACTGTCAACCAGAAATTAAGGCTGCTTCCTTATTTAGTTACCATCTTTGTTTGAGGAAAGGAATGGAGATGCATCTTGTGAAATGCATTCATTTTCTATCTCTGTGTACATCAGAGAAAATATTTTCTTTGTAGTTTTGAAGGATTATGAACAAGTCTTAAATTTTGACTTTTTTGCATAAAAGTTCTTTCTTGACCAACAACAGAAAAATAATTTCAACATAAAAAAACAAAACAAACAAAACTTCCTACCCCCCTTTAAGGCATGCTTAAGTTTAGCTTTAACTGATTGGTTTCACCTGGTTTGATCGATAGATATAATTGTGTATCATCTGCATAACAATGAAGGTTTTTGGAGTGTTTCCTAATAATATTGCCTAAAAGAAGCATATATAAGGTGAATAGAATTGGTCCAAGCACAGAACCTTGTGGAACTCCATGACTAACTTTGGTGTGCATAGAGGATTCATCGTTAACATGTACAAACTGATATCAATCTGATAAATAGGATTTAAATCAGCTTAGTGCAGTGCCTTTAATGCCAATCAAATGATCCAGTCTGTAATAGGATGTGATGGTCAATGGTATCAAATGCAGCACTAAGATCTAACAAGACATGTATTGAGACAAGTCCTTTGTCTGATGTAATTAGAAGGTCATTTGTAACTCTCACCAGTGGCGTGTCTGTGCTATAATGCACTCTTAATCCTGACTGAAAATCCTCAAATAACTTATTGTTTTGTAGAAAGTCACACAACTGATTGGCAACTGCTTTCTCAAGGATCTTAGACAGAGAGGGAGAGTTAGATATAGGTCTATAGGTAGATATAGGTATAGTATAACCACTAGATTAAGAGTAGGCTTATTCAATTCAATTCAATTCAGTTTTATTTATATAGCGCCATATCATAACAAAGTTATCTCAGGGCACTTTTTCGAATAGAGCAGGTCTAGACCGACTCTTTATATTTACAGAGACCCAACAGTTCCCACCATGGGCAAGCACTATGCGACAGTGGCAAGGAAAAACTCCCTTTTAACAGGTAGAAACCTCGAGCAGAACCAGGCTCAAGGTGGGCGGTCATCTGCCTCGACCGGTTGGGTTGAAGGGGGAAGGGGGGAGCGGGAGAGAGAGAGCAGGAGGAAAGAGAACATACAGCAGCAGCATCTTATTAAGATGAGGTTTAATTACAGCTACTTTAAAGGACTGTGGCACATAGCCTTTTAATAAGGACAGATTGATCATATCTAGTAAAGAAGTGCTAAGGGTAAAACTTCTTTAAGCTGCCTAGTTGGGATTGGGTCTAAGAGACAGGTTAATGGCTTAGATGAAGAAATCATTGTTAGTTGCTAAAGGTTGATGAGTAAAAAGCTGTCTAGGCTGCTCTGGCATCACAGAGGGTCTTCCTATATGTTTTAAGACTATCTTGCCAGATGTGATTCTTCCAGATTGGTGGAATGCCATTTCCTTTCAAGTTTTCGCGATATTTGCTTGGCAATGTTTGGTGGTTATACCATGGAGTTAACCTTCTTTCTTCATTTTTAGAGGAGCAATAGAGTTGAGTGTCATTTGCAGTGAGCCTGCAGTACTATGTATGATGCAGAAGATGTTCAATTTTGGAGGGATGAAAGTTAGCATGGGAGTCCTCTGTTATATTGAGACATTGAATTAAATGCAGATGGAATCACTTCCTTAAATTTATATAGAGCACTAACAGATAGACATCTAGTGCAGGAATTTTTGCCTAATGACGTGTAGTCAAGTAATATGAATTAAAAAGTTATTAAATAATGGTCAGATAAAAGTCCAGAATATGGACCAGGTACACTATATATAAAAAACACTAACTGTGGGTATAGTCACTAGAGTACTACAGAAAAAATAGACACTGTATCCAGAATGAGCTCCACTTGGCCCAATGAATGATGCATAACAAATTTAGATGTCTCTGGGTAGCTTTTAGAACATAACAGATAATATTTCCCAATATCTTTCAAAAGTCACTCAATGATATTTTGACCCTAAAGTAAATTTCTTAATGACTTAATACTTCCCTCTAGATTAAGAAAGACATTCAGCACAATTAATATGCAACTATAAGTTGTATTCATTACAAATACTACAAAAAATTTGTGAATCTAGGAAGAAGTCAAAGATTAAGTCCTTGCCTGTAACTGTACATTTTTAAAGCACATCTTTCTAACACAAACACAAAAATGTCCCAATTCTGTCATTAAACAATATACAATATACTGTATAGTGCATGATATACTTGAAAAATATACACAATACATGAAAAAAACTGATTTGAAGTAACACACAGTAGACAAAAATAAAATGTAAAAATAGCGATCAAGCTGTTATGCATAAAATTGAAACATGCAGGATACAAAATATTATGTATAAATATTTATATAGTAAGATGTTTTATTCTGTATCATATTCATACCTGATTTATCTTACTTGATCTTATTTTTTTCATTTCTTTATCTGATTATATACCTACTCTAACTGTGACTTCATGGTATCTGTCTCACATGATATCATTATAATGTTCTAGTTTAAATTAAGGTGTATCCTCTTGGCTTTTAATTCAAATTCTTTTTTTGACATAATGATGATAATAGGTTAAACATAATGTGAACTCATGTATGTTCTTTTTTAAATCATGTGTGTTGATCATTTCTCTGTTTTTATTACTTTTGTTAGAGCATAAATTGTTTCACCTTTCCTACTTAATCTTATTTTTACATTTCTTTATCTGATTATATAGCTACTCACAGAAAGTCACCAGGAAAATTCTGTCCCTTTGCCAACCTAATACCATGAAAGTGGGATTATTTTATTATGTTGGTCACCTGTTACAGCTGTTCTGTAGCTGTAGACTAAGATTTAAGATTTAAAGATAACTGCAGTTCTCTGAATATATCATTGTCAAAGAGCAGTGTGGTGCGCCTTACAGAGGCAGGATACATATACATAATTTAAACACTGCAGATACATTACATACATGTTTAAACACAGACTCACTCCACTCCCCGTCTCACCCGGAAAGTTTGAACTAACGCCAGGGGAGCTGTGTCTGTGTGTGAATCATGTGTGCATCCATGTGTTGTATGGTTATGTGGTGGTCAGCTACTTATCTGCATGTGTAAATGTATGTGCGTGATGCAATATGTATACACTGATGTCGCAGTATTTTGAATATGTATTGGTGAGGCATGTTATTAAGGCATAATTGAAATGGAATAAAATACAGTATGAGGACTAAATCCTCATATACTCAGCTACTATTTTGATAACAGTTTAATTGTTTAAGTCATTCTTCATGCAAAATGCCCAACATTTAATGATTTCAGCTTCTCAAATGTGAAGATTTACTGCTTTTCCTTGTCTTAAATTACAGTAAACTGAATAATTTTGAGGTTTGGACTGTTGGTTGGACAAAAGACATTTGAATGTGTCACTAATTGTGATGGCCATTTCTCACTATTTTCTTACATTTTACAAACCAAACAATAAATGAATTGTTCAAGAAAATAATCAGCAAGTTAATCCATAATTAAAATAACCATATCACTATATAAAATAGTTAAAAATGAGCTCCGTATTTTTTCATAAGAGAAGAACAGAAATGTGAGTGATCATTACTTCCCCACTGTGTCATTCTTAAAACATTAAAATGTCACATATAGTGTTTTAAAAAATAATTATTATATATAATATGTATGCATAATATTTATAATACTTATTTTTTATTCCATTGATTTACTTACATTTTCTATTTAATATACAGTAGCTCACTAAATAAGACTTTATACCACTAGGGTGGCCTATTTTTTTTTACCTTGTTGACCCTGCCTGTTTTAAATGCAGGCGCTGGTTTGGGAAACCTGCCTGAACAGTACCTGCCTTTGATAGACTTTTTGATCATCTAAAATTCTCAATGTTAAGTTATTGTTTTGTGCACAGGTAAAGAAACATGATAATTTCACAAGCTACAGAGGTATTACATTTCATACGATTAACAGACCTCTAGTATTGAGACCGCTGTCTCTCAGCCAGGTCTTTGTAGTCAGTCTTCTCCTTTTTAGTCACTCTTTTCTCTTTGTTTGTCTCTTTTATGCCTAATTACAGTTTCAGATCCTTTTGAGTATCTTTTATTCAGCTTTTATTCTTCATTTGTCTCCACTTAGAAATGCAGCCTTTGTATACTTAATGGCAGTTTTAAACCCCTTGCCAAGCATTTGAGTTATAAGCAAAACAAGTCTCAAGACGATAATTAAAATAACAGATTGTTTCTTCTCTATTAAACTATTAAGTCTACAACTGTTTATTTGTTGAACTAGAGACACTTTTTAAATGTGGGTGGGGTGGACAACACACACACAGAGAGAGAGAAATCTACACAGGTGACTTTCTCTCCTCACTTACATACACCGATCAGCCATAACATTATGACCACTGACAGGTGAAGTGAAGAACACTGATTATCTCATTATAATGGCACCTGTCAGTGGGTGGGATATATTAGGCAGCAAGTGAACATTTTGTCCTCGAAGTTGATGTGTTGGAAGCAGGAAAAATGGGCAAGCGTAAGGATGTGAGCGACTTTGACATTGGCCAAATTGTGATGGCTAGACGACTGGGTCAGAGCATCTCCAAAACTGCAGCTCTTGTGGGGTGTTCCCGGTCTGCAGGGGTCAATACCTACCAAAAGTGGTCCAAGGAAGGAAAACCGGTGAACCAGTGATAGGGTCATGGGCGGCCAAGGCTCATTGATGCGCGTGGAGAGCGAAGGCTGGCCTGTGTGGTCCGATCCAACAGGAGAGCTACTGTAGCTCAAATTGCTGAAAAAGTTAATGCTGGTTCTGATAGAAAGGTGTCAGAACACACAGTGCATCGCAGTTTGTTGTTTATGGGGCTGCGTAGCCGCAGAGCGGTCAGGGTGCCCATGCTGACCCCTGTCCACTGCCGAAAGTACCTACAATGGGCACGTGAGCATCAGAACTGGACCATAGAGCAATGGAAGAAGGTGGCCTGGTCTGATGAATCACGTTTTCTTTTACATCATGTGGATGGCCGGGTCCGTGTGCGTGTGTGCCCTGCCACACTGCAAAAATGGTTCAGGAATGATTATTGCAAAACCACTCAACTCTCGTTATCACCAAGGATTCACAACATTCTTCACACAAGTGAAGTACAATGAAATTGGCATTTAATCACTATTTAAGACACGATAAAATAAAAAATATATGTTGGTGTTTTTTTTTGTGTATTTTTTTCAAACACATTTAACTTATTTTTTTTTAGCAATGAACTGTGCCATAGTCCCAATGACTTTTTAACATTTTTTATGCCATTATTCCTGTATATACATTTAACCCTTTACATATGTTAATTTTAATTATTTCTGCTCTCCCCCACAATGACAAAGGCATTGTCATCCATCTCTTAAGATCTTGCTTTATAGTTTTCAAAAACTGAGGTCCATTCAACTCATAGATCTTTTCAACCGGAGATCTAATTGTGATACTTAGATATTTCATCCCCTGTGCCTTCCATACAATAGGAGTAGAAGCTAAATCTGCTGGGGATGTAAGATGGTTAAGCATAGTGGCCTCACTCTTACACCAGTTAATCTTGTAACCAGAGTGCTGGCTGAAATCATCAATGAGTTTCAAAAGGTGTGGGACTGAGTCACCTGGTGGGATAACGTTTAATAAAATGTCATCAGCATAAAGATTTGCTTTAAAATCATACCCAAAAAGGCTGATACTGGATACTATGTGTGGATTGACTCTGATGGCACAGGCTAAAGGTAATACACTAATACGTTTTTGTTTTAAAACGCATAACTTTTTCTATGTTTACGCCTAGCGTCCACAGTACTCCAGCATTTTATAACCCCTAAAATGGAGACCTTTTAAAACATTAGTTTGAAAACTCTGGATTGCATTTTAGTGAGGACGGGCGGAAACTGAGATGTTTTAAAAGATGATGCAGACACCCACGTTCGCTTCCTGATTGGGTCTTATCAGCCACAACGTGTCCTTCCCTGATTCGTCTCACAACTATCACGTGTCCCTTTCCCAGAAGAAAACAAAAAATATCAGCCTTGATGTAAAACCCACTTGGTCTATGTGAATTAGAGAAGGATCTGCTTTTTTTGAGGCACATTGCATATATTTAACCCTCCAGATTCTCTTGAGAGCCCATTTCCTATCCCCCCTGTTCTCCCTACTCCACATTTTAGCAGTCTCTGAAATTAACAATTTTCTGGGGGAAGATCCCCAGATACCCTGGTTAGGTTTGGTCTCCCGATTTAGGCTATGATGTCAGGAGGTTGGCAAGTATGCTGATCAACCATAATTATTCATCGTTGACCATGATTATTGACTGGGCTATTGAGTTATATTGAATGTTATCAGAGCCAGCCAGTCTGTCTCTGTTAAATGAGTTTGAATATGAACAGAATAACTGTGTTGACTCAGCATCTTGTTGAAAAAACAATACACTGTATATTTAAACCATGGCCTAAATTGAATTCACAGCACAGATTGGTTAGAGGGTATGCAATAATTTTTAATAGGCATGATGCTTTGAAGTAGTGCCAGCAATAAATGCACACATGAATGTATTTGATTACCATTCTGTATTAATATATTAAAAAGGTTTGAGCATTTAATTTCAGCCATTGGCTGGTTTATAATATTCTAGTCTGACTCGTTATCATTAGAGGTGGTCACCTTTTCAAAGTGAACTGGCTATATTGAATCACCATTGTCACTGACCAAATCAGTAGCTTTTAGGTGTGGAGCTCCGCACTGGTGACTGAGAGCTCCAGTATCAGCACAGCTGTGATTCACAGTACGTAACTTCCACACAAAAACGCAGTGAAAGCCACAGAAACAATCATAATCTAATACATCTGTTGTAAATAATAGGCTGCAGAGCTATTAACCTTATGTACAGTGCTTGTATAGGCTAGTTTTGTACTTAACTGAAAGTAATGGTTTGAACCAGCAACAGACTGAACGTACTACTGAACTGAAGATAGTCACAGTCAGCGCTGAACGTCATGGCTGTATGAACGATGATGTGTTCACTTACTGTTGTATGTACTAAAATGCCTTTGAATGATGATGCGTTCACTTACTGACGTATGTACTGATGGGCAGTTGATCTGTGATGCAACCACTTAGCTTAGGAAAAAAGTGAATGAACTACACAAGTCAGTGACTACAAATCTGTGAATTGAACTGAATGAAGTGATTTGTGCTTTCCACCTGTAGTTGAATCACCACAAAAAAGTTCTTGAAATAGTTCTCTTCAATCTGGTTAGTCATGTTGTAAGCAAATTCCTCATCAGTATGGAGGTAAGATTAGCAATTCCCCCATGGCATGTATCAAGTCAAATAGGTCTGCAGACTGCTCAGAGATACTGAAGACAGACAGGTTGTCCTAGAACAACCAGCAGCCCCTCAACCCAACTGATTACTAGGAGTGGTTCCGATCTGACACCAAATAATACCATAGCCAGAAACACTGATATCGATTCAGATGCTTCCTACTATTAAAAGTTAACGCTATGTCAGACAGATAGGGGTTTTTTTTTCAGAATCTTTAAGGAACAGCTTCTCTGCTGAGTGAGAGGGCTGAGCTGAGGCTCATAGTATAACAAGTTAGCAAAGCTGAAATCATCATCACAAATACATGACTCATGACAAGGAACTTCAGTCAGGCTTATCCAGTGGTATAAGGTCCAGCTCTGTAAGTTAACAACATTCTCATCATTCACATTATTTTCTGAGTCATGTTACACCAAATCAAAAAAGATAATCCTTTTGGATTTGTGTAGATGATATTTGTAGAAGAATATCATCATTTTCCTTTTCTTGTTTTTTTTATCTAACAGATTTAAGCACCACTTGCAATGGCAACACACTGGCTGGCTTTATTGTGAAGCAGCCACGGGAAATGCAATCTCTTTATCACCAGCATATGCGGCAATTGCTGTTGCTTGGGAAAAGAAAATACTTTTATACAAGTAGACCTGGATATGTTCGTAGGTGTTTCTGTTTTAATGATCACAGGGAGGAATGCTAGGAGAAGAAACAGACACAGTGAGGCTTTATGGAAAGAGTTTTATGGAAAACTAATTGTGCTGTGCGTGCAGCAGGAGATTAGATCTCCCCCAGCACAGGTATCCCAGCCACATGAAAAGTCAATAGCTTTTTTTATGGCTAGCATACTCAAACCTGTCTTTTCTAAATTATGTCAGTTTCTGAAACAGTTAAAACCCTAGTCAATGAAACGTCTTTCTGTTAATTATACTGCCAGGAGAGACTCAGCAACAGCACGTGTTTGATCTCCCCGCAGACTGCGGCAGTGAGTGAGTTTAATGCAGTTCACTATTGTTTATTTTCAAACTCCAGATTTTTTGAGCTTCTTAAAAAAACTAAATTTCTAATGAGACAGCTTCAAGATTTTGTGAACATGGCTTTACCACTTAAGGTTAGCAGAGATTATAATGCCAAGATATTCAACTGGTTTTCCGGCAATTTCAAGAAGTAGTTTTCCACCCATCACTTTTCCAAAGTCTATCATCATCTCTTTAGTTTTCCCAATATGAAGCTGAAGGTTATTATCACTGTGTCAGCTTACACACCTTCCTCCTGTATGTCGATTTGTTACTAACCCAACTACTGTAGTGTCATCAACAAATTGTTTTTTTTTTAAATAAATGTCCTTTTTCAGTTATTTCAAAGTTAAAATTAAAGTGTGACATCGGCCACTATGACGATGATGATTACTGCCACTGTATGCCCCATATTTCTCTTTGTCTATCTTCTTATCTCTCTCTTTCTTTCTTCAGGGTCATCGGTCAACCAATCAGCTGACCTGCTCTCCAACACCTCATGCAACATTTCCACCAATGATTCAACATCCTGCTCTTCTGTGGACGATGGAGTTGGGGCAGGGAGTCCATATAAAGCTCTGGAGATGTTTTTTATTGCCTTGGTTACAGGATCTCTGAGCTTTGTGACTGTCACAGGAAATATTTTAGTCATGCTGTCCATCAAAGTAAACCGCCACCTACAAACTGTCAATAACTATTTCTTATTTTCATTAGCTTGCGCTGACTTGATCATTGGTGTTTTCAGCATGAATTTGTACACAGTCTACATCATTGTTGGCTACTGGCCGCTCGGGCCGGTGGTCTGTGACCTGTGGCTAGCTTTAGATTATGTCGTCTCAAACGCCTCAGTGATGAATTTATTGATCATCAGCTTCGATCGCTATTTTTGCGTGACCAAACCCCTAACATATCCGACAAGAAGGACAACTAAGATGGCAGGGTTAATGATCGCAGCAGCATGGATCCTGTCGTTCATCTTGTGGGCTCCTGCCATCTTGTTCTGGCAGTTCATCGTTGGACAGCGAACAGTGCCACCTAGAGAGTGTTATATTCAGGTACAGTAGACAAAACTTTACTGATCCTTCAGGCAGATACAGCAGAGAACAGCACATTCACTGTCTGCCAAATAGATGCAGAAATATATTGTCCTTCTACTTAAAAAAAATTAAAGTGCATTCAGTATGGAAAGAGTTGTTTGAAAAATTGTTACATTTTATATATGGGGAGAGACGGTAACCCATTACTCTGTTCAAAGATGGTCTTTGGTGTCAGATGTGAATGTCCTCCTTGATCTTTCTCTGTACGTCCACTGACGCCTGGTCCATGACCTTTGACCTCTTCCCAGTGGATGCTGTGGGGAGACTCTCCACAGATTGCTAGGCAAGGCGAGTGACAGTCGAAGGTGTCAGGAGGCATTTTAAAAAAAATTATCAACATAAAACAACATCGTCAAACACACAGTCAGTGTGGTCTATTAGTTACCATTGTAGAAATGCTAGCAGATTAGCTCTCTAGCAGTCATGCTAGCTCGGCTTCCCTCATTGGTCACATGACCCTCGACTTGCAGATCACAGCGGTCCGTCAAGGGTCTCCCTGATGTTGTGAGTGTTTCTGGTGTGGTGTTCACAAACTAAACATTCTAAACTTTACAAAGGATTGATTTCATGTATGTTGCATTGGATTGCATTAGACTGTACATGTGTACCTAATAAACTGGTAACTCAGTGTATATATAAAACGCATACATTCTCTCTAGATGACGGGTTTCTTTCTTTCTTTCTACAGTTCCTTTCTAACCCTGCGGTGACATTTGGGACAGCTATAGCAGCATTCTATCTGCCTGTCATTATTATGACAGTCCTGTACATCCACATCTCCCTGGCCTCCAGGAGCAGGGTCTCCAAACACAAACCAGAGAAGAAAGAGAAGAAGGGAATAAAGTAAGAGCATCAAAGGAATCAAATAATGGCCTTAAACATGTTGCAAATAACTTAACAACACAAAAGACAAAAACACGACAGACAAGATGGCATGGGAAAAAATAAAACTTGCTACGCATGAACCTTTTCTTAATTTAGTCACTTGTGTTTGGAAAGCATACTGTTATTGCAAATAACACAAATAACAGTTTTGGCTTCTATTTTTCATATAATCTCTCTTGTTTGTCTTTAACATAACAGTTTCTCTTGGTTGAAATTATCATTAAATGATATCTTATTTCTCTTAACCAGAAGCCTCCAAAAAACGTTTAAAACAATATTCTATCTTAGAATCTGTCTTATATGTTCCAAACTAACAGATTTGACCCAAAATATGGCCAAATACACAATATCAGTGTCACACTATTACCCCCCACTAAAGCTCTAAAGCTCAGCCTGAAATAGTGATATATTCTATAATATTTTGTACATTTTATACAATTATAATAAAAATATTAATGTATTTTAAAGATTATTTGTGTGTGTGTGTGTGTGTGTTTCTATGTCTACAGTATGTTGAGCACTATATTTGGGTTTTTTTCCCCAGAACTCCCAGCTTAATGAACAGTCACCTTTTAAAGCAGAACAATAACAATGAGACCAGTCCACAGGCCAGTCCCCGCTCTACTCCCAAACTCAGTCTGGACTCAACTACCACTGCTCTGGAGGCTGTGAAGAATGGCAGAGTGGAGGAATCAAAACCTCTTCAGCCACAGCCTCCAGCACAGCCTAGTCCAGGACTCACACAGGTACTGACACCATTAACATCACTGCTTACTTATGCCCACCAGACTTTGTTCAGCAGTGTGAAAGCTTCAAGGCTTCAATGTCCACTGGAAGCATTTCCTGTACGGTAGCTGTAGCTAATCTTAACCTTCACACACTATACACTATAGTGTATTATTGTTCCATTGTGTAAATCATCATCCATCTATCTATCTATCCAGGAGGAAAAAGAAAGCTCCAATGATTCGTCCACAGCTTTTATTCCCCCTACAGAACCAAAGGACAACACCAAAAACAAGGGGATATCTGAGGTTAGTGTTCAAAAGTTGGACAACTTTCTTTTTGTTGTTTTTTTTATTTATTTTTGTTTGTTTTCTTTTTTTGCCATCCCATGCTTTATTTCCACCACATTCTTGGAAGTATATTATCATCTTTGGGATTTAGAAAATTCATAATGTCATTAAAAATTTCCCCGCTGTGGGACAATAAAGGCTTATCTTATCTTATCTTAAAAATAACACATGACAGAGATGACTACTTGGACAACACAGCTGGACAACTTTCTTTGGACAATTATGCATGTTACATTTGCACAGAAGCTGAGAGCAGGCAAGGTTTCAATCATTTTTATCTTTTTTCACTCAATTATCTCAAGATTGTTATTTATCTTGGTTTTGTTGGGTTTAACAAGTAATTTTCTTCTAATAATGGGTCAACTATATTTTCCTTGTGATACCGATTTAAATATTCAAGGTTTTTTATTTGTCATTATACAGTAGGATTGCAAAATGAAATGAAGCTGCCACACAGAAACAAAATAGAAATAAATGGAACAAACTATTCTAAAAGTAGCACCAAAAAAAGAAAAAAGGAAAACTAAATTCTATTTACAAGGAATATATACAGTTATATATATCTGTGTGTGTGTGTGTGTGTGTGTGTGTGTGTGTGTGTAATATGTTTATGTGTGTAATATCAATGTAATATGAGTGTTCTAAATTATGGTGCTGTTTATCAGAGCTTTATTGGCGAAATTAAGAAGGAAGAGGTCATCTTCCAGTGTTAGAGCCACAGAAATGAATGTGTGGATAAGATGGATGCAACTGTACAGGTTGTTGCAAGTCACTTACTGAAATAACAACTCTTAAGGTATGTCAGTTGCTATTGATTGTTTAGGGCAAAACAAAACAAAGTAACCCCCTCTCAAGCAGAAATCAGCTAATATGAATACAATGTCAAGCTGGATGATAATAATAGGATAATAAAGTGAATGAAAGTGGCAATTGAGTCTGATTTTCACGCCAGGATTATTGTGATTCTATATAAATTTGCACACCATCATGCACAGAAACGAAAACATGGCGACCACTGGAAGTCTGAATTTAACCTAAAGAGACATTATCTTACCTTGGTAGTATATTTATATTTGACAGCTCTTTCTTTTCATTATATGCTTCATTTACACCCCATTAAACTGTCAGTAGTGGGAAAGCATGCTGAATTTTAAGGCAGTGAGAAGAGACAATGTGACTGTCACCAGCCATGAAAAGGCTTAATGTCATCAGCAGGATCACTGAAATACATTCAATAAAACATTCATAAAATACATTTAGTGAAATACATTCATGCTGTTATGGAAATTTGACTATATCTTTTCCAGATATAATGAAATACTTAATTATAGAAGATAAATGATTGTAACCACAGCTGCAATATTTTTTTAGGGGACACCATAGTTGTAGCTAGCCAAACATTACAGTAATATTACAGGTGCAGCATTTACATAGATAAGCCTCTCATACAGAAGAGAAGATGTAAAAGTAGACTATGTGTTTGGTGAGAGGGAGAGGTGAACACAGAGGACGAGACAGAGGGAGAACAGAGCCAACATGTTGCTGTGAGAACATCACAGCAGAGACACGGTGGGGAGGGTTGTACCGTGCCAAAATATTTTTCATGTATTGTAAGAATCAGATATCTGATGAAATTACAGGAATATTCTCATAGCCAAAAAGGTGTTGGAGGGGATTTACATTTTGTTCTTAATTTCTAGATAGTTCCTTATGTACATGAATTTGTTGTATTCAGACTTTTTTTTTGTCACTCATTGTGAACATACCCGATAGGTGAACACTGAACAGTCAGTTGAAACTGGTGTTTGTAGGTCACGATGAGTTTATTCTTTAGCTATAGAAAATATTTGACTTTAGTGTTGTGTTATTGTATGTAAATCTCAATGAGAAATTACATAAAGAAAAACTATTTATACATACTCGCATAGTTCTTTAACATTTGACTGTCTTGATTTAAGTAATGATAAAGGAACATGTTACTTTGGTGGCAGTAATGAACTTATTGATGAGGTTATTTACTTTTGACAGACAGGTGAAATGTTTTGAGTGAGTAATGATCATTTGCAGGACAGATGAAGTGTTGTGCTGCTCATTATAAAATGATTGCTGCATTCGAACAGGTCACACTGGCTATAAAGGTTAACAAAACTCTGTTGGTTTTGTTACAGGCTGCAACAAATCCCAACCCAGTTACCACAACGACAGCCAATCCTGCTGAGCCCAAGATCAACCCCAGCTCGAGGTGGTCCAAGATAAAGATTGTAACGAAGCAGGCCGGGGACGAATGCATCACAGCTATAGAGATTGTCCCACCTGTAGAGGGAGCTGAGAGGCATTCAATCCCAATCAGCCGTCCTAGGACTGTGGCAAGAAAGTTTGCAAGCATTGCTAGAAGCCAAGTGAAGAGGAAAAGACAGATGGCTGCCAGAGAAAAGAAAGTATGTTAATGTAACACTACACAGATATGTGGCATAAATAGATAAACAGTACACGGTGTGGTGAAAGATGGATGTAGACATAAAATGGCTGTTTGATTGGTAGTGGAAGAATACAAAGGCACATATGAGTGTTTATAATGAGAGTAATGGGTTTTTTTTACCCTCAAATTATTCCCATGATTAAATGTTTATAGTTTTCATTGCATTTTTGGTGTGAATTTAATTAATTGGTTTGCCTGGTTGAAATAACATGGTGATTACAAATAATATAGGTAATGTCTTTTTCAGTGTCCCTTAAATGTGTGGAAAAAGCAGTCTGAAGGGTAGGTGATACAAGCAAACTGTACAATGATGCAGGTTACATCTTCACTGATCATCCACACAGAAAACAATATACAATATAACAATATAATTTAGCATGGCAACAAACA
Organism: Macquaria australasica; assembly: GCA_005408345.1. Taxonomy (NCBI): domain Eukaryota; kingdom Metazoa; phylum Chordata; class Actinopteri; order Centrarchiformes; family Percichthyidae; genus Macquaria; species Macquaria australasica. The sequence continues at coordinate 96,438 of SEMN01000399.1, read as the reverse complement.
AAGATGAAACTATTGTTTTTGCAAAGCAGCATATGTTGCTGGTGTACTGGTGGGACTACCCAATCCACCAGCGTGTGAATGGTATGGAGCAGCTGTTTCCAAAGATGAGTTGCTGCTGTGCTGCAGTTACTTCACTTAATTATTGTTCAGAATGACAGATGGCATTTGGAAACATTCCTCTGAGCTTTTAAAATGACAAAGCATGTATCTTAAACCATATTTTCAAATATGCAATTGCAATTCATCAGCAGTGAGGGAGGAAATTGGGGGTTTGGTGGGTTTATGGTATACATTTTCAAAAATGAGGAATGTAAACCCCATTTAAACTTCATGAATTAATTAGAAATCAGCTAATCAGTTATGAATGCTACAAATGTCCAATTTTCTGAGAATGCTGACAACAACATATAGTAGAAACTATTACGTTACATCACTCAGTTGGAAATATACTGACTGACCAGGGCCCAGTATCCCAATAACAATTAATGATTCTTTCCCAAAGCAGCACTTAAGATCAAGTGCTGGCACACACAGCTACTTAATGTCTGTGTAAAGTAAATTCTGGGATTTGCTAAACACATTATACATGTTAGAAAATAATTGCTGAAAACGTGAAAAGTCTGTGAACTATGTAGTACTGAATTGTGGAGTTAGATCTTAAAACTGTTTTTCACCACTTTTGTGTTCAGGATTTTTGGGGGGTGGGCCTGAAATCATGGCTTGATGACACACTGGAGCCATACTGAGCATGACCCCTCCCCTAACCTTATATAAAAACTAGATCTTTGAGCTGTGTTAGCTCGCTGAACGAGAGCCTGTCACCGAGCAGCAGCTCCCGCTTGTTCTTCGGCTCAGTAGGTGTGTACTAGTAGTAGACTTGCTCTATTCGAAAAAGTGCCCTGAGATAACTTTGTTATGATATGGCGCTATATAAATAAAACTGAATTGAATTGAATTGAATTACTGTGCTACTGTGTTAACTCGCTGAACGAGAGTCTGTCGTGGCTCTCAGTCGTTCTTCGGGTCAGTGGTACAGTAAAGTTATCTACCAGCGACTGAGCTCTGAGCCCAGAGAATACTGCTTATTTTTTCACGATTTTGGAAAATAATTTTATATACTTGGTAGAGTATTGGTATTCAACTGTCTACAAGCCACAAAGTAAACTTTGACCAATTTAACTGCTAGAGGCAGACGTCGTTCAAATCGGGATGTGGCAGTTTTTACACATTTCATGAATATGTACATCATCAATTGAGCATGTCATTCTGTCATTTCAAACAATCAAATGGAAATTGTCTGTCAAAAAGGGAAAAAAAATACTAGCCTGCAACTGACATATGCAACCCAGAATTTAAAAAAAAGAAGATATAGAAACTGAACACAGAATATCGGGACAAATGTTATACATATTGCCAAAGATCCTCTTCTTTGATGTTGCTAAAAAGAAAAAAAAACCTTTACAGTGCTGTACACTCATCACTGTGATCATTGAGGAGGACAATGGTGGCAGAGACAGAAATCGGTCAGTCAGTCTTGCCCAAGGACACTTTGACATGTGGACAGAAGGAGCTGGGGATCGAGCTCTCAACCCCATGAGTAGAGGATGACCCACTCTACCTCCTGAGCCACAGCCAACCTGTGTCTCTTGGCAAGGCACTGCATTGACTAATCCAATACATGCAAACGCACTTCTGGTAAATTACTTTGTGACACGAACAGTGTATTTCTACTGTTTACCTCATGATCGTTGCAACAATAAAATGACAGCCGCCATGATAACTTTGAGAGTTGTAAAAGAGCACTATAAACCTCTGTGTTTAAACTGGCTTTCCTGGATCCCGTTTCATCATCTCACCAGTAACTGAAACAATATTCCCCCTATTCAACACTTCCCTTTGTGTTGTATTAACGCAGGGTTGTTTTCGGTCTGAATGCCTGCTTAGCCTTCTGTGAGTCAGCAGGAGGTACAGTCATTTCTAAGAATGTCTTTACATACAATGCTTTTGGGAAACATCTCTTCAGGTGTTTTCAAACAGCGAGCGGTTGCCGCCACCACCTCTATTGTTTTTAATGTAAACAGGACGGCAGCTGCAAGGAGAGGGTGGGCGGCTGCCTCTCTCCTGAATGCACACTTGCCGTCGCGGCTCGCTGTGTGAGCATGGAAACCACAGAAAGCATAGCGAGGAAAAAAAAGACACAGGAGCTGATTTTGCTGATCTGGGTTCCCTGAATTATATACCCCTTAACAAGCAGAGAACAGACAGATCAATGAAGAGAGGCGGTCTTGAAGCAACATCAGCTTCAAAGTCTGATTATCCGGTCTTGGACAATAAACAATGTTTCGGATATAAGTTAGCAAAACTTTGTGTCATATTGCAAACCTTTCCTCTGTTTCCTGCATTTTAAGGTACAACCTTCTCTATATAACTGCGTGATGAGATTATAGTAAAAGGTGGATAGCAGCAGCCTGTGATGTACAGGCTGTTAGGCAGTGTTGCAACCTGCTGCCGCCCATTCAAAATACAGAACACTGATACTGCTGGGTAGCAGCCACAGCAGCATGTACTCGCTGTCTGAAACTCTCTTTCAGCTTAAGAAGGTTTGTAAGATGGATTTCACCATCATCTTAGCCTTCAGATGCCTATGGGAAACAGGGCATGGATCTTCTAGGCTTCTTTGTCAATGTAAGAGAAATAAAATTAGTATACAAAATAAAAGAAAATTGAGATACAAAATAAGTCATCACTTTTTGAAGAGAATGTCATGGTTGAAGTGCACTTCTTTGTTTCACATAGTACTTCCAACCAAAAAGGCAGAAACAGTGCTTTGACATGTTTTAACCCAAGTGTTAAAGCACGTATACTTTACTGACAAGAATATTCATTAATTTCAATTTATTTTAGATCGGTATAATAATCAACCTTCATAGGTCTGAAACCTGGGTAAGTATTTGAGATAATCAACGTTTCAGAGTGAACATCAGTTCCTGCTTTTATATTTGTCAGTTACATCATTTTTGCGTGGTAATAAAGTGCAGGCTTTTGAATCAGTCTATACTAACAGCTACAGTATGCAACAATAACATATTTCACTGCAAAACAGCAGACACAGTGTTCACTAATGAATTAACTAACTAACAAGTTTTAATTCTTGGCAAATTGATTTTCATACCACAGTGAAATGAATGAAAAATCAATGGCTGCCTGGAGAGTAGAAGAGATTATCAGTGTTTTGATTTTCCTTTGTCCTGTTCTCTCTTGTTCAGTTCACTCTTCCTCTCTCTTTTCTTCCCATTCTCTATAGGTGACCAAGACTATCTTTGCCATCCTGCTGGCTTTCATCATCACATGGACACCATATAACGTCATGGTGTTGATCTCAACCTTCTGTCAGTCCTGTGTCCCTGACACTGTGTGGGCTATTGGCTACTGGTTGTGTTATGTCAACTCTACTATCAACCCAGCTTGTTACGCACTGTGCAACGCCACATTCAAAAAGACATTCAAGAACCTTCTGCTGTGCCAGTATAAAAATATAGGTACAAGATGAGATGGAAGGAGAAGACTGAGGGTGGGATGGATGGGGAAGGGGTAAACCATTGCAAGAACAGGGGACAGAGGAAGGGAGAGAGTAAATTTTGTTGAAAGGTAAGTGACAGAGTGCTGAAGGAGCTGGAGAAGAGAAATGGATGACAGAATTTAGAGGTGGGTTCCTTCTAAAGAGAAGAGACATCTGCAGGTGATGACCAACCGTGGTTTATTTTGCAAATGAATGCCAGTCATCCCTATTGTTACATATAGAATCAGAGTGTAAACCAGGGATTCCTTAATCTGCCCAGCTTCCCCTAAGATGGAACAAATCACACACTGAGTGGAAACATGGTTTCACAGACATAGGGAAAATAACTGCAACGGTGGAACAGGGATTGATGTGAGCAGAGAAGTTAATAGTAAATGTAGAGGGCGGAGAAAATGGAGGAAAACCAACAGATGAATGGAGGTATGGATTGATGGAATGATACACTTGTATGACAGCACTAAGACAGTGTAACACTGAGGGACAATACTGTAGCATGCATGGCTGAGAAAGTGGTCTTGCTGGATAGCTGGGTGGATGGACAGATTAGTGTATGGATGACTGGATGAGTGTATGGATGGATGAATAAATGGATGGATGGATGACTGGAAGGATGGTAGGCTGAATGGATGAGTGAATGGATGGATGGATAGGAGGGGCTGTGCTAAAGGGTACACAAATAAATTGATGGAAGCTTGCATTTGGGATTATCAAAATCCTGTTATCTAAGGAAGAGAATATGATGGAGAGAAATCTGTGAAGGACAGAGGTCTGACTAATTATGTTATTATGGTGGTCACCAACACATTTTAGGGGGAGGATAAAAGTGTTTTTGTTCTATTGAGATCTGTAGATCTGACCATGTAGAATACTCTGACATTCTGATTGGTGAAAAGGAGTGCATTTTCTTATCACTGCTCTAAATAATCAGGTGGAAGGCTACTGGTTCCAGATGTTACTAGGGTAATATATTCTATCTCCTAAATGGTGGGTTAGTAAAATGATTCTTCAAAGGTTAACCGAGATAGTAGCAAAACAAAATAAACATTACACAAACAATACAATCATTTGATCCCAGAAAAGTGGTCTTGGAATTAATGTATTAACATTAGCCAAGAAAGCATTGTAAAGCCAGACACTTAGGATTTGAGTGTCTTTGCCATCCTGCTGGTTTTCATCATCACATGGACACCGTAAAATGTCATGGTGTTGATCTCAGCCTTTTGCCAGTCTTGTATCTCTGACACTGTGTGGGCTATTGGCTACTGGCTGTGTTATGTCAACTCTAGTGTCAACCCAGCCTGTTGTGCCCTGTACAATGTCACATTCAAAAACACATTCAAGACCTGCTCCTGTGCCAGTATGAAAATATAGATACAACATGAGATGGAAGGAGACAGAGGAGGGGAGAGAGGAAATTTTGTTGAAGAGGGCTGAATAAACTAGAGAGGAGAAATTGATTGAAAGGTGAGTGACACCTTTCCTTTTAAAGAGAAGAGACATCTGCAGGGGATGAGCAACCGTGGTTTATTTTGTAAATGAATACCAGTCAACCCTATTGGTGGATGGAGGACTCAGAGCGAAACGTGAGTGTAAACCAGAGATTCTTTAACATGCCCAGCTTCCCCTACAATGAAACAAATCACTCTGCTTCTGTCAGATATGACAGATGTGTTTCCAATATACACATCAGGAGTTCAGAATTACCTTCATCACCCATTTAAAACTATCTTACAATGGCCACGGCTACAGCCATAATCACAGCTACAATCTGTTACAATCACAGCAATGGTAGCAGCCCAGTCAGAATACAGTATAGAAAACTATGTTAACAAGCCTCTACTAGTTATCTTAAAATTAGCTTTAATACAGAAATATGATACAGACTTGCGGCTGAGCCAACCACAGCTGAGATTGCGCACTCTCCCGCTGTGGTCACAGCAAGCCACTGTAACTAAGACTTAATATATAATATTATTCCATATTATATATCCATGCTGTATGCTACTGTTAGGGCTCAGCCTTCCTTTATGGATCAGGGGGAATACATAAAGTATTGCGAGGTAGCGCAAATCTTATTGCGAGGGAACACAAAAGTAGTTCTGGAAAACAAATTCCCATCGGGACCTTTTGATAATTTTCATTTAAGTGTAGGGTGGTCTTGGAAAAAAAAAAGTTGATCAAATATTATTGTTTTTATTCATTTTTAAAACTCTGATTCTGATTGATATCCCAAATTATCTAATTGTTGTAATAGACCATAGGCACCATAAAACTGACTGATATAATGTGAGGACGGCTTGATCAAGAAATGAAAAGATCTACGTATAGAGAACTGGGAGACTTTGACTCCAACAGTTGAAATGGTGGAGGACATAAGAGAAGGTAGCAGCAGTACAACAAGGGAAAATATGAGGATTTTAAGTAGCATATTACACACTGTGGAAGCCATGTTGGAGGTTTTTAGCTCATGAACAGCTAACTGTAAATAAGCTAATTGTGCTTCTAAACATACAACTTTAGAAGCTTGACCACCTCAATAACTGTAGTGGGAAATGATTTTCCCTATTATAGCAAGCGAGTTTGTGTTTAGGTCATTCCATTTCATAATCCAGTAAATTCTAAAAAATTGATGACCATCACTGTCTTGCTTTCAATACATTTGATTTGCATACTTACATGTCATAGAACGATAGAAGTTACATATAGCAGTAGCTAAGCTCTTTGTCTTCAAATAGGCTGCTTTACATCAGTCGCCTGCAGTTTGTAAGCTAACAGTTGTTTTTTTAGTTTTAATTGTTTTAAGTGTTAATTACCATATTAATACATAATTAAAGGCCTAGTGCCACTAGCAGTCCTTAGAAGTTGCAATGTTCATTACAATCCCCAATATGAAAGTTTAAACAGTTGAAACAACATTTTCATGATATAACTATTCTTAGAGCCTAGCCTTAGAGACAAAAAAAACCCATAGGTTTATTAAAAATGTTAATTCTATTGGAAGCATGATTGTGATCAGCAAAATATATGGCAAAAAAGTTTTTTAAAAAGTCTATCACTTCAACCACATGATATGGATCATTATATGATCTTTATCAGCGAATGGAATTTTCTCAGTTTTTCATGAAGATTTTCATCTTGTGACCTAAGTATGGTACTTTGAGATGTTGAAATAACTTTAAGAATTAACTTTCATGCTGAAATCCAATTCCAATTCTCCACCCTGTTCCAGTAGTCCATAGGGGCCAGGTGGGGTGAGGTATGGTCACAGTAGGGGATGGTTTAAATACAATATATGTTTTACCTAATTACCAAAATTGTGATAATACAAAGAGTAATTGTTTTAATGTGTCATGATCAGGAAGTTTCCTTTATAGTTCTACAACTGTTTCTTCGTATTGAGTCATGAGACCTACAGTTCACACTGTTGCCTTCAGGCCAAAATTGTTGCACAACTCCAATACAGTTCCTGGAGGCTTCAGCCTATCAGAAAGGAGCAGCATTGATTTTTAAATATTTCTTCTTTCCAGTTGAAATGTTTGCCCCGATGGTGGTATTAAATGAAAGTGCAAGAGGTCTACTTAATTAGGGATTTGCCTCTGATGACCATGACTTTATACATCAAATTTCATTTGAGAGAAATTTGTTGATGATATATTTTGTACAAATTTGGCAAAAAATACGGAGGGTTTATCCTCTGAGGAGTATGGAGTTAGTTAATTTTGTTGTAATCTGCCATTTAGACTTTCTTTGATATTTGATATACCAAGTTTCATGACAACTTTCTGGCCTGGCAGAAAATTTTGGTCGACAGACTAATACACCAATGGACCACTGCCATCCTTAGTCTGCCCCACGGCAAGTAAAAAACGTAATCTTTGATTTAATTCCTATCTGTTCAGTAGCAATAACTGTTTATGGTATTTTCCCTCTTTAAGTGCTTTTCTTGGTTTGAATGTTTCGACACATGCCAAGTTAAATACAGAAGATAAAAGGGAACAGAGCTGCACCTTGTCTTTACTCTAGTAACCATGCTGGTTAGTAGTATCTGGATTTTTCAGGTGTTTGTTTGTTGTTTTTTGGTCGATGAGTGAGATTATATAGAAGATAAGCGAGAAAGACAAAAGAAAAATGTGTATTTTGATGCAGAGTGTGAACTGTGAAGTGCAGGAAAAATTACATGTGTTGCTATTCTTTTCCACCACGGCTGATCATTAATTGGTGAAGCATCATGCTGCTGCCAGTGTTGGTGTTGGTCTCTATTTGTGTCTGTTCAAGTCCTCCGTATTTTGTATTGGTCAGATTCTGTTAGCTTGTCCAGATTCAGATAGGGTTCAAAATATTGGATCTGTGAAAACCTCTACTGTTTTATAATGTTATAGAGTTATAATGTAGACTGTACAGTAACTGTAAGTGAGCTGGTTTGTTTTGCATTGTAGCTGAAGCAATGAGTTTGTCTTTTAATGAATTTCCATCTCACTGGACAATGCAATCCACATTGCAGCTTCTAGCTTGAATACTGTGAATACAAGATTTGTATTTTGAAAATGTACAGACATTCTTTAGGATTAACACTTCACTGAACTGTTCATGTGTCTCTCCTCAAACCGCACCTCTTTCAACAGCTTTATGATTTAAGGACTGCGAATAAACAACATGCATGTTTAGAAGGCAGTGCAGTGTGTAGAGGGAGAAAACAAAACAAATAGGTAAGAGGATAGAGGAGAGATTCTGGAGTAAAGGTAGAGAGAGTGAAGAAAAGAGACGCTAAAGAGAAAACATCTGGATGGGAGGAATTTACAGAGATAGTCAGGCAGACAATTAGACAGACAAGCTAAACACACAATAAATCGTCTAAAACAAGGATATCCAGTTAAAATCCTATCCTTCAGAACCATGTTATTAGCATAAAGAATTATTCAGTTCTTATTAACTGTTCGATTAGCTTAGTGATACTGCTGTCTCAGATATTTCACAATGAATGATCAGCATTTGGGTTTAGTCCCACGTTGTGGGGAATAACGACAGCTGTTGTTGATTGTTATTCAGTCATTTGTGTAAATGATGAGGGAATGTCAGGTCAGAATTTTGTGCAGTGTTTAGGGTTTTTTTTTATTCGTGCCCAACAAGGATTTGTATTCGGTTCATTTCAAAAGCAGCTAATGCATCTGAGAAATGAAACATCAGTACCAGTCAGCCAAAGTACTAAAAAATCCTCCATGGCTCAGCAGGACTTGGGCCGGGGTTCTGTCTGCTTATAATGTGACTGTGTCAGCTTAGCATGGCTCAGGGGCTTGTCATGACCTAGTCAAGCACCTATTGCTCACACTGAAGAAAAAAAGGGGTGCAAAAAGAAAAATCATGCCATCCTATTAAACCACCCTGGGACTGAGGGGGAGTGACGAAAACATAGGACTCTGCTGCAAGTAGTGGACTTAAGTACGACTTGGCCTAGTTGATTGTCACCCTTCTCTTCATTCACCCACACTGTGTAAGTCTAACAATGCTTACTCAGTGTGGGTGAGTGAAAATTCAACAAAACATGAACATTTTGGAAACTACTGATAGTCAAGTAACCAGTAATCTATTAGAGTCCTTGAAGTGTCGTCTGACAAATTCAACACTGGCTTCTGTTGACCCGCTCGATTAAAGGCCTGACTGATGCAGGGCTGTAGTACTCAAGTCCAGTCTCGAAACGTTTTTTCTATTATTTTCTTTTGGGTGTTTAGACTTGACTTACCGGTATCTAAGTCTTGGCCACCGGTCCCACTCATTTTACTCTTTGGACTCAACAAAGTTTATTTCTTTGCTGCTCAGTGTGGCAGAGATGCTGCCCTGCTGTCAGTCAGATATCAGTTCCCCGTGGAGACGCAAAATTCTTTAATCTCACTTCACTGTTCTGCCATTTACAAGTGCAGGCAATGCTTGTCTCATGGTGTGTCTTTGCCATGTAACAATCAATCATCCTCATTTTAGACATATAGTTGTATGCACAGATGTGTGGAAAGATATTAAACAGTCATTGTGCACAAATAGTGTATTTTCTTATAGTCATAATCATGATTTTAGCAAATAATTAAAAAGGCAGATTTACATTATTTTCAGTTCCTATCAAATTTCAAACTTTTCCAAAGGCTTGTACAGAGTGATTCAAGTTAGGTTAGAAGAGAGATGGACTACATCCCAAGGATGAAGTCTGTGGTGCACAAGCACAAGTAAAAATCAATATAAAACTCCTCTAATTATGATTTTTTTTGCGTGGTTCACACTATAACCTTTGCAGTATAATCCATTTGACTTTGCTGGACTCCTGTCACGGAGACAAGGCATTTGTGGCCTTTAGTTTAGGTTAATCTATAATGTCTTACCAAAACGTCTGTGAAGCAAAGTTCCAGGCTGGAAAGCTTTAAAACTTCACATCACAGTTGACTCTTCCTATGAACAACAGTAAGACAATAGGATGAAGATTACTGAATGGGCACTGGTATCTCTTTTGGTCTCTCTTGGTCTTGTCCTGTCTCAAGCCTGTTTGGAGTCTTCACTTGATCATAAAATTGCTTTAAATTTCTTGGACTCGTCTTGGACTGGTGGCCAAAACATAAACCTATATGATTGAGTCCCATGTCTCTGTAACATTGAGGATATTGTTGAATACAGAACGGGGAAGAACACTTCCAGAACCAGCGGCCCCTCCCACTTTGCAACACTAGTAGCCTAGCCTTTCTCTCCCCTCATCTCCTGTCACCTCTCTGCTGTCTGTCTAGACTGTAGTCTACTCTAGCTACTGTAGTCCTTGAAATACTCAAAATGCAGCGTGATGTGATGGTGACTCCAAGTCCTATAGGACTGAACTTACAGAGTCATTTCAAATAAAATTCCTTAAAATTCCTCAAATTCTGACTAAAATTGAAGATTAGCAACAACTCCGCTTTGCTCTGATCTTCCGCATGTTCATGTAATTAGTCAGTTTTTGTACAGACATGTACTGTATCACAACAGTTTTTGTTCCTAAACACTGATCATTTAGAATATGACTATAATTTAAAATATATTTGTATGACTGTCACAAGATGTAGAAACAGAGGAAGAAGTGAATTCCAAAGAGACGTCATGAAGTGAAAAGATTTCCCTTTATTGTCAGTTGTTGTTCTCAGTGAGAGACACTGGAGACTCTGCAGAACCATTTCAAAAGTCTTTGGTAATTCATTCTGTTCTTTCCCCTGCAGTATCTCTCCATTTAAATCATTATTCCTGCTCTTGCTCTCTTCCACCTCATCTCATTTTCACTCTCAAGTTTTTGCTCTGCAAATTATGCAACATTATTATGGAGCATCTTCAGCAAAATAGGTAAAAAAAAATTTGAAAGACAAACTGTACAAAGACAAATATCACAATATCAACAAACTGCAGGAAGTGACTGGAAGAAAGGATCACTGGTTGGTTAGCTGACATGCTTAATTGACAAGATATGCAGAATAAATGAATGACAGCAGAGTTTATGGAAATTGGACTGACTGCCTGACTGCTATACACACTGAAAGAATTAAAGCTTTACTAGACACACTATTCATGAGAACGTCTATCCATCTTATTAACCTAAATTTCAAAACTGGGCTATTACGAAGAGTACTATAAAGAAGAGTACCATACATTTACCAAACTTGTCTAAATTAAATTCTTGTACTTGGTGAAACTGCTGGGGAATTGATATCCTCAATCATATTATTCAGTGCATTTCAGTTCATGTTATTTTAGACAAAAGTCCCTTCAAAAGAACACAAAAAAGGTCATTTTTTCAACTTGTCCTAATAACTTGAGGTGAGGAGGAAGGCAATGAGCCTGCCAAGGGCAACCAAAGCCATGTGGGTGTAACTGCAGGGAGTATGACTGTAAGTAAGGGTTACCACAGGAAAATAAACAAGCCCCGCTCTCCCATCCATCCTGGGGTAAAAACATTGTGCCCAAAGAGCAGCCCCACAGGAAAGGCCACTGTCCTTGGTTCTGAAGATGCCTTAGCCCCACATGGCAGTGCATTGGCAGTGACTTATCAAAATGTGTCCTCCAACACCATGTCAGTCTTTCTGAAACAACTAAATTTAGGAAAATAAAGTAATGGTGTGTATATACAGTACAGTTTGTCCTGCTTGAACTATCAACGCCAACAACATTTTTGCCTCCACGTCTGTAGAACTCCATGGCAAATTTTAAAATCATTTACAGTTTTAGCTGATGGAGAATCATGAATACTTTGGCCAAAGGTTGAAAAAGATTTCCACTTTTACGTGCAGTGACTACATAGCCAATGCATGGCTCAGTGTAGTCCCTGATGATCAGATGGTGCTGGAGAACTAGACTGACAAGTTTTATCTGATGATAACTGATGCCAGGTTTTATCTTCTGTATTTCACAGAGAATGAGTGTTTTACCTGATAAAACAGTATATGACAAACAAATGTGCCATGACAGTTCAAAATCACATTTTCTGTTTTATAATTTGGGATGAACCCTGTACAATTACCTGGGCTAAACAACTTGACGTTTCATTTCATTTGGTAGTTTACTATAAAACACTGTCCAAATTTTTTTTTTTAAATATCTATATGTAACAATGTAATGTATAATACAAAGGTAATAACTGGTCACTAGTTCAAAATACACCACTGTATGTTCAAATGTCAATTTGAAGCGCATTGCTGTAAATACACAACGTAATAATTCTGAATATTTGAGCTTAATATATCACATACTGAATCATTCCAAAGAGAGGAGATGTGGTCCTTGTGTTCTTTCAAAGTATATGAAGTATATTTACCTCCCAATGTACAGAGCATGTTCTTTATAGTGATCTAAAGACATTGTGAATTGTAGTCTTATTTTTTCTCTGAGTATTTCTATAAGAAGTTCAGCATCACTTAAGTGACAACAAAACATGTTCACCATATTGAAGAGAAAGTGATTCATTCATTTTATGTCAAGAGTACATCCCTGCATTAAGATGACATATTTTTTTATATTGGGAGCTGGAAATCTGTAATATTAATGCCAAACTAAAGGAAACACCCACATATAATGTATTAGTAATGTTTCCTTGATGTTGGTAACCATCTGTAAATGTACTGTATATGTATTAAATTTAATCTGCTACGCGAGAACTGGGTTCCCAATGGCACACAAAATGCTAACAGAATGTCTCTTTAAAGGGTAAATCAACACTAAATGTAGCAGGTGTTTTGGCTTTTGGAATTGGATTCTGGAATTGGGGTGCACACAAAGGGTACAAGACTGAACATTTCCAAACTTAGGGAACAAACATGGTCCATGCAGCAAAATCACTTAATGAAAATTTAATAATACATTTAATAATACTGATATTTGAAAGTCATCACATGTAAATGTAAGAGAAAATCTATTAGCGCCACATTGTTGTCTTTCCCACAATTGAACTGCCTCGCCACACTCACCTACCAAACAGTGTTGTCGTTATATAGTGTTGCCTTTTGGGTGAGATATATTTGAAAAGGTCTGATTTGTAAAACATAGTGGAGAACATGCAGAACATAGACCTCACGGGTTCTTTCAAGTTCATTTTAAAAGCAACTGAAATACCCAGCTTATGCATTTCAAAAAGCACAGCACAGTTGAACATATTCAATGTGTGCTCTCATATCCTTGTGGAGTTAAAACACCTGGGTCCTGCAGGACTCTTGTCAAACTGGCCTTTTTGACAAGTCTCTTGCAGTCAACCAAACAGAAGCACAGATAAATGAACACAGCTTCCTGTTGTTGCCTGCCATAGCGCCCTCTCACTGGTTACACTTCATGCTTGAGCTTTTTTGAAGAAAAAAGATCAGGTATCGTATTTACATACGCAGCAATGTGTTAATGTCACTTAATGACAGCTCGCTGTGGTCAGAAGTGTGCTGTTTACCTGTAACAGTGGGTGGGACACACCCTGGAGTACACTTCTACGTCACTGCAGCAAGGTAAGAAGTTAAACCACTGGAGATCAGCAAAAACAAGACTTTCAGCTGTTGTTAAGTTGTTCTGTAAGAGCAATACTTAATCTGCAAAGTAACTCAGGATACATTATTTAATTATTTATGTAGTATTAGTGTAAGAAGTAGTAGTAAGTCTTCAAAATGAAATTACTCCAGTGATGTAACAGTACCTCAAACATGTACTTAAGTACAATACTTTAAATAAAAGTATTTCCCACATGGGCCATATAGCAGTAAAACAACAGTTTGCTGCCCTTAATGAATTACAGTTGATTTACTCTTTAAAACATGGAGTGCGATTCAGGTCCTTTCTTGAAGCTTTGGTTTCTCCTCTGGTGATTTTTTTGTCTGTATAATGCTTTATAGCTGTTTGTACTTTCTCTTATACTTTTTCATGTAAAACACTATTTGAATAGACGCATACTTTTCAAAGCAACATAGAGCATTGCCTGGCACAATACACAGCTAGTATTACTTTTTAAATTAAATGTATTAAAGCTATATCAGAAGCAACTTGTGTTGATACAAAACGGTTATGCTAATAAACACCTGCTGTTGAAAGCTTGTATAATGTGTGTTGTTTCAACATACACTCAATGATACACTGAAAATGGCACAGTCATTACACTGTATATAAACATCATTATTCAGGGGAGAATTTCAAACTTTAAATATCCCCTCCATACATGTTTTACGACATATTAAAAGTATAGTTTGTGCCTAATATGGGTTTTCCATAAAAAGTTCAGTCACCTATTCTTGAAAGCACATCAACTCATTCTCCCTCATTGATAAATCCAGAACCTATGAATATGTAAATGTTGCTCCTTTCAAAGGTGTAACAGCTGGACACTTTATTGAAAAGTCCATTCTCTGTGTATGTGAACTGGCTTCAAGTTTCCACATCAGACTTTTGTAAGATGCATATTGGACCACAACTGGCTCCAAACTGGTTGTGATGTCACAAATCTTGCAGATTGTCATTATTATACAATTGTTTTGCCTTCTATTTAAGCAAGCATCAGTGTTGGAAACCAGAGGTAGCCCCTCCCACTGGCACTGTAATGCCAACTTCACACTGTAACCATGGCAACGCAGACAGAAACTACACACATCATTTATTCCAGTGTCGATTCCAATGAAATGGAACACAGACATCAGAACATCAGAGCTGACCTAGATTGGGAGGAGCAAGTCGTTAAGAGTCAGAATCAGAAAAATGAATCAAATGGACAAATAGCTCATAGTTAATTAAGCTATTTGTGTGGTAAAATATTCTGAAATTATTATTGAAGTATTTAAGCATTCAGTGAAGCATTTAAATTGCATGGATTGTCTTTTACTGGTCAAAATTCTATGTTGTTTTTACTACACATGGTCTTTATGGTGTATGACCTGACTTACATTGTGAGGAACAGATTGAGAGAAACATAATACCTATGCATCTCGCACAGTTGAAATGTAAAAAGAAAAATGGAAGTCACTACTATTTAACAGTCACTCACACAGTAAGAAGCGGAGAGGCAGTGTGTTGCCATGGTGAAGGTGTGATCATCATAGTCAGCTGAACAACTCTGTGTCTCCTCATGAGGATGAATAATCATCAGCAGGAATGTGAAATGGTAAGGTTATACGCATGAGGCATCTCACACAAACACACAGACATTTCACACAAATAACTAAAATTAAATATTGTGCCAACAAAACCATATGTGATTGTGTAAATCAGAAACCCAGACACCCCTGTGTAATTTTCCATTAAAATACCAGCGTTTCAGTGATACACACACACAGTGCTCTTTTACTACTGTAAACATCAGATTGAAATACTATATAATGTAGCTTTTCTCCAGGTTTTCCCATCCAACAATTAGAATCAGGTTGTTGTGCAAATTTGGTATCATGTAGTTTTCTATTTTCAGCATGGAGAGAGCTCCCAATTGACACATTCCAAATGTATTAAATGAATGTTCTCCCAAAGGTTAAGAAACTCTGGGCTAATGAGCAGACTGCCACAGATACTTACATGTTGATCAGAAAATAAAAATATTTATACCACACTTATCTCTAATTTGAAATGAATTACTATTCATGTGTCCTAATATAACAGTCTAATTATTGCTTATTACTCTTACAGGCTCATTGGAAATCAGATATCATCTAGGCATCTTTTACTATGCTAGACTGGCAGGATTGATTTTTCACAAACACAGTTTTATGTGTTGTTTGTGAAAACCCTCTGCATGAGGTTTTCATTGCATGTAGTGAATGTATGCCTCTGCAAATCACACCTGTACTTGATACAAGAGAAGTGACTGTAAGTGATGCGACATGAAGCAAAGTTCGTCCCTATTCATTTTCAATTAGCTTTTCACAGCTTTGTGTTGAAATAACTCAACTCAACTCTCCAGACAAGCAATTTCCTCCCAGGACTGACACATCCTAGCTAAAGACCTCTTCTGTCTGTATGGTGTGTCCAGTGTGTGTTGAGGGCATTGACTGATACGATGCTATGTGACGTGTTCAGTGTGTGTTACACTGAAAGGATGGAGTTTCACTGCCAGTCATTCTGAAGTGCAGCTGGCAGAAGTGGTTGAGGAAGAAAAAGTCTTACAAAAGAAGCACATGGCTACCCAGCAAAAATAAGCACTTGATATCCTGGTTCAGGACAGAAGACAGAAGAAATTATGCAACTGAAGTGAACTACTCAGTCTATGTCTGCTCAACTTGATGGATGTGTTGGTCAGCATGTTTTTTGTTTTGTTTTTTTTACTTTTGCAAAGTACCCAACATAGCTTTAATTTAAAAAAAAAACCCAGAGAAATGTATAGTGTTTCATCTCAGAGTGCACCATAATGCTTCATTTACATGATAAAATTCTAAAAACTGTCTTTGTGAAAGGTTAACATTCTGAAACTGTACCCTTGTAGCGAGGTCCTACAGCAGTGTGCGAAATACTCTATGACAATCGGGGGGTCTCGTGCCGTGGACGGTACTTAAAAAAAAGAGAGATAAAATATTATCACTACTCTGGTTCCAGTCCTTTGACTCACCCACATCTCCCACATCGATTCAAATAATGAAGAGAAATGAAATGGCAAATCAGTCTGATTATCAGTCTACAAAATATCAATTATAAAGTAATTGCCAGTGATGTGCCCTTACATGTATTTGATTGGTCAACACATTTCATTGTAATTGTTGAGCCAGGTTCAACTTTTTTGGCAGATGACCCCATTATTCAGAATCCTCTGTGTCAGCACCCCCACCCTGCCAACACAATGGTCTGGTTGAAATGAATAAGCGGGCTGAACACATCCTTCTCCTGCTGCTGGGGGCAGGTCCTGCAAACATACGGCTATTGGATATGCACTGAAGAACTGTCTTTCAGTGAGCAGACACAATTTTCTTCAGAAAAAAAGCTTTTCTACTTTTAGTTACTTCCATTTGCTCCAATCTAAAATCCTTGGTGTGAAATCTACAACAAAAGCTTTTTAATCATTGACAAGGTCCTGCTCATTAGTAAATGAGAAAAGTTGTCCTTTGGGTTTCTATCCTGTAATAGTCTGTAAAGCCTCCCAGGCTTTCTCTGTCTTCTTTTGTAAGAGTGACTGTGTCTCTTTACTACATCGAGTGCTCAAAATGCTATTGCGTGTGCACAAGATACAATTCGTTACCACGTTTTGGTTATTTCGTGCGCACAAGATAAGTGTATATACAGAGAGCCAGCACAAGAGACCCGTCTCTCTCTCGTTGACTGTCCCTTCACTTCCCTGTCGCCTACACACAACAAACAGCACTGTCCATGGTTCTCAAACAACAGCAGTGATATCCATTGTTCTGAAACAACAGTTAAGCAATAGTAATTACTACAACACAATTGGATCTTAAGAACATATGTAACACCATCAACTACACCACTTTAATCCCAATACGCTAGACGCATGCTTCAAATGTAACAATGCTAAAGGAACTCTCTTTCACAGCTTGTGGGAATGTAATGTGATCAAAAGTTTTTGGAAGGAGGTCCTTGACGTGGTCAGCCAGATAACAAAACTGAGGGTCCCTTGTTTGCCAAAGTTATGCATACTGGGTATTTATCCAAATGATTTTATTACTAAGAAGAGGGACCGTGCGCTAATAGACTTGTGTTTCTTACAAGCTAAGAGAGCAATAGCTATAGGATGGAAAAATGTGAACAAACCATGTATGAATCAATATATTAAGGATCTTTCAACATGTATTGCTATGGAAAAACTAATGTACATTACTAAAGTAAAGCTGGGTGATTCTGAAAATATCTGGGGGAGCTTCATGGAGTTTTTGAAACAAAATGTTGGTATTGATGGATAAAGCCAAGGACTGGGATGGTGGCGGAGCAAGATTATAAAGTGTAGTAGCCCTTGTGATCTTAAAGATTTCTGCTACTGTGACATCTGTATACTCACCTCTGTTTAAATTACCATGTTTTTGTATTTATTTATTTACTTGCCTATTCATTGGATGTTATATTGTATTTACTGCCAAGACTGACCATTTTCTCAGTATGTAATTGGTATAATTGAAAAACCCCAATAAAAATATTGTAAAAAAAAAACCCAGTTAAGCGATAGTCACATGTATCTCGGCCAATAATTTTGTTGTTTTTGCTATTTTTCTATAGATACATAAAGCTTAAACAGAGGGGGCAGAAAATACAACTGAGGGGGCTAAGCCCCCTTAAGACCCCACATGACGCCGAGCCCGATTGCATCTCAATTGATAAATATGGATTAGTTTACTAGATTAGAATATCACTCACCATATGTTTGCTATAGTAGAGCCTTATTAACACGTGGATGCAGTGAGCTATTAAGTGTGGCAACTGTACACTGACAATTAAGGACTAAACTATAAAATCAACCATAACTTGGAATCAATTTCTTCACCATAAGCCTACGTTGAACGCATAGGTAGGCTATCAACACATAACTGGGTTAGGGTTAGGGTTAGGGGGATGATGACATCTTATGCAACTGGTGTGCAAGTAGCTTGCTGGCCTTATCACCATGTTCAAAAAACATGGACCTCGTTTGGAGCAAGAACTCTGTAGTACGGTGTGCCATTAGAACATCAAATTCCGACTGTAAGAAAACGCTCCTCTGGGGATCTGGAGGTAGCATACACGCTATTAAGTTGTGATATACATTGTGCCAACTCAGCCTGTTTTCTAATTTTTTCCTCATATCCTGTGTAGGAGATTATCTCCCCCCCGATATATGCTTTTAAAGTCTTCACAGCAGTGAAGCGGACACATCAGGTGTTTTGTTTAAGCTGACAAAAAAATGTATTTGTTGTGAAACAAAGTCAACAAAGTCCACATTTGAAAGTAAGCGCGTATTAAGACGCCATGGTGCACGAGTACTAGTAAAGTTTTTAAAATAGATATTCATAGATATTGAAGCATGATCTGATAACAATGGCGTCATATTTACAAGCAGACACAGATAAAAGTAGTCTGTTATCAACCAGAAAAAAGTCAATGCGATAAAAGGAATGATGACCGTGGGAAAAAAGAAATATTCCCTTTTAGACGGGTTGAAAAAACGCCAGGGGTCAGAAACAGCAAACTCTTTCATAAAGGACTGGATAACTTTGGCAGACTTAGAAGGTGTACAGGCATTGGAGGAAGAACGATCCAACTGAGGATTAAGCCAGCAGTTAAAGTCTCCTCTTAATATCAAGTGATGTGAAGACATATTAGGGAGTGTTGAAAAAAGCCATTTAAAAAAGCATCATCATCAGAATTGGGAGCACAGACATTAGCTAAAACCACACAGGTATTATGAATCCCCCGTTAGGATCGGAATTAACATTTGAATGTACAAAGGGAACACATCTATGCAGCAAAATAGCCGCACCTCTTGATTTGCCCATGAATGAAGAATGGTAAATCTGACCTACCCATCCCTTCTTCAATTTTATGAATGATCTGAGGCTTTAAGATGTGTCTCTTGTAGAAAAACTACATGAACGCCCAGGCGGTGGAGATGGTGTAATACCTTGCTACGTTTTATAGTGTTATTGAGCCCTTTATACAGGGTTCCCGCAGATCCTTAAAAAGTCTTAAAAGGCATTGAATTCATTAGTCTAAAAATAAGGCCTTAATTGGTATTAAAATGTCTTAAATCTATCTTTCAAAAGTCTTAAAATGCTAATACATGGAAAGTTGGATTTTATGAATATTTTTTTTCTGACAATGCAATTTAAAATGTCAATAATTGGTAACATTCTATTTTTTAAATAATTTACTAATTGCCACGCAGATCAGGATAGCGGAACAAACAACACTCATTTTGTTTCAGTTTCAGTTTTATTTATATAGTGCCATATCATAACAAAGTTATCTCAGGGCCATTTTTTTCGAATAGAGCAAGTCTAGATCGACTCTTTATATTTACAGAGACCCAACAGTTCCCACCATGAGCAAGCACTATGCGACAGTGGCAAGGAAAAACTCCCTTTTAACAGGTAGAAACCTCAAGCAGAACCAGGCTCTAGGTGGGCGGTCATCTGCCTCAACCGGTTGGGTTGGGGGGGGGGGGGAGCAGGAGGAAAGAAAACATACAGCAGCACAATACAGTTCCACATAGGGATGTAAAGCAATAGCTGTGGTAATGGCATTGATGTTAACACCAACAGAAACAACACTAAGAGCAACATTATGATAGCAATACTAATAATAAGAGCAACAACAGTAATAGCAGCAGTGGGTGCAGAGCAGGAGCACGGGGGCAGCAGGTGGCCGCAACCACAGATCCAGACTCTACAGCTGCGGAGGCAGAAATACCTGCAGAAAGCAACAGAAGGGGAGAGAGAGAGAGAGAGAGGAGAGAAAGCACACAACTACGGGAAGAAGTTGAATTAATAACAAGCATTGATGGATATGAGGGCGTACAGATGGAGAGGAAGAGGAGGAGAAAGGAGCTCAGTGCATCATAGGAAGTCCCCCGGCAGTCTAGGCCTATAGCAGCATAACTAAGGGGGGGCTCAGGGTCACCTGAGTCAGCCCTACTATAAGCTTTATCAAAGAGGAAAGTCTTAAGCCTACTCTTAAATGTGAGGAGGTTGTCCGCCTCCCGTACACAAACTGGGATCTGGTTCCACAGGAGAGGAGCTTGATAGCTGAAGGCTCTGGCTCCCATTCTACTTTTAGAGACTCTAGGAACCACAAGGAACCCTGCATTCTGGGAGCGCAGTGCTCTAGTGGGGTAATAGGGTACTATGAGCTCTTTAAGATATGATGGTGCCTGACCATTTTGGGCTTTGAAGGTGAGGAGAAGGATTTTAAATTCTATTCTGGATTTTACAGGGAGCCAGTGTAGAGAAGCTAATATTGGAGAAATATGTTCTCTTTTTCTGGTTCTTGTCAGTAAACGTGCCGCAGCATTCTGAATCAGCTGGAGAGTCTTAAGGGATTTATTGGGGCAGCCTGATAATAGAGAGTTGCAATAGTCCAGCCTAGACGTAACAAATGCATGGACTAGTTTTTCTGCATCTTTTTGAGATAGGATGTGCCTGATTTTTGCAATGTTACGTAAATGAAAAAAGGCAGTTCTTGAAGTTTGTTTTATGTGGGAGTTAAAGGACATATCCTGATCAAAGATAACTCCAAGATTCCTTACGGTTTCGCTGGAGGCCAGGGCAATGCCATCTAGAGAAACTATATCTTTAGATAATGTGTTTCGAAGGTGTTCGGGGCCAAGTACAATAACTTCGGTTTTGTCTGAGTTTAACATCAGAAAATTGCAGGTCATCCAGGTTTTTATGTCCTTAAGGCATGCTTGAAGTTTAGCTAATTGATTGGTTTCATCTGGCTTGATCGATAAATATAATTGGGTATCATCTGCATGACAATGAAAATTTATAGAGTGCTTCCTAATAATATTGCCTAAAGGAAGCATGTATAAGGTAAATAGAATTGGTCCAAGCACAGAACCTTGTGGAACTCCGTGACTAACTTTGGCGTGCATAGAGGATTTATCATTAACGTGTACAAGCTGATATCGATCTGATAAATAGGATTTAAACCAGCTTAGTGCAGTACCTTTAATGCCAATTAAATGTTCTAGTCTCTGTAATAGAATGTGATGGTCAATGGTATCGAATGCAGCACTAAGATCTAGTAAGACAAGTACAGAGACAAGTCCTTTGTCTGATGCAATTCGAAGGTCATTTGTAACTTTCACCAGTGCTGTCTCTGTGCTATGATGCACTCTAAATCCTGACTGAAAATCCTCAAACAGCTTGTTGTTGTGTAGAAAGTCACACAACTGATTGGCGACTGCTTTCTCAAGGATCTTAGAGAGAAAAGGAGGGTTAGATATAGGTCTATAATTTGACAAAATCCCTGGATCAAGAGTGGGCTTTTTAGTAAGTAGCCAGTACAAATTAATTATGTTGTGATTTTAGTGACACATTTTTATGGAGTAAGAAAATGAGTGCAGATTGTGAGGAAATTGTTGATTTAAAAAAAAAAAAGACAGGTCAGCTTGCCAGTATGGCAGTTTTTTTTAAAGTCTGATCAATATCAGAACAATGTTTTTCTTGTCATGATCAATTTACATTATTATTATTATTATTATTATTATTGTTGTTGATGCCTTATCTGTGTCAGCCTCCCATTCATTACAAAGATATGCTGTTTGCAAATTTGCTAAATGTTTACTGGATCCCATATGAATCCAGCATTATTGTTCTGGTAATTATTATAATTGTTATATGCTTCATGAATCATTGTTTAATTCTTAGGAGGGTGCGAAGGATCTGGACAGGCGTAAGCTGCTGTCCGTCTCCATGGACGGACCAAACGTTAATTGGAAATTCCTGGAGCTACTGCAGCAAGAACATGCAGAGCAATATGGGGGAGCTCAACTGATTGTGGTGGGAAGCTGTGGCCTACACACCTTACATAATGTTTGTAAAGCTGGCTTCACCGTGTGGCAACTGGAGAAGGTTTTGAGGGCCATGCACACACTCTTCCATAATACGCCTGCAAGGAGGGAGGACTTTACGGTTCTTACCAAATCCACAAAATTTCCTCTTCCATTCTGTGGCCATTGGTGGCTTGAGAATCTACCAGTTGTGGAGAGAGCTATAGAGTTGTGGCCTTCAGTGACCATGTACATGGATGCAGTCAGGACAAAGAAGCTACCAAATCCAGGAACATCATCATATGACACCCTCGAAGTGGCACAGAAAGATCTTCTCATCGTGGCAAAACTCTACTTCTACATGTCTGTCACCAGGACCTTCAGTCCTTTCTTGACCACATACCAGACAGATGAGCCTGTGATGCCATTCCTTGCAAACGATTTGGCAGAGCTGATAAAGGTAATTATTATAGAACTGCACAGTTGGTTATGGCCATTTTATCTTCATTGTGCTTCTGATTATGTATATTATTATGATGTGGTAATACTATTAAGTCATATGTTAAATAAACTGAAAAAGAGAACAAAGAAAAGTGCTCCTAATATTTTGTCCAATGAATAGGGTTGGAATTATTTGGGTTACATTTTTTGTTTTCCTGTTCAAAGTGTATTCTCAGGCGTTTCATCAAGAGGGAGGTCCTTTAAGACATCAGTCCACTCCAGTTGGTCAGACTGGATGTTGGTGACAAAAAGAACTGGGTACATCTTAAGGAAGTGAATGTCGGCTTGGGTGCAGAATCAACCCTGAAGGTAGTGTGTCTTTCAAATTATCAGGATGCAGAAAATGGATTTACTAGTTGTTATATAGGTCATTCTCGTTATCCCTGTCAGGAACTTCGAAGACAGAGAAAGATAGGAGAACTCACAGAACTAGAGTTCAGGAGGGATTGCATCAAGGTGATGTCGACCATCCTTCAGAAAGTGCAGGATAAGAGCCCCTTAAAGTATCCCACTGTGAGGCAGGTGACCTGTTTGGACCCTAGAAAGATGTTCTCTGATCCAGACTGGTGCCAGGGCAAGATGAGAAATCTCGTCCAGAGGTTTCTGCAAGATAAGCAGGTGTCAGGAGGTGTCTCTGCCGGTATGAGAGAATAGTGCAGTTTCAGCAAAGTTTGAGTGATGTAAATAGCATCTAAACAAGTGTTAGGTATCCAGAAAGTGCATATTATTACTATGAATTTACCTGGTTCTTACCTTTTACCTTTTACATTTTTATTTTTATATTGATTTTTTTCTGTTCTTTTGTATTGTTTGTTGCAGGTGACGTGATTACCCAACAGTTTAGTGATTTCTTATCTGTTGAGGCTAGAAATGACACCTTCCTTTCCTACCGACCCACCGAAACTAGGCTAGATGTATTCCTGCATCATGCTTTCCTGAGCCAACGCTACTCTGAGCTATGGGAGTTTTGTAAGAAGCTTCTTCTCTTATCTCATGGCCAGGCAACAGTGGAGAGAGGCTTCTCAATAAACAAAGAGGTGGAAACATGCAACATGCAGAAAGACACAATGGTTATCCAGCGACTGATCTGTGACTATGTCAGCATCTGCGGAGGGGTCCTCAAGGTCCCTGTCACTAAGGAGCTACTGTCCTCAGTTGCATCAGCTAGGTCCAGGTACAGGATGTACCTTGATGAGGAGAAGAGAAAGGAAGTGACCAGTATCATTACACAAAACCAACAGGCAGCTGCGGAACGCATCGAGGAGCTGAAGAAGAAGAAAAAGTCTCTTTCTGAGGTGGCAAACATTCTGCAGAATGATGCCGATCAGCTTGCCACCCAAGCTGAGGAAAAGGCTGGCACAATGATGGCACAGCTTATCGCCAAATCAAATGCGCTAAGGAAGCGCTCCAAAGAAAAACTGGCAGAATTAGAAAAGGTGGAGGCAGAATTGAGGGAAGCCTGCAAATCCATGCCATAGCTAATGAATTATGGTTTTTATGTTTTGTTATTGTTTTCCACGTGTTCCACTCTAGAAAGTGTTAAATGTTTTGAAGTACTGTATATGATCTGTTTTTTTCACAGGACCAAAAAGACCATGCTTTATGTTAAAATAAACATTTGGGCAAAATTGTCCCTAACCCTAAGTAATTGATGTCGTTTTCTTCAAATTTGGTTATTGTAAAGTTGGTCTTAAATTTCATTTTGTGTGGCATTAAATTAGTCTTAAAAAGTCTTAAATCTAACTTGCCTTAAGCTGTAGGAACCCTGTTTACAGTTAAAACTGGTGAATTTAATGTCTCCCCCATTAGACAATGCTGTTAAATTAGTTTGGGTCATAGCTAGTTATTAGAAGTGTCATATACAAACAAGAGTGATAGTCTGCAGCACTCCTCATACCAAATACCTGACCGATGAAAAACAAAACATACACATGTGCATAACCCTCCCCCACCCCAAGAACAGCAGAAGCGTCTCTCAAACGAGATGCGCGCAACTCTCCCCTTAAAGAAACAAACTGTCACGCGCCTTAGTAGTCTAATAATTTAGAAATGGCATTTTTAATTTTTATAATTTAGGAAATTATACACATTTAAACAGCAAAGTGCATTCAAGTAATCAGTAGAAAAGAGAAAAGACAATAGCAACATCACCTGGCGACCACTGAAAACGGTACCATCAGAACAAGGCACCTGCAGGGAACGTAGTCCTTGGAAATGGCTTATAGCTGGTAACAACAACAACAACGGCCATCCAGCTGGTTGGCATATCCACTAGACAGCATCTGGAGTGACTACTTTCTTTATATTTTTCTCAACAAAGTCCGATGCCAATGCCGGGTCTTTAAATCGGTGAGTTTGACCGCCGGGTAAGGTGATACGTAATGTTGCAGGGTAGAGAAGTCCAAACTCAATGTTCAGGCAGGAGTGGAGCTCCTTCACTTTAGCAAAGGCGGCCCGTAGGTGTAAAGTCGGGGAAAAAGGAGATCCTCCTACCTCGAAAAGAGAGAGGAGAAGCTTCCCCAGCTCAACGCAGGATTTTGTTTCGAACTTGAAATAGGTTCATTCGAATGACAAGTGGATGGGAAGGCTCCCCATCCTTAGGCTTGGCGCGTAGGGTACGACGAGCCCGGTCCGCAGATATCTCTCTTTTGACAGCTTCTGAGATGATGGAATCAAATTTACTGATAATGTCAGCGCATTTTGTCCATCATCTGCCTCATGTTTAGCAACAGAGTCTCGTTGGCATCTAGCTGCTGTGACGCTAGGGATTCTGGCTCAGGAGACAGCCGAGACAGCTGATATTGACACAACGTAAAAAACATAGTGCAAATAAAGTATAGAAAAAGTCACATTCCAGCGGAGCTACTGTCCTAATGTCCTACATACTCCTTGCTCAGCAGCGCCCCCCTCCAGTAGGAAAGTTCTAGGTATGCCCCTGCTTAACTGGCCTGCAAATTAATTTTTATTTTTTAAGATGGCCCCATCAGTGATTGAGTTTGACTTCCATGATCTAAGGGATCAGATCTATTTTTCTCTTAACCCCTAAAATACATTTTTAAATAAAATTGTGTTATATTTTACTTGAATACTTGCATTAAACACCATTTTGTTTAATCATTGGCCAATCACGTGGGTGCTTGGGTAATTGGGTGTTACTTTCTTGGTGTCGACCAACCGTCCCCCTACATGTTTCAAAAAAGGACACAGGAAGAAGCTGTAGTTTACTTGTAGTGACCACTCAGTGAACTTTGAACCTCAGTTAAAAGTACTTCTTTGTGATTTAATAATACATGCATGAAAGAGATACACTAAAATGGGAAGTTTAGTAATAGAACCAAGAAAAAGAACATGGACTTGAATATTAAGAGAGAACAAAACATGCAGAAAGAGGAACAAACACAGTGAAACATTTTTTGTGAGTGAGTTGGATTGTTCCTTATCTAATAACTATAGATACTTAGCAGACTTCACAAACGTGTGGAACCTCAACCAAATGTGAATCAGTGGATGAAATGAAGACAGCAGACATAAATCATTGCTGCAGGGAGGTGTTTATTTATTGATGAAGGCTTTCTTCTCTAACCTACATCAAAGGCAGAGACCCACTAGGTGTGTGTCTGAGAGAGACAGAGACAGAGAGGGATTGACTGAATGTGCATGTGATGTATGTGTTTTGCAGTGACAGCCAAATCAGGTCATTAAAATGGGATCAAAGTGACATGACACCATATCATCAAGATCACACCCAGAAGAACTTTAAATACAGACCTCTCTGCTGTGAAACACAACAATTCTTATAGAACTAGTCAGAAATGTGTCCGCTTAAAAAACAAAAATAGTTATTGTAATAAAACTAAACGTTCAAAAAAGGCACTGCATTTTGTTCCGTAGAATGTTCCCGGTGCTTCTGTTACCGAACCTGGACTTACCTGCTGTCTGTCTTCATGCCTGGCTGCCTACCCATACCTACATGTAAGCCAATTTTGTGTTAAATAAACCATTGAAACTGCTCCAGTCCCTGCTTACCCCCATGACACGTTTTTATCCAGTGTATCCACACAGCTGTATTTGATCCAATACTCCATCAACACCGGCCCATTATATTCCAAATGAGTTCATTTAAACTCATATAGAACTTATTAACATTTATTTATTATTACTTAAATAATCTATTTTAAATAAAAAACAAATGGCACTGCGGGTGAAGAGAAAGTTTTGTGAGGTCTATTGTTTTTCTCTGCTTGCTTGCTAACTAGTTTTCATGTACTCTTAATTGCAACATGTGGTGTTCATGTGTACAGCTGAAACAGCTTGGAGGGAAACCCAGACATGTCCTGTGCAGCCTGTCATTTTAATTGGTTATTTTAACAACACTATAGATCAGCCTCACATACATTTGTAATCCCATTTGTTTATTTTCTAATGTTGCTCTTAGTGTTGTTTCTGTTGGTGTTAACATCAATGCCATTACCATATCTATTGCCTTACATCCCTATGTGGAACTGTATTGTGCTGCTGTATGTTCTCTTTCCTCCTGCTCTCTCTCTCCCGCTCCCCCCTTCCCCCTTCAACCCAACCGGTCGAGGCAGATGACAGCCCACCTTGAGCCTGGTTCTGCTCGAGGTTTCTACCTGTTAAAAGGGAGTTTTTCCTTGCCACTGTCGCATAGTGCTTGCTCATGGTGGGAACTGTTGGGTCTCTGTAAATATAAAGAGTCGGTCTAGACCTGCTCTATTCGAAAAAGTGCCCTGAGATAACTTTGTTATGATATGGCGCTATATAAATAAAACTGAATTGAATTGAATTGAATTTTCTTCTTAAACCCAACTATGTGGATAAATATCTTGTCAAATAATTTTTGCTTATTTTTTAAATTGCCTGAGCCACTTCACAATTAGTTCATCATGAATCACTGCTCTACAAGACACAAGGCCCAAATGTGGAAGAATAACACGACCCTCACATTTGAATATGTTTTGATTTTTAATTTCCAATAGTTATCTCATTACATCATAGTGATATCATTATCCTAAATGTATTAAGATTTTTAAAAAAACAGTTGATGGGACTGTAATCTGTCCATGCATGAAAAGACATGAGACTGTGTTTGGAGCATTCCAATGTTACTGATATCTATTCTTGTCAAACAACATAAGTACTGTAAAATCTGGGAAAGCAGCATACTGTCAATGACAACACCAGTGATACAGGTACCTTGAAAAGAAATATTGTTTATTTAACATTTTTGTTATCTTACCTTGGATTTCTGAACTGACTTCCTGTCACATTTGGTTGTGTTTGTCCGCCAAAAAGCTCTGTCATAAATTGACATTTTTATCCAGTTTTTAAGCCACTTTTCTACACTACACTTGTAGATCCTGGGTGTTTTACGTATATGTTTTTGCAAGGTAAAAGTGTTTAACCATCAGACTTTTGGATCTGAAGTAATTTTAAGTGGCTGTCTGCTGGATGTTGGCCCACTGGACTGCCTCAACTGCTATCTTGGCTAGGTTTGTTTTTAGACTGGTGGCTAAGCTAGCTGGTCACTTTTATTGAGGATTTTAAGCTTTTAGCACTTTTACGGACTACATTGCAAATGTGATGGCTGAGTGTGAATCTGAGTGTCGATCCTGCTACCTCACCGTTTCAAAGTTAAAGAAAAGCATCGCTTGTCTGGAAGCCGAGCTCAGAGAGAAAAACCATCTCATCTTGGAGTTTTCTACTGTCGCCACGGCCCAGGCAGAACACCTTGCAGTCCTGGGCTCCTCCGGTTGCGGTAACTGGAACGCGACTAGCCAATCTCACTCCTGACTGCCCCACTCCAGAAACGGACAATGATCCCACTCTTCCGTGGCCCGGCTCCATCATCACAGGAATCCCAGAGCCTGAGGCTGTTTCAGCCCAGCCTGAAGACCAGTGGTTCCTCATGGGAGCAAAGCCCAAAGCAACGGCCAGTTCTACTCCCTGCCATGTCCCAGAGGAGGCACGGCCACTCGTCGGCGGGGGTAGTGTGAAGGCTCTAGTGAGTTGGCCTCCACGTCTACCGGAGCACTGGTCATTGTGCAAAGCACTCGTCTTCCCCTCCTGTTCCTCGGGACCTACTGCTGGCTAACAGGTTTGACATCCTGGACATGCAGGAGTTTCGTCCACTGGAGGGGCGCTCCCACTTTCCTCCTCCTCCCGCCGCAGGTTGCTGAAGGACGCTGTGATTAGGAGAAGCTCTGGTGGTCTCCATTGCCCGGAGACAGGGAATCACTCTAAGGACGTCGCCCCCTCGCTACAGCAATCTCCGGCTCCGACTATCCATCCTCAGCCAGTGAACGCGGCGCACACTGTGGAAGCTGAACATGCTCCGTTTTGTCCTGACAGAGCCTACCTTACACCCCCTCAGCTGCTTTTCTCCCCCTCAACACTTATCATCGGCGATTCCATATCTAGGAATGTGTGTTTCTTTAATGCAGTCACACACTGTTTCCCCAGTGCCACAGCCTCTGACATTCTAAAAAAGGTCCAGGATTTACTGCCATCACTACCATCCTCCATCAGAAGAGTATAATCCACGGGAACAAATGACACACCTCTCCAACAGTCCGAGTTGACAAAATCGTATTTTAACCATCTTTTTAATTTCCAAAAGCACTGTGGAAAGTCTGTTTTTATCTCGGTCCCATCCCCACAGTGGGCTGTGGTGCTGGTCGTTTCAGCAGACTCCTGAGCCTCCACACCTGGCTTCAGTCCACTTGTAGGGCTCGTGATATGGGTTTTATTGACTGTTTTGGGACCGTTTCTCTTTTTAAAAGAGATGGAATTCACCCAAACAAACTGGGCTCACGAATGCTAGCCGCTAATTTACAGCATGCGGTGCAGTCCTCTCCACGTCTGACTATTTACACTCCACAGACACAACCTGGAATCTCCTTCTCCGGTATCATCTCAGGCCACTGTTTCCAGCGCTAGCCCCCCCCTTCTGTCTTCCCCTGGCATTACCACCTCCACCGGTTCATCTTCCTATTCTGACTATTACAGATAAGGCCCCCCCCCCCCATGAGATGCTTCACTGTGCGTGGCAGATACCTGCACCCCTTGCCTCGGGCCTCTGCTGTTGCTAGCAGTGGGTCTGTGCCCCTTAGGATGGCGCTGATAAATGCTCTTTCATACTGAACGATTTATTCTTGGATTTCCTGTTTCTCATTGAGACTTGGCAGAGGAGCATGGAATACGGCCCCCTAATCGAACTGTACCCGCCGGATTGTACTTTTATCAGCACTCCCAGATCCTCGGGCCGGGGTGGAGGTCTCGCAGTGGTTTTCAAGAACTCCTTCCCAAGTCGGATGGTGAGCACTGGGGTTTTCTCCTCGTTTGAACTGCAGGTGACCAAAGCTGGTCGTTTAAATTTGTTTTATTGTATTTTAATTTACTGACCCCCTGGTTCTAATAGTTCTTTTATTTCTGAATTCAGTGATTATCATCCATCATTATCTTCGACAGTTATTATGGTTGGTGATTTTAATATTCACGTTGACGATGTTTCTTGCAGCTTTGCTGCTGATTTTCTTAATGTCACTGAGTCCTTTAATTTTATTCAACACGTGTCTGGTCCCATACACAACAGGGGTCATACCTTGGACCTTGTTTTTACACTTGGTTTAAATATTGATTGAATTTGCTCCGAGGAGCTGCATGTCACTGATCATGAATGTGTTTTATTCAACCTGTCTTTTAATTTAGATGCTCTGCCCAGTAAACGTGTAAATAGCTCTCGCATCTTAAATCATCTCACAGCTGAGAAGTTTTCTGCAGCTTTTGACCAGAGTGCAAGTGTTGTCTTCTCACACTGATGTTGCTAGTCTTGTCTACTCTATTAATACACATTGCTCTGCCGTTTTGGATAAAGTGGCACCTAGTAAAATCAGACTTGTTCCCTCCGTCAACTCATCCCCCTGGTTAAATGACACTATTCGTTGTTTCCGGCGTAAATGTCAGAGGGTAGAGCGACTGTGGAAATCTACCAAGCTCCATGTTCACTGTCTCTATTACAAAGACCTTATAACAGAGTATAACAACATGGTTAAGGATGCGAGGGCTTCTTACTTAGCTAACCTAATTTCTTCGAGTAAACGCAACCCTAAAGTCCTGTTTGACACCATTAATAACATTCACTCCTGCACCTCCTGATGTGCCTGTTTTTTCAAATAAGGACTGCAGCAACTTTCTCTCTTTCTTTGTGGATAAGATTAGAAATGTCAGGGCTAGCATCACCCCTACGTCTATTCCCTTTTCTACTAATCCAACTCAGCCATCAATTTTGGACTGTTTCTATCCTATTTCCCTGCAAGACCTCACTGATCTGGTGGGCAGTATGAAACCTTCCTCAAGCCCTGTAGGTATTTTACCTACTTCATTATTTAAAAATGTTATTGGAACTATTGGTCCATGCCTGGTCTCCATTATAAACAGCTCCCTGCAACCTGGTTGTGTCCCAGCTTATTTTAAACATGCAGTTGTTCAGCCTCTTCTGGAAAAAAACAACAACCTTGATCCATCCCTTCCCAAAAACTACTGCCCTTTATCTAAAAGATATTAGAGAAAGTTGCCAATCAGCTCACTACTGTTTTGACTGAACACAACATTTTAGATAAATTCCAATCTGGTTTCCGTCAGAAGCATTCCACTGAGACAGCTCTTCTCAGAGTCTCCAATGACATTGATGTCTTCTGATGTGGGTGAATGCTCTGTTTTGGTGTTGCTTTTGATACTGTAGATCACAGTATCCTGACTGAAAGGCTTAGGCAGTGGGTGGGTGTCTCTGGGAGCACCCTGGACTGGTTCTCCTATCTCTCAGGAGTTTTTCTGTGTCGCTTGGTCCCTACATGTCTGAAACTGCTGCTCTTTCCTGTGGCGTGCCTCAGGGCTCTGTCTTGGGTCCTATTTTATTTGCTTTATACATGCTTCCCTTTGGTCATTATTAGCACATTCGAAAGTATTTATCACTGCTACGCTGATGATATCCAGCTGTATTTCAGCCTGATGACGGACAAACTGACTGTTTTGCACGATTGTCTGACTGCCATTAAGGACTGGATGGCTAACAATTTCTTACAGTTGAACTCAGATAAGACAGAGGTCCTTATCATTGCTTCAAATAGCATAGCTTCCAAGGTTGCTCAGTGTATTGGGTCCCTTTCTTCTGCTGTACAGTCAAATCTTAGAAAGCTTGGTGTTATGTTTGATCAGGCTATGTACTTCGAACAAAACGTCAAATTATTGACCCGTACATGTTTTTTCCATCTACGAAACATTGCCAAACTCAAGTCTATTGTATCTCAAGCTGAGCTAGAGATGATCATTCATGCTTTTATATCATCCCGGCTAGACTACTGCAATTCCATCTTCACCTGCCTCAGCAAGTCGTCTCTGGACCGTCTTCAAATGGTCCAGAACGCTGCTGCAAGGCTGTTGACCCGGTCCAGCAGGACAACTCATATCACACCCATTTTATCTTCCTTACAATGGCTTCCCATCAAGTTCCGGATTCATTTTAAGGTTCTTGATCTTATGTATAGAGCCCTGCATGGTCAGGCACCAGTGTACATCTCTGACCTGCTCCATCCTTACATCACCAGTAGGTCACTGAGGTCTTCTGACAAGGGCTTACTGGTTGTTCCTCGTGTCCGACTAAAAACAAAAGGTGATCATGCCTTTGAAGTGGTTGCTCCAACATTGTGGAACGCCCTCCCTATAGACATATAATCTGCGGTCTCTGACGCCTTTTTTAAAAAACAGCTGAAGACTTATTTATTTAAACTGGCCTTTGTCTAGTCTGGTGCTGTATGATGTTTGTCTTTTTTTTTTGTGTGTGTGTGTGTGTGTGTTTTTAAGGTCTGGTTGCCTGTTTTATTGTCTGTTTCTTTTTATTGTTTCTATTGTCTTATTTTTTACATTTGTACTTTTGTGAAGCACTTTGTGATCTTGCTCTGTGAAAGGGGCTTTACTAAATAAACTTTACTTACTTACTCTGACGAAGTAAGACATCCTTTTAAAAGGATCTCATAGTCACTGTGTCTACCCTTTTCAGTGTGTGTGGGTAGAGTACTGTAGGGGATTTTGGTGCTATTCTTA
The DNA here is from genome assembly GCA_005408345.1 of Macquaria australasica. Taxonomy (NCBI): domain Eukaryota; kingdom Metazoa; phylum Chordata; class Actinopteri; order Centrarchiformes; family Percichthyidae; genus Macquaria; species Macquaria australasica. The sequence continues at coordinate 63,331 of SEMN01000399.1, read as the reverse complement.
GTCCATGATCTTAAAATTGGTGTAGGGGCCCATTGTTCAGCTGGGCCCCAGGCCCGAGTTATTTATAACACATTTGGGATGCATTTGGCCAGTTGCAGACCCTGACTGAAAATACAGTCTGGGGTTCAGAAAAAGAAGCACATGGTGCTTGCAGATCTAGAATAAAGATCTTAAGATCTTAAATTTTAATAAAAGACAAATGGAAATGCTACTGTAGCAGCAAGAATAATGCTCATTCTAAAGTGGCGGAGAAAAGGTCAAATTTAGGGAAAGCCTTGCAGAAAATGTTTTTTTTTAATTTTTTAATTTTTTTACAATGTGAGAATGTATAAGAGGGGGCTTGTGCGGTCCCAAATTTATAAAGCGGATAATCCAAATGCACTTTGATCTACAAGCAACTACGGCAGTTAGAATTATTAAAGGGTGGATTCTTGGATGCATTTATTGTGCCAAAATTAGCTGAAACAATGAAACACTAAGTATACAGTTTGTTTGTGGATGCTACCGACACGTCCAAGATTAGCAAAATCATTTAGACCCAAAGTATATATCGGCTGAAACAATTTGGGATTTAAAATAGCTCCCATTCCCAGAGTAGCTATGGTGGAGTGGTTGCCCAGATGCATTTATTCTGTGAAAGTTTTGGTAGTGATAGGTCAAATATAGAGAATGCCTTACAGAGAACATCTTATTTTAATTTAGTTAATATATAATTATATATTATATAATTAAATTATTTATTATATTAAGATTAATAAGAATATTCCAAATGCACTTTGATCTGGAAGCAGCTGTGTTGGCTGGTTATAATGACACAGGTCATGCTCACACTCTTTCCTATTTAAAAATAAAAGTCATGTTTTTGTCATGGTTGAGGAAGCCTGGAGAAGACTCAAATGTGTGTATGGAAATCAGACTATAAATCTATGTTGGGGCCACTGTCAAACTGTCAGAACAGCTGTTTCAGACAATTATTTTATTTTTGTTTCTTGTCTGTTCCTGAAAACTCTTCTCTACAGTCTGTTCTAGCTCCCCTTGCCTTTTCTCTCAAACATAGGTACAAATAATACAAACACTTTATTCACAAAATACTGGTCTGTATTTGAATAAGAATATGACATTCAATGAGTAAGTGTCCAAAAATAAAATGGCTGTTCAGATGGTCCTCAGGAGAAGCACAGGAGTTAAAAAGGTACTCCAAAGCAATAAAAATAATGATTAAACTCTGTTTACAGGCTCTACAGCCAGGAATGTTTGTTGCACCTTATTACACAAGTGCTGGAGAAAACACACAGAGTTTGCTATTCTTTCGAAGCTTGTCTCATGTTGGTGGTAGATGAAAGTTCTTGTGGTCATTTACACCACAGGGGTTCATCTTCAAGACAGCAGGATTTAGCTCAGTAAATAGCAGTGAATAGCTACAGCAGTCTATCATTAGATTTAAATATGTCTTGTGTACAAGTGGAATCTTTAGCCTATTAGTGGTGCTAGGGGAAAGGTGAAGGTTTAATCAAAATCATTAGAAATCATCTGCTGATATCAGAATATCCATACCAAATTATCTATCAGTCTGGCCAGTAATTTTTAAGACATCTTGCTCTCCCAAAACAGATATTGCTATTTTTAGGTCCCCTGCTACCAGAGCAAAATGTCTCTATTAAAACATGGCTTGAGACCATAGACTGTATATAAAGATGGACGACGCGTCTCCACTTCCTCCCACTGTACAAATGAAGCCAAAATATCCCGGATAGGGGCGTTGCAATCTTGTGCTGGTGACTTCATTTGGAGCCAGAGTCTGTGCAATAGTGATCAAGGTCCCGCCCATACACCCACCCGAACCAATCATGAGCACACAACAAGTTGTCAATCATGACTTCACACCCCCTTTTTATAGAATCAAATAACTAATTAAAACCAAACTTATCAGAAAAATTTACACTTGAATATACATCAGCGTGATAAGCTGTACACGTGAACACCATGTGTTGCGATTAAGAGTAAATGAAAACTAGTTAGCAAGCAAGCAGAGAAATTGACAATAGACCTTGTGAAACTTTTTTTTCTTCACCCACAGTACCATTTGTTTTTGATTTAGAATAGATTATTGAAGTAATAATAAATAAATAATAATAAGTTCAATATGACTTTAAATGAACTTATTTGGAATATAATGGGCCGGTGTTGGTGGAGTATTGGATCTAATACAGCTGTGTGGATACATAGGATAAAAATGTTGAACGAGCCCCTGATGTTTCATCTAGCATTACCATCAGGTTGATATTTGGGGTTTTGAGTGAAGCATCCCGAAAACTATCGAATGGATTGCCATGAAATTCGATATAGCCATTCATAGAGCATAGTATTTAGCTCAAAGCACCGCTGTGCCTCAGCACAGCCTCACAGAGCTGTTATCATAGCTGTGTGGTTGGCTAGTTGGACATGAAAAAAAACACTTCAGTGGAGCAGTGATGAAATTATTCAGTAATGCAAAAATCCACAATGGTGGTGATGACTAAATTTGTGCAGTATGTGCAATCGACTGTTAATTCTTTTAGTATGTTGCCAAGACCAAAAGCTCAAATATGGTTGCCAAAGAGCCAGATACATGACTGACTGTTCTTCTCCATTGAGAGGGAGAAACATCCAGCAGTGAACTTGTCAGTCTAACCTTTTTGTTTTTTGTCTTAGTTTTTTCAGGGCAAGGTTTGGAGACAGAAATAGTCTGGTGACACTCAGCATTATACAGAGCCCTCTTCAATGTCCCTGCTCTGTTCTGTAAGCCAGGGCTTGGATCACACTCTCCCCAACTACAAAACCGATACTTGCAGCTTTACAGTTACCTAGAAGAGAGAGAAAGAGACAGAAAGAAGATGAATACACACAATACAGCTTTCATACATTCATTTAGTTTTCATTTGCTGTATGCAGGATGGTTCAGTGGGAACTGGTAACACTAATGAATGCCCTGGGAACTTGAGGCAGTAAAAGCAGACATATCACAAATCCAGAACATGCTTCCAAGGTTCAGCTTCGGGATAGTCTCATTTTCATTTGTCAAACAGAACTCTTTGTGTACTTTATAAAAATAATCCGTTTGACATTTCCAGTTATATCTGGTGTACCTCAAGGTTCCATCCAAGGTCCTCTTCTCCTGTGTACACATGTACCACTAGGTGATATTATTTCCAACCATGGGGTTTATTTAATTATTATGCCAATGAAATGCAGTTATGCATACCAATCCATCCTAATGAATCTATCAGTCAAATCTTCATGCTTGCTTGTTCTAACTTTTTAATGGTGAACACATATGTAGCGTGGTGAGCTTAATTCCATTCCCTCACCAGAAAACTCAATGAACTTTTCCTAGCCTTCCTTCACGAAGGATGACCAACAGATTTCACCAATTTATGACCTGCTTTCAAATGTCGTGCATGGCACATTCCCAGCACCGATCCTTTTAAGGGCCAGTATCCCACGGTTAGGATAATATCTGAATTTCGTCAGACTCACACAGGGAACAAAGAATAAATGAACTGACTTTGTAATGCAAAACTGAATGTATGCTAATTGATATGTTTAGTTAACACTATAGGAAAAGGATGAAGTATGACTTTTCCTCTGGCTTTTCCCTTTTGCTTCCGAACAATCTCTCAGCTGCTGAACAGTGCATTAAGTTAATTTCATTAAGTTAAAAGTTTTCATCCACTTGTTAATCCATCTTGCCAAGATATCATTCACTGCTTGATCTGGTGGTCCTCATTCATTCATTCATTCATTAACTGTATTAATTGCATTCATTATCATTGCATTTATTTATTAATTTGTATTCCTGCAGTTAGTAGTTGTGTGTATAGTTAGTAGTTCAATAAACCTTTAATTTATAAAGAAATTAACTGTATGAGTCAAGGGCTTACAACCTCTAAATTGAGACTGAATTAATTAGTTGGCTATCATTTGTCCTTTTCTGAGGGTGGTGCCCCAAGTTGAATTTAATAAGTTCAATTCTGCTACTGATAAATACTAAATACTAAATACTGATCATTTCTGATAGCCTGAAGTTGAGTGCAGTCACTCTACTTCATCTTTTGTACCACTTAATGTCTCCTATTGCAATTATTTATTGAGAGCAATCACCTTGAGTGACTCTTATTGCTCGTTTGAAAGCCAGAAGGCTGTCACTGTGGAAAACCAAACGGCGGGCTGTACCAGTTTAAACACGCCAAACTTAAGTGTTGTAATAATTATTTATTGAGAGCAATCACTACAAGTGACTATTATTGGCCGGTTGAAAGCTGGAAGGCTGTCACTGTGAAAGAAACAAACAGTAGGTATATATGCATTTTAATAATTAAGTGCCTAATTGAATAATTAACTTGTGACTTGGTGTAAAGTTACTGGGGTTTTTTTTAATGCGCATGTTTGATTGGTGTTAGGCCTATAAACAGTAATTCATTGCAGAGTTGGTGCCTTCTTGTCTAATGAGTACCTGAGAGCGGCTGAAATTTGGATCCATACATTTATTTTCAGACTTGACTACTGTAATTTTCCTCTCCCTGGTCTACCTCAGCTATATATCAAACGTCTGCTACTTTTCCAGAACACTGCTGCTAGAATCATAACCAGAACCACAAAATTTGAACACATCTCACCAATCTTGATCTCATCTTATTCATGCTATAGCTGATTTCAAAGTACGCACCCTGACCTATAAAGTACTAAACGGCCTAGCACTTGGTTACCATTCAGATCTAATTTCAACATAAACCTGAACGCTTCCTACATTCTCTTGATTACATTTACTTATCCATCCTCAGAATTCTCAGAAGATCGTCTGGTTTCAGGTCACTTTCATATTGTGGTCCCTAATTTGGAAGTAACCTTTCATTCACTTGTTCATCATCGGGGGCTTGAGACAGATGGTTATTTCCATTTCCATACAGATCACTGTGTGTAAACTCTTTGGTAAATTTAATTCATATGTAAGTTCAAGAAAGCTTCTCAAAGACTATCTTCTTGGATGAGTAGCTCAAACAAACCCCAACACAGAGATATTGCATTGTCATAGGTGTTGAAGGGAATAGCCAAATGGGCCCCTGGCAGATTGAATCAGATTGAAATATTTCCTGAGCTCTATTCACCTTTTGTTGTCACTCAGACCTCTTGATTAGCCCAGCCCACAACCTATTGTTTTAGTCTACTCTTGTTTTAACAGTTTAAAATCTTGCTCTGAATGGTGATCTTCAGAAGAGATTTAATCACTGTCATGAACTCTCTCTGCTGTGCAGTGAAATGCTCATCATAACCTATTTTCATTTTAATAATAAAATTATCAATTTTACTGTCTGTTAGTACTTTTGTTCTTTTCATTGTCTTTTGTGAAGTGTGTTGAGACACTTTCATGTGATAATGCACTTCAAATAAATCTTGACTTGAGTACAAACCATTTTGCTAACATTTAGGCCATCTCTGATCCAGTTTGTTCCATCTGATGTGGGAAAAACATTTAAGTCTTTTATACTGAGCTCAGTTTTAAAATTGAGAACTTTCAGATCAAGCTAATCTTAAACTTGTATAAAGTAGTTAGTTTTCCTGTAATGTAGAAGTGATGTAAGACAAATGAGACAGTAACAGTGCAGGTCTCCTCTTACTACAGTAAAAGAGAAGGCCAACCTGTAGAGTGATGCAACGCCCATTGTAAACCTCTGAGCATGATGGTTAAAAATATTGTTAATTTCTTAAGAGTACAAGCTTCAGGCATCACACCAGAAACTATGGATTTAACATTTGGGGCTGAATCAATTAGAGTTGAATCTTTGCTGAGACAGTGTCAACACAAATTCTATCATTATTGCTACACAGAGGTATTTATGCAGGGCTGCTGCACTGGATTGCATCATATGTTACAGGTGCTTGTGATGTTGTTTCCACCACCTCTGTATTCTCATACTGTGGAGTCATTCAGTCAGTGTCAGCAGTTTGTCTGATGAAGGCTTTGAAAAAAATCAAGCAAAAGTTCAGATTCAACGTACTAATTTTAGTTGCAGATTACTTTACACTGAAATATTCAATTTACCTTCCCTAATTTGACTCGCACTGTGTCCATCCATCAAATCTCTAACTTTACAGTCCAGTGGAGCACTAACATTCTCTCTCTCTCTGTGTGTGTGTGTGTGTGTGTGTGTGTGTGTGTGTGTGTGTGTGTGTGTGTGTGTGTGTTAGTCTTTTTTCCAGTTGCAAAGTACTTTACATTTCATCTTCTGGTCACATGACCCCTCTCTAAACCCTGCTCCACAGTCCCCGTTGCTAGGGACACAGTTGCCATAGCGCCAGTCAGTGCTTTCTGACCTCGGAGGGTTTGTTTTTCTCTGAGGACAGAATGAAGATTTATTAACTGGTTATATCAGACATGCATAGTTACAATATTATTTCAACATGCAATCCACAAATTTAATGACAGTGCTACTGGTGGCCAGCCTGAGCTGCCCAGTTCAACCAGTCACCAGAACTGCATGTATGAACGAAGCAAATTTAAGCAATTACGAGTTCAATGCCATGCACCTGAGCAGCGCTTACTCAGGCCAGGTGCAAATATGAAAGTCAGCATCCATATTTGTCTCTAGGCATGTAACTTCTATTAGCTAGTGGTGTAATAGTGTAAGGAAATGGATGCATCAACCTCCACTGTGCCCATGGCACAAACTTTGAAATAATTGCATAAGATACTTTTTTTTTAAATTCATATAGACTGCATATCTAGAAATGCAAGTAAATGCACAGACTGTATTACCAACAATTCCTATATTCCACTATACCAAAGAGTCTGTCATCTACAGTGTAATTTTGCTGAATGAATCAGTTACCAATAAATTACTTGACATTGACAGACATTGATATCCATGGGCGGCATGGTGGTGCAGTGGTTAGCACTGTCACCTCACAGCAAGAGTGTTCTGTAAACCCCAAACACAGCCGTAGGACAGCACTCCACTCCAATTAAATAAAGTGTTAATGCACATTTGTTTCCTCAGAATGCAAAAATACAAAAACTATAAAATTTAAAAAAAACTGGAGATATTTCCTATTTTAATGTCTGTTAAGTGAGATTTGGGCTTCAACAATCAATAGTCGTAATACATTTACATGAACTTCTATCTATAGCAACAAGAAAAATATTGAGAGAGAGAGTCATAGATAAAAAACAGTAGATGCAACATTACATCATAACTCATGGGAAACTGTCCGCCATCTTACCTGGGTTTACAATTGCCACCTATGGGCAGCAACTATGTTTGTTGGCGGTGCAGCATTTAATTGCTTTACTAAAAGGACCAAAGAGACTTATTAATTTGTTATACTGATGTGTGGAGTGATGCCAAAGTTATATTACCCTAACATTTGACCGCTAAGCAGCCAATTCCTTGTAACGTTAAAGTAAACTCAACATGTTAACGACAAGGAGAAGTGCTCGTCTTCACTCTTAAATGTTAGGATATGCCATCCTGGCAACAGAGAGAGGACCCAAATGCAGACAGGCAGGAAAGTTGACAATGTCCAAAGGTTTATTCTTCAACAAAAACCCACAAATATCCTCTTGAACAAACGTAGGAGCACACACACACACTCAGGGAATCACTGGAACATAGCATGACAAGGAACAGAACACATGGCTGGCAGGCAAACTCAAACTAATGACCCGACAAAGAACAAAGGGAAAGGGACCGGTATATATATAGAGGTGGAGACAACGAGGGAAGTAGACACAGGTGAGGAACTAGACACAGGTGCAAACAATCAAAAAAGGCGGGAAATAGAACAAAGACAGGAAGTAAATAATACACAAGAGACAAGACCAGAGAACTTCAAAATAAAACAGGAAGCACACAAAACACACACAAGTCCAACATAGAGTCCTTCGGATCCTTACATTAAATCCCATTTCATAAATCACCAGGCAAATCAACACGACAGTAATGTTAGCCACATCCTTGACAACAACACAGAACACTAACCACCCACACAATCAGCCGATTTATTGTTGTTCGAGGCCGAGGGTCACACTTAACGTTACACGTTCACCACATCTAGATAACCCAAAATTTGCTGCCTTGAATCCTGCAATCAGTTATCATATGTTAACATCACTTGTCAGCTTACCTCATGCCTTTACACAATATTCCTTTCAGTAAAGCAAATAAAAAATAATCCATGTCTTGATCAGGTAAAGTAATCCAGTCGGAGATTTGTACTCCAGTTCAGGTCAAGCTTGCAATTCCAAAAACTGCGAAATCCCTGTGATTTCTCCGCATTATCATTGTAAATTGAATGTCCATAACGTTACCTTGCCATGAGAATGAAAGAGAATTGTGATGAATCCATCATGAGTTCTGCTGAAAGCACAAAGTAAGCCTTTCCAAACAAAAATTGCTTTATTTAACATAAAATAACTCCTCATTGACAGTTAGCAAGGCACTTCAACCTCTCCTCCTATCATCAAAACAAACCCTGTGTGTTTGTGTGTGTGTGTGTGTGTGTGTGTGTGTGTGTGTGTGTGAGAGAGAGAGAGAGAGAGAAATATATCTATGTACAATTTATGACATTAATAAATATATTAATATATATTACAGTTGGTGTGTTTCTCTCTAAAACATTTTTTGTAATTGCCTGCCATAATGAATCTATTTAGAATTTCCACATAAAAGATATTACTTAATGTAATATATTAGCCATTCAGAATACCAAAGACAGTTCTTACATATTAAGTTAGGCAAAACTGAATAAATAAAATCATTGTCTGCAATATATAAGTGCACAATTATGAGATAATCTTCATGATTGAAAGCATGATTTGTTCTCTTGGAGCTTGGTTCATTCTAGACAGGCACAGTTGTCTTACAGTCATTACTTTGAATAAAAAGCAGTGTTGGTGTATTGGTTAAAACTGGACCCAGGTAAGATGACATCTCACATCTACAGTTTTATATCTATGGAGAGAGCAGGCAAGACAGGGACAGAGAAAAAGAGAATCTTACCTTCCTTGTTTTTCCCCACTAGCTACAGTTTTGATGATGATGAGAGTGACTAACAGCAGCAGCAGCTTAGCCCTCATCCTGTACAAACACACAACAGTGGGAAAATCAACATTAAAAGGTTCACATAAATCACAACTGGTAAACCATTCAGTGTTGACCCTCACCCTGGGTTATTTCATAGGAAATCATTATCTGCTCCCCTTACCACCACCACCATCACAGCTCATAACAACCCGACAGGGGCCTTCTGAACACAAGCACATAAATTGTTATATAAATCCAACTTTTATAAATCCTAAATCTGAAGTGTAAATGTTCATTTCAATTCAGTTCAGTTTTATTTATATAGCGCCATATCATAACAAGGTTATCTCAGGGCACTTTTTCATATAGAGCAGGTCTTGAGCGACTCTTTATATTTACAGAGACCCAAGAGGTCCCACCATGAGCAAGCACTAGGCGACAGTGGCAAGGAGAAACTCCCTTTTAACAGGTAGAAACCTCGAGCAGAACCAGGCTCTAGGTGGGCGGTCATCTGTCTCGACCGGTTGGGTTGGGGGGGGGGGCAGGAGGAAAGAGAAAATACAGTAGTACAGTACAGTTCTACATGGAGATGTAAAGTAATAGTTGTGGTAATGGTATTGATGTTAATATTAATCAAAAAAATACTAATATACTAATAATAAGACCAATAACAATAATAGCAGCAGCAGCTGTTGAGCAGGAACACGGGGACAGCAGGTGGCTGCAACCACAGATCCAGACTTTACAGCTCCGGAGGCAGAAATACCTGCAGAAAGCAACAGAAGGAGAGAGAGAGAGAGAGAGAGCACAACTACGGGAAGAAGTCGAGTTGTAACAAGCATTAATGGGATAGGAGTGCATACAGATGGAGAGGGAGAGGAGGAGAGAGGAGCTCAGTGCATCATGGGAAGTCTCCTGGCAGTCTAGGCCTACAGCAGCATAATTAAAGTGGTGGCTCAGGGTTCACCTGAGTCAGCCCTACTATAAGCTTTATCGAAGAGGAAAGTCTTACTTACTTCTCATTAGCCCTGCAGTCACCTGTGCTCCAGCCTCTGGTTCCTGTCTTTCCGTTGTACCTGTTACCTGCCTGTTTAGGACTTTGCTTGTTTATTGGACTGGATTCTTGCCTGCTCCTTGTCGGATTTGTTTCCCTGTTTGGACTGCATTCTCTGGTTTTGACCTTTGCCTGCCTCACCATCCTGTCAGTCTCATACCTTTTGTGTAAATAAATTACTGAACTGCATCAGCCCTACCTCAGGTGCCTGCATTTGGGTCCTATTCCGTGTTGCTTGTTTCCCTGCTAGCACTAGCCGTGACACTTCTCTTATGCCTCTTGCTCTTTTTGGACTCTTTACTTTTTGCTCTTATCTGCCTTGTCTCGGGCTACCGGGCCGCCCTTGGCTCTGCCTTTTTGTGAGTCCATTTGCTATGCATCCGAGCCCAGAACATAGCTGTCCACCTGGAACTCAGCTGCATCCGAGCCGGCATCCAACCAACTTCGAAACCAAGAACTTTCTGAAAGAAGCCTGTTCAATGTCTGACACTGAACTGAAGAAACTTCAAATCCTGCATACCCAGCCAAGTGGGGTTATGTTCATTCCTCTTCCTGCTGAGAGAGAGAAGCCACCAATTCGAGCCAAATTGCTACGTGGGATTGAGAGCGCCCAGAAAATGCCTGAGAGAAAGACGGCTGACTTGATGAGTTGTCTCGTGGGGACAAGTGCACCTGAGGATGCCTGAGAGCTCCAGAGCTGGGCCACAAAAGAATCGACATGCGTCTCCCTTCCCCCTCCAGAGCGACTTCCCCCTGGTCATCCGAACCACCAGGTGAAACTTTACTTTTCCTGTGATATTGGGGTTGATGCTACAGATTACTAAAGTAGCCTAATTGAGCTTTAGGTCAGGAGTAGGTGATTTCACTGGTCAATATTAAAAGCATGCCCATGCATTTATTGTCAGCTGTATTCATTGCATTTATTCATGGTTGCATTTATTTATTCATTAAGATGTTTAGTAGTTATAGGTGTGTGTAGTTTAGTAAACCTTTAATTTATAAAGGACTCGTATGTGGTTTGTTTGTATTAAGGTTACTCTACACAAGTCAAGAACTCCGAAGCAACTTTTAGACTGAGACTAAATGAATTTATTGGCTCTTTTTCCCTTTTTCAAGGGTGGTGCCCTGAGGTGATTTTAATGCTAGTTAAATTCTGTTATTTAGTATAAATATTGATTGTTTCTGATAGCTTCATTTTGTACCAGTTTGTATTGAGGCATATGTTGCATGTTTTTGGTGCTGCCTTAATTAAAATGGTATTTATGCTATAACAACACAGTAATTTTTAAGTAAGTTTTAAGACATGTCAGATTCAGTCACTGCAGGGGCAGCCACCAGTAGTGAGCAGTCAATAAACTATAAAAATGTAGTTCACTCCTGTAGGGTCCTGGGTTCATTGTTGTAAAGCCTTAAGTCTTGCTGCCTACCATATTTCTAGAAGATATTTTGTTATCTAGACATGGGATAAAAAGACCAGCAGAAGATGGATACCAAAGACATTTTTCAATCCATAAAACTTCTTCAAGTGAAGACTTCAAGCTTTCCAACATACATCATTAACTATCATAAGCTTTCTCTCACTAGGCAGGATCATACATCTACTGAATAACCCCATGGCCTCAGTGCTGAGTTGATCAGATCATACATACATAATCTACATATGTTTTTTAATTTTTTTTTAAAGAGTGAAGGAACTAATAAACTCATTTTGAGACTTTATATAGAGTGCAAACTTTATCAATACATTTTAATGAAGGTATAATATTGATTGTATTGAAATTGAAAAACACATCACACTTTTGTGACTCACTTGTGTTTTGAGGAGCTTTCAGCCATATCTTGTGGCTCTCGTCATGGATAACTCCATGACAACTGAGCAAACTCCATCTGCTGATGAAGTCCATGAAGGGTGGCTGAAGGCTCCTTAAGAAAATGTTTTTTCAAACTATTTCCAAGGTCAAGCATGAACCTTTAAGAACAGTACACAGTGAATTGTAATCATCTGTTTTAATAGTGTATATACTTGCTCAACATCTTCCGAATTCAAATATAATTCCAAACAACACAGTCACTCCCTTGAGTGATCAGCGTCCTTATGAAAAGCTCAGACAAATTATTTTGCAGGTTTTTTCAGTTTCACATTTTAAGTCAGTGCAAAAGAAGGCCAACAAAGGGTGCATTCAGCTGTGAAATGATCAGCTTTCCAAACCCAAATTCCTCATCTGTGCACCGCTTGTGATTAAGTATGCATAGTATATAGTATATTTTCTCTGTGGGCCCTTTATAACCTCGTCCCTTGTGACTTATAGTTTTGGCTTTCTTCAGCGTTTGCTGAGGAAGCTTGCTACAGAATACATAGTCAGAAGACTTTGCATTATGGAAACAACTATATAAAAAAAGGAAAAAAGATTCAGAGACAATGCTGCTTTTTTGGACAGGTAATGTGCTACCTGTAATGCTAAATACTCACTTGCTGTGCGTGTGTTTGGATGCTGTACATGTACAAAATTAGAGAGTGAAAAGAAAGGCCAACAGAAACTAGAAAACAGAAAGAGAGAGAGGACAGTCTGTCAAAAGCCAGTGACCGAGAAACACACTGTGACCACACCGCAGGACTTGTTTGTGTGTAAGTGTTGAGCGTAAGTGTGTTTGTGCAACATAACAAAAGCTGAAAGTGTAGTGACCAATTAGAAAGTAGCTCATATCTCCTTTTTAGAGTGTTTAAAATGTGCTAATGCTCATTTGTATTTTGTTGGAGATCCTGCACATTTCACATACTTGTCCTTAAATATTACAATTAACAACAATACCAGATATTAAACCAGTTTTTTCCAAACTTGTAATGAATATTTAATGCCTCAGAGAAATACTTGAGATTTGAAACTGTTTTTTTAGGGTCATATCAACCATTTTGTATTTAGTCCAAGGATAAAGAAAATATGAGGGACTGATTTTAAAGATGTGAAATTTGTCTATGTATTAAGCTACTGTAGTTACTGTGGGAATGTGAAATACTGGCGCTACCAGAAAGAAAAACTCTGGTCAACAGACAGAGAAACTCTAAACTCCCTCGAGTGACTTTCTTTTCTCTGCTCTGATTATCTCTGTCAGTGCCTAGAGGTCCATCTGCCATAAGAAACAGCAGAAAAAAACCCACAATAAAATCAGTCCTGAAACCATATTCTGACTTTTTTATGAACATGAAAGCAGACAAAGAAAAGATTTCTTCGGGGTCATGACGGTATGAGAAGTTATTTCCGGTCGAATGAGTGTGTCAGAGAAAGGAACAAATGCTTTCCTTCTCCTTCAGTGTGCTACTTGTCAATAACATTACATGATGTTCAGACACACACACAAACATACACACCAATTGTAAAACCACTCTAGTGGTCAAATGTGTGCAAATAAAGCAAGGTGAAAATTCACTTTGTGTTCAATCTGAATGCCCCTTTAGAATGTTTGCATGGTGCACAATGGTTTCCATGGTTACTGTGGCACGACAGCCTGATCCTGCCTTTTTTTTCTACGATGAGAGATGGGTCATTGCTGGGATCATTTTTACTGAGCAAGGTCCTGCTTTATGCTGGCATAGTTTAGCTTTAGAGGGCTTCGTCTGTCCTCACTAAAGCAAAATGCACGCGAGCTCACACACACACACGCACACACACACACACACACACACACACACACACACACACACTCACCTCAGTGTCATCTGCAAGTAACAGCCTGTCTACACAGAACGTTTCACTTCTCACATCTATCTGATGGAACAAATATGCTTCAGTTTTAATCAGTACAGCTGTCTTCAACAGCTGCTTCACTCAAAATTTATTTGTGTAACAGCAAGTTACAGAAGCATCTTCTGACTTGCACATTACTGCATACATTGAGTTTTGGGCTGTGAGCTCTTAGTGCACAACAGTACTGTAGTAGAATGGACCCAGTGTATACACTCACTGCAGCTGCTACTACCTGCAAACAGATTGTATTGTTGTGTGTGTGTGTGTGTAATATATATATATATATATATATATATATATATATATATATATATATGTATGTGTGTATGTATATGTATGTATATATATGTATATGTATATATATATATATATATATATATATGTATCTCCTTGCTCCTTGCGTCCAGTTTGGTGGTCTCAGAATAGCATCTCTTCTCTTTGCGGACGATGTGGTTCTGTTGGCTTCATCGGGCTGTGACCTTCAGCATGCACTGGGGCGATTTGCAGCCGAGTGTGAAGCGGCTGGGATGAGAGTCAGCACCTCCAAGTCTGAGGCCATGGTTCTCAGCTGGAAAACGGTGGACTGCCCCCTTTGGGTTGGAGGTGAGTTACTGCCCCAGACGGGGGAGTTCAAGTATCTCGGGGTCTTGTTCGCGAGTGATGGTAAGATGGAGCGTGAGATTGACAGGCGGATCGGTGCAGCATCAGCAGTAATGCGGGCGTTGTACCGGACCGTGGTGGTGAAGAGGGAGCTGAGCCGGAAGGCAAAGCTGTCGATTTACCAGTCGATCTACGTTCCAACCCTCACCTATGGTCATGAGCTTTGGGTAGTGACCGAAAGAATGAGATCGCGGATACAAGCGGCCGAAATGAGTTTCCTCCATAGGGTGGCTGGGCTGGGCCCCGGGGCAGACCCAGAACACGCTGGAGGGATTATATATCTCATCTGGCCTGGGAACGCCTTGGGGTCCCCCAGGAGGAGCTGGAAAGCGTTGCCGAGGAGAGGGACGTCTGGACAACCCTGCTTAACCTGCTGCCACCGCGACCCGGCCCCGGATAAGCGGAAGAAAATGGATGGATGGATATATCTCCTTGCCACTGTCACCTAGTGCTTGCTCATGGTGGGAATTGCTGGGTCTCTGTAAATATAAAGAGTCAGTCTAGACCTGCTCTATATGAAAAAGTGCCCTGAGATAACTTTGTTATGATATGGCGCTATATAAATAAACCTGAATTGAATTGAACTGAATTATTTAGCTGACCTCAGCATTGTGAGGTCAGCTTTATTTGCTCTCTAGTCGTTGCTTAAGTTGCTGATAGTATGTGATTGCACACATTTCATGTGTGTATGTTTGACGCACATGAGAAAGTGGTGTATAGAAGAGATTTGCACTGGTATTTAGTTTGAGGAGCGGAATTTAGATTATTTGTAAAATAGCTATACATGCTGTCATGACTCTGCTGTAAAGAATTTTGAACCAGGTTATTGGAGTTATTAAGCAGACCTGTTCAGGGCGTTATTTGTATATGAATCTGCAAAATGCCCGCATATTGCATCATGCATACTTTAATATTGTATTTGCATTATGTGTATGGCATATTGCCGTTTATGTGTTGTTGCTGGTTTTTTCTTTATGTGTATGGCATATTGGCCTTTGTGTGTTGTTGCTGGTATGCTACATTCGCCTAGAGCGGCAGAAGTACATGCGTTGGTCCTGGGCACTAGAAATGGGACAAATAAAGACTTATAAAACCTAGTGGGCAGATGATAAGCACCAAACAAAAAGGGTTAGAAAAGCAGCCAAGAAAGAATGTACAGTACAGAGCTTGATATAAATGTGAAATATGTGCTTTTTAAAATGTATGTTCATTTTTAATACCGAATTCCGAATACACAAACACAGAAAACACAAGTAATTAACGTTCTATTTTTTTCAGTGGAAGCTTTTAGCATGTTTTTTAATATAATGGTTGTTGGTTAGTTCTATAAAATCAAAGTGAACTGCATAGAGTATAACAAATAAAATGAACTCACTTGTTTGTTGATGGAGGTTCTTTGTAATTTGTAAGTAATTACAGTTTAGACGATGTCAGGTAAAGGATGAGCTGTGAAACAGAGAACACTTACTTGTTTACCAGGCAGTTGTAGAAAGGGAAAAGTTCTGTTTCTCACTTGTTACTTATGTCTATCTTTCTATGTCTCACTCATGCACCTCCCCTAGACCCCCGCTTTTGTCCCCCAAACCAGTTCATTCTGGCTACATTAGCCCCATTCTCTCTAGGCCCTCAAAATCACACAGTAGCTATCAACCCCCCACCCACACACACACCCACCCACCCACCCACATACACACACTTCATGGAGATAGAAGAACTGACTCATGTAACTGCACAGATGTGGTGTCATGAGCCAAAGCACACACAGCCCTCTGCAGCCCATTAAGTCAGACACTGGTAAAATGTTCAACCAAATCACATCTACAAATTTACTTTCAGCTGCCATTTGTTGATTCTATAGATCTACATCAGCAAATGATAAAAGCACTACCTGTACCACAGATGTAGCATTGAGAATCCCTTTTCAGCTTTCGTTCTTTCTTTGATCATTGTGTATCTTGTCTTATCAGGCAAGACTGAATCAATTCATGTCTCTGCTTTCATCTTATACCCATAATTTGGAGATGATCTACATCAATTGAGACCAAAGACATAAAAAGCAAGAATAACAGCAGAGAAAATTCAAACAAATTAACTATAAAGTTAATGCATGGTGTTAGAATTTCTTTAACTCAAATAAAAATAAAAACATAATTCCAAAACTGCTGGATGACACTTAAATACATACCACTAAAATCCAACAAAAAGCCAAAAAGGTGACACAAGTCATGATTTATTTCATAAGCTGGCAATACCCATAATAACCGTTGAACCATCAATTTACAGTGTTACAGAATATGTTGAAAAGTGAGTCCACAACAAGTTGTTGTTCTTACTGTAGATATTCCATGCTGCACAGGAGATAATATAGTTTGATTAAGTTTTTTAAATGAGCATAAGAGCAGTTGGCAATGTGTCATACTCCTGATCAAAGACACCAAAATAACCTCAGAACTAAAGCTTTCATTATTCATGAGAAATTATCTTGCACTTGTCAGTGGGAAAATGAATAGGAAAAGATTTCATAGGAATGAATGCAGCAGAATACATTATATTGCTTCTTCCCTTACTTCTCTCACTGAACCAGAATCTCAAACCAAGGCATGTAACTTTTGTTTATTTCATTGCATCACAAATGTCTACATACTGTACCAAATCTACATTAAAAACTCTGCATCACAGTCTAAGTTAGAATATGCTCTATTGCTCTAAATATTTCTTCTCACAATGTATTTGACAGCCAAAGATCAGTTTTGAAAAATTAAAACAAATGGTGTGTCACAGTCTGTCTCCCTGTCCCTCCTCTCCAGCCACATTTATGTTTTCCCAGTGTTTTTTTCTTAAATAGTCCACCAGATGCCCTAGGACTTTCCCTCCTTTCCCCATCACCTGACTGCCTCACCCAACTACACACATTTTCACTTCCCTCATCAGACTTGTGCTCATTCACCTGCTCACCTGTTTTTACTTCTCTCATCAACCACTCTTTACATATACCAGTCCATTTCCTTTGTTCCAGTGTTGGTTCATCCTGGTTTCCTTGTGTCCTGGTTGCCTTGTGTTTAGTTGCTGTCTTGCCTTGTGTATGTTCCTTTAAGCTTCAGTCACCCAGACCTGGATCTACCTGTTACCTGTCTATGTGGCACTGGGTGTTTGAAAAGACAGGAAAATATTAGCCCCCCCCCCAACATTTTTGAATTCAGTGAAAACTAAGGTCTCACAAACATGATATACGTTACATTGTCACTGGGATGTGTGTTTATTTTATTCCTGCTAAACACAACATGGTCAGTAGATGGCACTCTAAGCATTATACTACGGCATCAGTAGCTGGCGCTAGTAGAGTAGTAGAAGCCGTCAGTACGTGATGAGTGAGTTCCAGTATGCACGCAACAGAGAGCGCGTCTGACCTGCACTATATTTTCATATTTTCAACAGGTAAACTGACTCTAAACAGAACCCTGGTAGTAGACAATTGTAATATACTTGAGTAGAGTTTTAGTTAGACATGGAATTTGATCGTAGCGAAAACAAGGGGTTGCCTAGCTTCTGTGATTAAAAGAGCGGGCACTAATCAAAAAGAAGTCCGCTAGCTAAACTAAAAGACAGTCCGGTATCTTTCTGCATGAGCTAAAGATAGTTTGAATGAATAGTTATCTGTTGTAGAGATTGATGTTCGGTAATAAACTGTGTGAAATACGGCTGAATTGTGGGAACGTTTATAGCAGCGTAGTTTAGTAGTGGGTGTCAAGCAGAAAGGAGAGCTAACGGGTATATGCTAACGCTAATCGCTGCTAGCATGTTAATGTTACAGCCCATGTTATTCCTTTGATATCCGTCACAGTCATTGGGTTAAAAATGGTGTTTGAAGGCATGACGTTTTCAAAATAAGAGCTCACACAATATTCACTGTTTATGCTTTTATTGTAATTCCTGTAAGTACACTAGGAAAGAGAATTACAATGACTGATGTTTGTGTTATAGAATACTGTTAATTTAGATGTTAATTCATGCAAGTATAATTCAAACAGGTTTAGAAGTTCATATTATGATACAAACAGTGTTGAATACTTACCTGTGTTTTCATGTAAACTAAGGTTGTCTATTGCTTACCTGTCTATACCTGTGAAAAGAGTTCACATGAGTATTGGTAGTAATGTGTGTTTATGGCATTTTGTATGAGTTGTCAATGGCATTTAAAGGTTTATTATTATTAGTTATATTTGCCTATGGTGTAGAAGAATAAGGCACTCAGTAGCTGGCGCCAGTAGAGTAGTAGAAGCCGTCAGTACGTGATGAGTGAGTTCCAGTATGCACGCAACAGAGAGCGCTTCTGACCTGCACTATTTTTTCATATTTTCAACAGAAATTAAATGTGTCGCACCAGAGTGAGCTTCGCATCATTCTTGCATGTGTAACATCTACCTGCCTGCCTGTGTGCCTACTTATACCTGCATGCAAGCTCGTTATTTACAAATAAATCATTTAACTCCATCAGTCTCCCTGTTTTGTCTGCATTTGGGACCTTTCTCTGCTGCCTGCACTTCCCACTGTGACATGGTGAAGGGATTCTGAAAATGCTATTGGTGCAAAAATGCTAAGTATATATTGTAAGTATTTCCTTACTTATTTTAATTATTGCAGTGACAGGACTGGAACAACACATACAATTTTCTGCATAAATAAAATCTTTGTTCAATGAGATTATCCAGCATTGTTCGGTGTGAAACCACGGATTGTACTTCTCTTCAAAATAAGAAAAAACAAAAACGAGAGAAAAGAAGAAAAGGACCGGTTTCTCTGGCCCCTGAAGTTTAAAAACATTGACAATTGCCAGGGTGAGGCAGGTGATTGGTTTGCCACCTACTTTCAGATTCCCATCTGGAAGGGTCCAAGGTGGTTCCTAAGGTAATTCTGTATCCTCCCCTTCAGGATCTCGCTGGCCCCTCGCACCTTCACCAGGTGCATGGACGCAGTTCTTAGGCCCCTGCAATGAGAAGGACTCAGAATTCTAAATTATCGCGACGATTGGCTGGTATCTGCCCAACAGAAGAGCAGGTTCGCCACCATGTGGTCCACCTCCTCCTTCAGCACATTCAGGACCTAGGTCTTCACCTCAACCAGGAGAAGAGCAGGTTGGTGCCATGTCAAGTCACACAATTTCTGGGCATAGTTATAGACTCCAGGACCGCCACTGTGTCTCTTACCCAGGAAAGGCAGGAGGCTTTCAGTGCATGCCTGGCACATTTCTGTTGCCAACTAGTCTCGTCAGACGCGTTCCTGGTAGGCTGGGGTGCGGTGCATGAGGGAACAGGAATTGGGGACCTCTGGAGCAGTAGGTGGGCTTCCCAGCATATCAATGTGCTAGAGTTGAAAGCGGCCCAACTCGCTCTACAGAAATTCCTGCCACACCTGCAAGGGTGCCATGTGCTGCTGAGGATGGACAGCACTGCTGCAGCAGCTTACATCAACAGGCAAGGAGGCCTTGGCTCCCCTCAACTTTGCAGACTTGCGCACGAGCTGTGGGCATGGGCATCTCCACGTCTTCTA
The DNA here is from genome assembly GCA_005408345.1 of Macquaria australasica. Taxonomy (NCBI): domain Eukaryota; kingdom Metazoa; phylum Chordata; class Actinopteri; order Centrarchiformes; family Percichthyidae; genus Macquaria; species Macquaria australasica. The sequence goes on along the minus strand of SEMN01000399.1, from coordinate 43,268 downwards.
TCCCTCACAGAAAGACCATTGAGAAAGGGATCGGAGAGGGCGACCTGGTTCCACCCGCTCTCAGCAGCCAGCATGCGGAACTCGATGGCATAATCCAAAACCCTCCTTCTCCCCTGACGCAGGGCCATGAGGGATCGAGAAACCTCCCAGATAGGAGTAACGGTCTGAAAGATATGGAGGAGGGTCTCACGGAACCGGGGCAGAGAGTTACAGATGGCTGACCTGCGATTCCACTTAGCTGTGGCCCATGCCTCCGCGCGACCATACAGGTGAGAGATGAGGTAGGCAACTTTAGCCCGGTCGGAGGGAAAGGAGGAAGCCTAGAACTCGAAATGGAGCTCACACTGGGCCAGGAACAGGCGACAATCTCCAGAGTCCCTGGAGAACCGCTCAGGACTGGAAAGCTGAACGTGGGGATGCAGGGTGGAGGATGCTGAGGGTGGAGAATCAGCTGGGCTGCCTGCAAATGGACTGGTGCGGATCTCGCTGGTGGCTGAGGGAGCCTGTTGTCTCTGTAGCTGATCCATGAGGAAGCTCATCTGCGAGCCAAATGCTGACAGCACGCTCTCCTGCCGATCTGCCATTTCCTTCATTTCCTGGCGGAGAACACTCAGCTGTTCCTCCTGTCGGTGAATATGTTGTCCCTGTGCTTGGAGAGCAGCGCGGAGTGGATCAGAGTCTGCAGAGTCCATGTTGTGGCCAGATAATACTGTCAGACACGCAGAGAGGTTGGACCCACAGAGCAGACTCGACTCGAGTAAAAAGAGTCTTTAATCCTTAAGACAAGGTACAATGTCACAGAGCGAAGATATCCAAAGGGTAAGGCAAGGCGAGTAGTCGTAACACTAAAACTGGTCATACACAAGCAACACGGGGAACACGAGTAACGTGGGATAACAACACACGAGGTGAAGATTAAATGGCAAAGGGGAGGGGAGAGACACTGGGTATATATAGGGCAAGGTAAGTAGACAATGAGACACAGGTGAAACACATGAGGCTGATTAGGACCGGCGGGAAACTTGACAGGAACAAGAGGATGAGACTAAACACTACCAAAATAAAACAGGAAGCAACTCAAAAACACAGACTAACGGAACCGATCATAACAAACGTATGTATTTTCTTTTTCTGTGATGATTGACCCAACTCTGTTCGTATGTATGTTAAGAATCAAACTAACTATGGGAACAGATACAACTTTATTAGCAGTATAGATGTTGTGCTTTTTCTAGTTAAGTAGGAAAATTATTATTTAGATTATGATTAACAATGTTTTGAAACACGAATTATGTGTAAACCATATGCTTATTAGATGCCTTAATGCGAACCTTGTTACATACAATTATGTGGTATAATGGCTATTGATTTGACTATAGTGATGGAAGTATGTGACTGCTGCGTGGTGCGTATCAAATTAGAGTCTTATGAAGTAGGATTGGCTAGAAGAAACCACGTTTTTCCTCAGAACAACGAAAAGGGCTATAACCACTGGAAAACTGTGTTCAGGGTATGTAGCTCCAGAAAATATGTTTATTGTTTATAAACAATAAATGCATTTAGCATTAAAAAACAAAAAAAAAACAAAATCCCAACTCAGTGGATTCAGCATTTACACACACAAGTCAAGTTTATTAATAAAGCACATTTAAAAACAACAGCAGTTGACCAAAGTGCTGTACAATCAAAGTAGCAAAACCCCATAAAACACAATAAAAACATAAGTACAAAAGACAATAAAATGAAAAATTAAAAGAGCAACTCTCATACTAAATTAAAAGCCAAGGAATAAATGTGTTTTAAGACGAGATTTAAAAATAGGCAATGTAGGGGCCAGCCTGACATGCAGAGGCAACTCGTTCCAAAGTTTGGGGGCTACAACTGTAAAAGCCCGATCTCCCCTGTGCTTCAACCTTGATCTTGGCACAACCAGAAGGAGTTGGTCAGCGGACCTGAGTGACCTTGATGGGACATGTGGGTGCAGAAGGTCAGAGAGATAGGTTGATGGGACATGTGGGTGCAGCTAGCCCATTTAATTATTTATAGGCAAACAATAAAATCTTAAAATCAATCCTAAAAACTTACAGGGAGCCAGTGAAGGGAGGCCAGTACGGGGGAAATGTGCTCTCGTTTGCGTGTTCCTGTTAAAAGACGAGCTGCAGCATTCTGGACCAACTGCAAGCGTGATAGGGAGGCCTGGCTAACACCAACATAAAGTGCATTACAGTAGTCAAGTCGGGACGAGATAAAAGCATGTTTAACCCTCTCAAAATCATTAAACGATAAAAAGGGTTTGACCTTAGAGCCTCAGTTGGAAAAAGCTAGATTTGATCACAGAGTTGATCTGTTTGTCCAATTTAAAATCACTGTCCATTAGCACACCCAAATTTGGGTTTAACGTATAGTTCCAGAGAACACAGGTCCATATGAGGGACGTCACAGGCACCACTGGGTTCCAGTATCAAGACTTCAGTTTTAGTCTCATTGAAGTTTAAAAAGTTCATGGCCATCCAGACTTTGATGTCCTTGAGACAGTCCAACAATGATTTTAAAGAATTTGAATCATTCCATTTCAAAGGCAGGTATATTTGAGTGTCATCTGCATAAGATGCCATATTTTCTGAGAACAGACCCTAAGGGGAACATGTAAAGAGAAAATAGGATCGGCCCAAGAATAGAACCCTGAGGGACTCCACAAGGAAGAGGTTTTGAGGAGGACACAGAGTCACCAAGGCTGACAGAAAAACTTCTGTCAGACAAGTAAGACCTGAACCACTCCAGAGCAATACCTTTAATGCCGACACAATGCTCAAGGCGAGAGATGAGGATACTATGGTCTATTGTATCGAATGCAGCCGTGAGATCTAAAAGCATAAGAATGGCAGAATCCCCAGAGTCAGTAGCTAATAAAAGATCATTAAAAACTTTTAAAAGTGCAGATTCAGTGCTATGAAGGGCTTTAAAACCAGACTGGAACACCTCAAGAATGCTATGTATGTCTAAAAAAGATTGCAATTGTATAAGTACAACTTTTTCCAAAACTTTTGAAAGAAACGGGAGTTTGGAAATTGGTCTGTAGTTGGAGAAGACTGAGGTGTCCAGATTGGATTTTTTGATCAGTGGTGGCACTACTGCATGTTTAAAAGTAGCTGGAACAACACCTGAGGCAAGACTGCTGTTCATAATTTTTTGGATGCTTGGTCCAACAGTTTCAAAAATGCCTTTAAAAGTCGAGAGGGGACAACATCTGTGGGGCAAGCTGAAGGTTTCATATGACCAATAATGTCCTTTAGAAGAGACAGAGACACAGGCTCAAACTGGTTAAAGACAGCCGAGCAAGTGACAGTGATGGACGGGTCATAAGAAGGAGGTGCGATATGTTCTCTAATGTTCACAATCTGTTTCAAAGGAAACATCAAGACAAGCAGATTGGGGGGGGTATTGAGAACGGCATTAATGGTGCTAAAGAGAACATAATGTTTGTGACAGTATTTAAAATAATATCAGACAAATATTTCGTTTTTTCAGTTTTGACACTTTTCTGATATCTGCACCAGGTGTCCGTTAAAATGTCAAGAGACACCTACAACTTGTCCTTTTTCCACCTTCGTTCAGCTCTCCTGCATTCTCGTCTGACAGCACGAGTAGTGTCATTCAACCATGGCTCAGATTTAGCTTTGTAAGGCATGATTTTAAATGGAGCAACAATATCCAGGATGTTTTGGCAGGTGGAATAAAATAGTGAGGTCAACTCCTCAGTGTTAAAACAAAGGGGAGATCGTGAGTGAGTCCCAACATTATTTAAAGCAGTGGAGAAATGTACAGCAGTGGAAGGGTCAATCATACGATGACAACGAGCAGGAGCACAAGGTTTAGTGATATGACAGGGAAGAGAGATCTCAAATAAGACAGGCATGTGGTCGGAGAAAACTGCATCACATACTTCAATGTTAAAAATGGGTAAACCACATGATAAAACAAGATCTAGTGTGTGCCCATGCTTTTGTGTTTGACCTGTCACAGACTGAACAAGATTAAAAGAGTCAATAAGATTTAAAAAGTCTTTAACCAGCGGCTTAGTGGGACAGCAGACATGGATATTAAAATCTCCGACGATTAAAACCCTGTCATATTTTGGCATAATTCCAGCCAAGAAATCAGAAAAGTCATTGATAAAGTGCTTGTTATATTTAGGTGGTCAGTATATCACGGCACACAGTACCGGCTGAGATCGATGCAACTCGAACATATTCAGTTCAAAGCTGGAGTAGAAATCTGACGACAGCTGCCTACAGTTAAAACTTTTCTTAAAAACAGTGGCTACTCCTCCTCCACTTCCAGTAGTCCTCGGGGAGCTAAAATATGTACAATCCAGAGGTAAAACTTCTGAAAATGACACTCAGCCAGGTTTCAGTCACACACAGGAAATACAGTCTACGGGAATTGAAGAAGTCATTCAGAATGAATGTCTTATTTGCTAGTGATCTAGCATTAACCAGGGCTGTCCTGGTTGAAGCCGGGCCGTTTGCCGTCCGGGGTGCCCGACCCAGCGGCCGAAGGCTTCCGTGGTTTACCCCACCTCTGCGGAGACGAGGTGAGCGAAGGAGGGGGGTCTGGATCTCCTCAACCGGGCCGACAACATGTACCAGCCAGGTGTATACAGGATTCAGAGAGTGCCAGCGAACAAATGATCCGATCCATATTCAGCCATAAAACCACGGGGATTAGTCCCAGGAGATAGCGCCAGAAAGGATTTCATTTTCACCAACAGACCGCTGCGTTTACCCCAGCGTCTGTGAGGCCTCCTCCGGGGTAGTGGAGCCATAGCGTGGCGGAGGTGAGCAGGTATTCCCGACAGGATCGGGGGAAGATGAGTTTTCTGTCCACCCAGGTCATACTTAACAAGTTTTTCAGTAGCAAGCCTTATATTAAAGAGTGCTTGGCGATCATAAACCAGTAGAGAGTCAGCATCTTTTATGACAAATAACAGAAGTAACACAAGCATAAACAGAGCTGGCAGACGGCAGGCCACACACACTGGCGCCTTCATGTCACAACAACACATCCACAGACAGAGAAAGACAGAAAACTGCAAAAAGGACAAAGAAAATGTAAATGAAAAGCACATTACAGTACAATGGAACTGCAAAATCAAATTTATCAAGTGATTCATTCGGCATCACGTCTTTGTGCTGGGTCAGGCCAGAGGACTTCTACATCGCAGGCAATGTTCTCCCTAGCCAGGCAATGGGGGAAAAAACCCTCTGGTGTGCCGGATCCAACCTTGGCAAGACTCCACACCTACTACACAAAGCTCGTGACCATAGGTGAGGGTTGGAACATAGATTAAATGGTAAATTGAAAGCTCTGCCTGTCGGCTTAACTCCCTCTTCACCACAACGGGCCATCTCATAGCAATGGCCCTGGTAGACCATACTCCTTCTACAGATACTGAGAATGGTCTCACATGAGAAATTTAAAGAGAACTGCAGGACATTTGTCAGTTTATACTGGTGGCTTCAGGTTGTATAAATATGGTGACATTTACAGGAATTCACAATAAGTGCAACCATTTGAATCTTAGAAGAAACTTTGATTTCTGAACTAGCTTTGTAGGAACATGATAATGTGTTTGCAGGAAGAAACAGAAATAATTCAATGCTTAACTCACTTTGCTAGTGTGTAATCCCATATCTATGAAAACATAAAAGAAACGAGTTGATCTCAAATATACTGCCATTTTTATTATCTTCATATTTATCTCAAAAACAAATTATACAAATATCAAAGAGAAAGAAAATTTTAAAACAAATGCAGGAATAGAAAGACAGAAAAGAAATTGAACTAGTTCACCAAAAAAACAATGTCATAAACATGAGAGAATAAAGCCTAGATTGGCCACAGATGTAAATTTTAAAAAAGATCTAACCTGCTATACATCACTGCGATGCAGTACATAAGTTTATTTAAGAGTTTATTGTCAATGCAAAGCTAATCTGAAGTCATCAACACATTTCAAATGCTAAAGTTCACAGGCAAAACAAAATATTAAAAAATCGGTGAAGCTAGTTTGAGACTTGACTTTTTGGTTTGCCAATTATTTCAGCAGCAGCTGTGCTGAATCAAAGTCAGAGTATATTCTAATAATTTACTGTAAGTAAAGTTTAGACAGAAATCATTAAACCCTCAAAAATCCTGGAAACTTTTTTCCTTAACTATGATTGAAAATGGGTTGGTGGTTAGTTCACTTGCTGCACAGTATTTTGCTTTTCATCATGTGCAGATCTTCATTTTGCAACTTACACTCTAGTAGTTGGCTCCAAATACAGAGAAAAGGTCTGAAGGCCCAGCTGGTTGCTCCCAGTTCAAATCTCTGTGTATTCTTGTCGCCCTGCTGGACAAAATACTGGTCATACACTTGGAATGACCTAGATTTTATGTTCAGTGATGAGATATTCATTTTAAAATCTCTTTGGTAAACCTGCATAAATTAGTTATGTCATAAAAAATTGGCTGCCAGTTGTGTGGCAATGCAAACAAAAAACCATCCATCCATTCATTCATCCATTAACTATTCCAACTTATCTATAGAGGGTCGCGGGCTGGAGCCAATCCCTGCTGACATTGGGCGAGATGAAAGACATTTCTGAAAAATGTATCTCTTAAAGAAAATATCATCAATTCCAGACCATGTGTGACCTGCCATTACAAGCAGAAAGACAGCAAAACCTGCAAAATGCATGCATTTTTCCTGAATTAAAGACTGAGGCGAAGCTGCAGCAGACTTACAAATCATATGCAGAGATACTACAGTAGGCTTTGTCAGGTTTATATGTGAAACATCTTTACACATGGAAAAACCATAGTCTTGTAATGAGTGGTGACTGGTTTCCTGTGGTGCATTAACATCCCAGTTGTGAGTCTTATCCTGGTTTTGATCATATTCAGGATATGATGTTCACATGGAATATGAGAAACCTTGGCTTTATATAGACATGATTCTAACAGGATCCAGGTTTCTGACAGTGAGGGCTCATCAGGTTTGTATTGTATCTGTAGTTGCAGCCCATGTTTCCACTGTTATTGTCTCTTGTTACTTGCTGTAATTTATAAATGAAGGAAGAAATTTGTCTCTGCTCAGTTGGTGTTCAGATTTTGCACCACACTGTGTAGATCCAGGTGTGTCTGAGTTCTCCTCCTTTTCTTAAAATGTGGCACAACTAAATATTATAATCATACATGATTTGAGACTTGATATACTTAAAAACAATCTTGATTAAAAAAAAGAAAATTAAATGTTCATAATTTATCTAAAGCACACATACACCCATTTGATAATTTGACATTACTGTGCTCTAATAGAAACCCCCTCCCCCACAGTCACAAAAAAAAGTAATCACATTAAGATTTTGTCAGTTGATGGTCTTCATTGGCCATGAATGTGCACTTTCACAGCACAATATGATCATGTGAACTTCCAAGTTAAATACCTCTGCTGATAAATGATTTAAATACTGCTTCTATCATGATCTAATGATTTGATTAAAACATTTTGGACGCTTAAATGGAGTGTAAAGTCATCTCAGCCCAGAAACTCACCTCAGACATTCAGTCCTACACTACAGGCACCAGTAGAGAAGTACAGCAGGGTCACAACATAACTGATGATGGCATTTATGGTCAGTGAAATGATCACAGAGCTTCATTCCAACTAACAAACAGGAGAGACACTATTCAGGGCTCATGGATGGTAGTAGCTTGGTTGCTCTGTCCAACACTGTCCAAACAAGATCTTTTGACTACTAGATTGTCATGAAACCTGATACTGATATTCATGAATACTTCTATCTATCTACTCTACTATCCCCTACATTAACACCATCATGTCATCAATTTTTAACACTTTGGTCAAATTAGCTATGGATATTCATGGTCCCAAGATGATGCATCCTAATGGTTTTGATCCCCTGACCTGAAAGACGTTTCTTTCACCACTGAGCTAATATTTCTCCCCAGAGGTTTTCCTTGTTGGACATTCAATGAACTTTCATCTAGTGTCGTCTTCAGACCAAAATGTCAACACTGCACACATAAGATTTTTCATAATCTCACCCCAAAGAAAAACGTTAGATCTTACATTTAAATCCTGCAATGTGTATTACACACCTTACCAAAATGTAACTACGGTAATTGGGCTTTACAGTTTTAGTCTCGTTTGATTTTTGCTTCATGGATGTATGAAATAAACTAAATTTCCTTTTTCAACAATGACATTAACATTCTGACAGTGAGTGAGACAATCTGACCCCACAAAACATTGCATTATCACTCATTTATGATAAATGGTCACTTTTAGTGACAACTGAGTCCTCTGAATTTGTTTGATATGAAAGTGTTTTGAAGTCTGTCTGTCTGTCCAAGTCAACTCAAACCCAAATTACGATTCAAAGTCAGAAACAAGATCCTGATCATCCCAAAGCTGTTTCTATTTTATTGACTTCACTAACACTTTTTATTATTGAGTTACTCAAAATAAAAAGGAATGACTTAATGAACATCTTTTAATCTTCACCCTCATTAACATAGGCTTCAACCCTCAGTGTAACTGTCATTACCATCATCATTTCCATCATTATTATCACTGCCATAATCATTATTAAATGCATCTTGCGATCAGATTTGGCACAGCTTCACTCTGTCTGCATTCTGTGCTTTCAAAGAAGGACACATGTCAGCAGTAAACTGGAATCTTTTACCAGTTCTTCCGTTACACAGGCCTAAATTAGCTGCTGTCAGTCTCATGAAGATGAGGAAGAAGACAGTATTTTCTTCATCCATGTCCTGTTCATAAAGAGTTCAAGAGTTTCAGACAGCTGTTTCCTGGTCCTCTCTCTGTATCATCTGGTAATGCTGTCTGTTCTCCAGGTAGGCCGCCAGTTCAGTATCATGAGCCTTCTCAGCCCTGTTCTTAGGAGTATCACCCTGATAAAGAGAAACAAAAAATGACAGAAAATCAGATTATTTTTCTTATTTCAACAGTTTGTCCTTTCTTTTCAATCCACTAGTGGCTAAACACTTACAGTCCACATTAACATTAATGTGACATTAGCTATGTCAACAGCTACAGGCCAGGTTGTCATGAAATCCCCTTTCAGTGTCTGTGTCTATTATGGTGCTTTTGCTATGGCAATTCACTACAGAAGCTGTGTTCACATTGTTGTGCATTTTTTAGTTCATAGTCACTTAGTTACAGATGTGTACAGTTGATTACATGGATTTCTGAATGCCGTGTTCACTTTTTAAAATTCCTTCAATAAGTCAGGACAACATCAGTGTATCTGGACTAACCTGTGGTAAAACTGTCATTGCTTTGGTACAAATGCATTCAATGACATTCATCTTTTAAAATATAATTGTTTTCTCACTCAAACTCTTTAAAACTGTGCATTTACAGTCTATGTTGCACATGTTTACATCTATTTTGAAAACTTTAACTCAAGTCAAAACAAAATCAATTGGTCAGAACATCTTCCTACATCTAAATGTAAAAGAAAAAATGAAAACAGCTGATTCCCATTTTAGCTGAAGACCTACCCAGGTGTATTGAAATAGAGGACATGAGGTGTGATGTGGATGAGGACTTGTGGCAGAAGACAGGGTTCACTAGCACTACTATATACTGTATCTATATCTGTATAAAGTGGTAGCCAAGTGATGGCCCAGCACAGGAGGGCCAACTCATCAGGCAAGACTCAGCAGTCTACCTAGATCTAAAGAATCAGGGACACTCCTATGTGGCCAGCAAATTATGCTGTTTTTCGATACAGGTTTTCGATATATGCACAGTGAGCTGAGCTGTGAACAACCACAGACACTGCCATGCTGGAAAGCCACAAGCCATGCTGGAAAGGTGCAAGTGTTTTTCCACAGCACGGCAAGGTAAAATAAGTTGTTTACTTTGATAAAGTGTTGGAGGTGTACTTGTTTGCACAAAACACAATAGAGCCTGTTGTCTGCATCTCTTCATCTAACAGCTCACAGTGGTTGCTTCTGCTTGTACTACTCCTCCCTGCAATATGTAAAACTGATTTGACCAATAGCACAGAATATATCCATATCTGCACGAGGCAGTCAAATTTACACACCAGATAGTGTATCTCATTATCTAATGGGCAGAGTTTGCTGAGCACGTCCATGCTCCTCAAGATAACCCATTGGGATTTTAATGAACCTGTGGTCTTTCTTCTTGTGCCACCATCACCCTTAACACAGTCAGATCTCTGGTACTGGAAGACTCTAACAACAGCAAAATCACCAGTATTTTGTCATTCTAACACTTTTGCACTGGGAGCTCTGATGAACACTGGGCTTTAGACTTTGTTAAAGACAAAATAGGATTTTGTTAGAGTCTTATTCCCACATGCCACAATGATCAGCTTCTCCTCTCCTCTATGCTGGAGAGACTGGTGTTTCATGCCTGTGTTGATGAGTTTTGCATTTCACATTTCTCTATAATTGAAAAGTGGTGGTGTTGTTAAAGTAGCATTCTCTCCAACTGATAAAAATGAGATAATGAGAAACAACTGAATTCTAAATGAAATAAACAACATGTGTCCTTGAGAGGACACACACACACACACACACACACACACACACAACACATATATTCTGAGTGATTGTTTATGGGGGAGGGGCCATTATGCTGAATCACTTCCAGAGTTTTGAACAGACTCTAATTAGTTGAGTTCAGTGTGTGTGTGTGTGTGTGTGCGCGCGCGCATTTGTCTTTGGGGGGCTGAGTGAGTGAGCGAGAGAGCGAGACTCTAAGTAGTGAGTGCAGAGAGATGTAGAGATAAAACAGAGTACTTTATAGTGAATGTCAAAATCATAGTCTTCTCTTCTCAAGTCATTTGTCTCTCTTTCCATTCATTGTGCTCTCTCGCTGTCTGTCTCTGTCTCACACTCTCTCCATTCTTTCCTCTCTCTCTCTGTATCTAGGTCATTGCTGAGTCCAGCCAGTTAGGAGTTTTTTTCTACACAGTTGAAACCTCCGTGGAAAACTGAACAAAAATGAAAGAAGATGCATATTTGAGGCGCACACAAATGGTAGACTTCACCAGAATACCCAAGCTTTGCTTACATGTAAACAAGTCTAAAGTGCTATTTTCCAAGCTGTGATTTTGCCAACCAGCGGTCACTATGTATATCATGGTTCCAAGAGAAATGGTCATGCTGAAGTTTATTCACAGTGCAAGGTTCTTTGTCGTGTTTATTTGTATAGTCCACTATCATACACAGTTATCGTACACATAATGGATCCATATCCGCAATGGTTCTTGACCCAGCCCAAAGAAAGAAAAGTTCTCCATAAAAACGTAATTTAAGAAAATGGGAAATTCATACCTTTCCTACGGCTGCAATAGGAGCTGTAGTAGGTAAATAGTTCCAGAAATATAATTACTGCAATAAATGGATAAATATGCCTAATAATTGTCCAGTATCCATATAATGAATTCAATATAAGTATATACTATATATGAAGGAATTACCTCCCACTTTGCTTTACTAGTAACTGAGCGCTTCATCTCCCACTTTGTAGCATCTCTCCACATCCGGGCAATGACTCAGACCAGCTTAGGTAAACTACTGAACTTACTCTCTTCAACAAGTCGCTAAACTACTCCTTTTTGGTCTAGTGGTGTAAGCTTCACCTTGGATTCAACCAATCTGACCTAGATACCTTGCTCTGTCTCCCACCTGAAGTACACCATGGCACCTCAGCTCTTGTCACTTCCATTAGAAAATGTTATCAGCCAAGGTTTTCCAACCCAGCCAGCTGGTGTGAGGCTTCTGTGGAAGGTGATTTGTCACATACTCATCAAACAGTTTGATTGCTTCCTCCCTGAGGCCCTCAGAAAGTGGTTTGTCTATGACATGGCTCCTTTCAGCTTAGTAGGTGTGATTATCCATATAATGAGTTCAATATAAGTATATACTATAAATGAAGGAATTACCTCCCACTTTGCTTTACTTAGTAGGTGTGATCAGGCCGATTGGGTCATAGAGGCCAGCTACTTGGCTTATTATTTCTCTCCTGGTTAGGGGGTCAGGACTCTTTTCTCTCACTTCTTCTCAAATTAGGTCTTGGCCTACTCTCATTTTCTTCCTCCTCTTTGAGAAATTGATTGAGGTCATCACATATAGCTTGTCCTCTTCCACCAGGTATCCATAGTGTCTTCTTCCCTCATTTGATTTGGGAGTAAAAATACTCCTTGTCCTGGCACATGCTTCTGCCTCCCACTTTGCCCTAACCAGACTGGACCCATGGTTTGAGGAAAAATCCACCAGCTTTTAGAAATCCTTCAACTTCGTTTGTGCTCTCGTCCAGCCTTTTTAGGTCATTATGGGATGTCAGGATATCATCCAAGTAGCTATCCTCCTCTAGGACTCTATGCTCCTCCTCTAAGTAGGTAAACATTGGTAACCTTGCCGTCTCTCGCATAGCCAACTATGCTATGAACCCTGCTGGTTGATCACCAATGCTGACTCTGGTAACATTGGTGATCGCCGATTTTCTCATCTTGAGTGTCTCTCCAGAGGAATCTGTGAAGGTGCATCTCCCGGTCTTCCAGCCACAAAGAATTGTACATCTTCCTGATGTCACACAGAGCTGCATCCACTCCTCTCCTGAACCTGAGTAAAACTGCTCGGATTGGGTTAAGGACATCAGGCCCTTTCAGCAGGAGATTGTTCATACTCAGTCCCTTAAACTTTTGGCTGCTATTCCATACTGGTGTTGTCACGGAGTGGGGGTTTGGTGCTACCAAGTGGCTCACATACCACACTGGTCCTTTCCAGCTGTTTATTATCTCCTTGGTGAGTTTTCTTGATGCTCCCCTTTCCACCATTTCATGTACCTGAGCTGTGTAAGCGGCCTGCCACTCAGGCTCCCTCTTGATCTGTTTTTCTGTCCTCAGGAAAGTGGCTTCCACTCCACTCCTGTTATTGGGAAGAGAGGTTGGGTCTTCAGTCCAAGGAAATTTTGTGTCCCAGTGTGAAGCATTACTGTGGGCATCCACTTTTACATAGCTGAGTCCTTGATTTGTAATTTCAAGCTCTTTCTCCTCAATCAATGTCATTTCCTTCCCTCCTGGTTGACAATTACTGCAGCGACATCCCCCTACACTTCGGTTCACAGGCTGCTCCAATACTGTCCCATTTCCACCATTCCAGAAACTCTACCAGCACCTGTACTCTTGATCTCAACCTGAATCTCTCGTGTCTCGATGATCTCTTCATACTTCACTGCAGCTGTTCTCATGGAGCGAGCAAAGAGTGTTAGCAAACAAGTTTGTGAGCTCTTTCTGTACCTCTTGACTTTCACTCTGAGTAGATATCTTTGGTGTTAACCTTCATAGACATTCCTCTGACTCCATGGACGACTAAAGTAATCTTTTCACCCCTGAGCTTCAATCTCTTGATGGCTCTGTGGGTGATGTAGTTGGTATCTAATGCTATCAGGGTTCCAATTTTCTGTCCTGCATTGGCAGTGACTTCTAGTAGCATGATAGTAACTGTTGGCTATTAGTCCAAACTGATCTTTTCCAAAAAAGTCATGTTGGTAAAAGCCTTCTTGCATTTTTCTGCCATTTCTGGGGAGAGTTCAGCTATGAATTTTTCTTGTTCCTCTATAAGCTTATGTCTTTTCCTGCCGTCTTTTCCACCTTTGTCTTCCTTGTCTCTCTCCTGGATTCTCCCTTTGGACAGAGAAAGAAATGGTGATCTGAGGCGCTCCCCTTCCTCAAGTCTCTGTTTCTGCACACTTCTGTTTCACACTTCTTCATGACATCCCAAGCATCTTTTACATGCTCCCAGCTTCTTTAAAGCTTTCAGCTTAGTTTCTCTAGATGGCATTGTCCTGGCCTCCAGCACCACCATAAGGAATCTTGGAGTTATCTTTGATCAGGATATGTCCTCCCACATAAAGCAAACCTCTAGGACTGCCTTTTTCACCTACATAACATTGCAAAAATCAGGCACATCCTGTCTCAAAAAGATGCAGAAAAACTAGTCCATGCATTTGTTATGTCTAGACTGGATTATTGCAACTCCCTATTATCAGGCTGCCCCAATAAGTCCCTTAAGACTCTTCAGTTTATCCAGAATACTGCGGCACGTTTACTGACAAGAACCAGGAAAAGAGATCATATTTATCCCATACTGTATTAGCTTCTCTACACTGGCTCCCTGTAAAATCCAGAAGAGAATTTAAAATCCTTCTCCTCACCTACAAAGCCCTTAATGGTCAGGCACCATCATATCTTAAAGAGCTCATAGTACCCTATTATCCCACTAGAGCACATAGAATGGGAGCCAGAGGCTTCAGCTATCAAGCTCCTCTCCTTTGGAACCAGCTCCTAGTTTGTCTACGGGAGGCAGACACCCTCCTCACATTTAAGAGTAGGCTTAAGACTTTCCTCTTTGATAAAGCTTATAGTAGGGCTGGCTTAGGTGAGCCCTGAGCCACCCCTTAGCTATGCTGCTATAGGCCTAGACTGCCGGGGGACTTCCTATGATGCACTGAGCTCCTCTCTCCTCCTCCCCCTCTGTACACACTCTTATCCCATTAATGCTTGTTACTAACTCGACTTCTTCCCCTTCCCATAGTTGTGTGCTTTCTCTCCTCTCTCTCTGTCCTTCTGGTGCTTTCTGCAGGTATTTCTGCCTCCGGAGCTGTAGAGTCTGGATCTATGGTTGCAGGCCACCTGCTGCCTCCATGTTCCTGCTCAACAGCCATTGCTGCCATTATTGTTATTGGTGTTATTATTAGTATTACTATTATTATATTGCTATTAGTATTATTTTTATTAATATTAACATCAATACCTACTACTACTATTACTTTACATCTCTATGTGGAACTGTACTGTACCGTACTAGCGTATGTTCTCTTTCCTCCTGCTCTTGCTCTCTCCCTCTCTCTCTCTCACTTGCTCTCGCTCTCTCTCTCTCTCTCTCTCTCTCTCTCAACCCAACCAGTCGAGGCAGATGACCGCCCACCCAGATCCTGGTTCTGCTCGAGGTTTCTACCTGTTAAAAGGGAGTTTTTCCTTGCCACTGTCACCTAGTGCTTGCTCATGGTGGGAATTGTTTGGTCTCTGTAAATATACAGAGTCGGTCTAGACCTGCTCTATATGAAAAAATGCCCTGAGATAACTTTGTTATGATATGGCGCTATATAAATAAAACTGAATTGAACTTTTCAATCAGCTTCAGTTCCTTGAATCACTTGCAACATAACATTTTAGGTTGGTTTGAACTATCCTGACCTCATCTAATCTTGTTTCAGTCATTAATTGTTTTCTCCAGGTCAGCCTCCTGTTGCTTGTCAAGCTCTGCTTCTTCACCATTAGCTGTATTGGCTTCAATGTCTACTAGCAGACCAGCTCTGTATTCATCATTTGCTTCGCTTCCTAGCCTCAGAGGTGAGCAGCTTTCTTGCTTTACTGTTTTCCCAAAAGCTTTCTCTGCCATTTTGTGAAGATTTAGTAAATACAGTCAATATAGTTTAAGTATAGCTTTCCCCTCTGCGTCAACAGCTTTTCTTCTGACTTTCATCAGGCCTTTAATCCTTTTGTCTTCGCTATCACGTGGTGGTTATCAACTGTCAAGTTATACAAGGTTTTGTTCAGCTCCTGCCCAAACTTGAAAATGGCCTAGTTAACTTCAAAGGACGCACAGGACAACTCACTCTTCTTTTCCTCTTTTTATTTTCAATCCACTTCCACTTTGCTTTGTTTACTTTGTTACAGTCCAGTTTTGTTTTTAGTAAAAGTAATAAGAGCACTTAATAAAGTTAATGACATTGGTAGTAGAGTTAGTCAGGTTGATAACTTAAAGAAAACAAAGGGAAAATGTACACAGATGCTTTTAAACCAGACATCCGCTCTTTAAATTAGACATTTTCTTATTTACCTATTGCCTAGAAATATGTAATTACAGTATCTCCATTTAATCAAAATTAATTTTGTAAACTGTCTGTCTGCAGCATTGTGCTTAAACAATATTTTACACAACACTCATAACCAAGGTAAGTCAACTCATAACAAAGCTACATAGTACAACCATGAATCAAGCAAGCCAGACTGATATGTATGCTGCAAAACATTACAGATCATCATTTAATATTACATTAACTTAAATTACTACCATAACAGGAATTTCCAACATCAATAACAAAACCACATCTTGTGGTTAAGCTGCGAGCTGAACACTCTTTTCTTCTCTGTATCTGTCTTTCTCTGTTGAGACGCAGCGTGTCCACGTACACTGCAAAAACTAACAGTGCCTCAGATATCCAATAGGGTACCCAAGGCACTTAAAAGTTTGTTTGAGGTGCTTCAAGAAACCCTTTACATATGATTGTCATGGTCCCCAAAGGACTATTGTTGGACTGTTTCCTGTTTTTATTTTGAAGTTCCCTGGTCTTGTGTGTTATTTACTTCCTGTCTTTGTTCTTTCCCGCCTGTTGATTGTTTTCACCTGGGTCTTGTCATGCACCTGTTTCTGTTTTCCTCGTTGTCTCCTCCCTTATATATACCGGTCCTTTCCGTTTGTTCCCTGTCGAGTCATTGATGTATGTTAGTTTGTGTTGGAGAATAAACCTTTGGACATCGTCAACTCCTGCCTGTCTGCATTTGGGTCCTCTCTCTGTTGCCAAGATGGCAAACCGTAACAATGATGAGGTTACTCAAATATCCAACTGGGTACTCAAAGAACTTAAAATTACATTGAAGGTGCTTTGAGTAACCTTTCCATAAGATGAGGTTCCTGGAAGAACCCTCGACAACCTATAAGCTCCTGCAGGAATCTCTGACGACCACACTTGGTTCCAGCAAGCACTTTTCTTCAGCTCACAACTTCTAGAGGAACCCTTTTTTAATTTTAGTGAGTCCTCGAGCACCGTGGAGGTTTCCAAGAAGAACCCAGTGCCTAAAAGCATTCTGGGCACAAGCCCCTCAAATCGGGTTGTGGGTTGCCAGGTTGCGGTAATAGATGGGTTGAAATTGTATGTAGTGTGTGTAGATTGTGTTTCATAGACGATCCGGCAAGTTTAAACGACTGAAAATGTCTTGTCAGTTTAATCCTTTAAAGTCTTATAGTAGTCCTTTGCTATGTAATTGTAGTCTGAAATACATTTCATTGTAACTGCGTATGGTTTACTTGTGTGCATTGTAGTTTATGTAAAAAAAAAACCTGTTACATTACGGAACATTAAGGAGATGGCACTTAGCTAAGCTGGTTTAATACTTGTCCTAACGTTACGCCGGTGTGAGAAGATGTAGTTAACGTTAGTTCAGTGCCAAAACACTGGACCGCAGGGTCAATATTTTATTAGTTCTGCACTATTAAAGCACAGATGAAAATGGGAGAAATATAACGTTAAGTTATATTTTCTGAAACAGAGTGCACTTCTTGAGGTAACAGCCGAAGCAGTGCATGTGCGTCACAGAACCTCTTGCTTTTCATTTCGGCGTCCATGTTAAGAGGTTAGAGCAGCTGTCTCATCTCAGTGTGGCAAATGAGTGAAAATGATTTGTTGATAGTCATATTGACTACCTGTGTGGACACCACACGCCTGCGAGATGCAGCAGTTCAGCGAGGTAGCTGTCACACTGCTCAGGTTGGCTGTGTGGTCCGGCCGTTAACGTTAGGTAACTAGTTGCTAAAGTAACGTTAACTTGCCAAATCAAGCTGAAGTGTATCGTGATAAATTTTTCCTAACGTTACCCCATCAAATCTTTCCCAACCTATTTATAATGGAAAGCTTGCCAGCTTGTTGGCACGTCAGCTAAAGATAACGAAGAAATACATCAATTTGGAAACAGTGCTGGTTTCAATAAATGTATTTTTTTTAAGTAAATGTTGTCTTTTCCCTTTATTTTCTTATCATAATGCTTCGTTTACATGTTAAAATCCCCCAAAAAATCTTCTGGGGGAGGATGCCCCCAGACAGGGGTTGAGTTTACAAACATGTCACCTTTTTCACCTCTTGTGAGTTTGCAGGTCTGATTATATAATAAAGAATGTCTCTGTTTGCTGTTAGGCTTGGTGACTGATTAATGGATTAGCGCCATACCACAACATTTTGACTCAAATTGTGTCCTGGGCTAAGGAACAACATAATAACTTTGGTCACATGTATTTTATTTCTTGACGCTATACTATTAATAATAACTTAAACAATGTTTTTCCCCTTAGGTGAGGTCCAGGTGCCTGAAAGCTAATATGATAATTTGTACAACACATATAAATGAGATAAGAAATAGAACTGGCAATCCCACATGGTTTTGAAGCCAACTGGCATTTCAACCTGCAGAGGGGAACAACAATCATGCTGATAGAGGCACTTCCCCGTAGACCACTATTATAATCTAAAGTTGCAAAGTGGGAGTATTTCACTTTGACTTTTGAGGCTTAGCTTAGATTGATACTCTCATCATTGTTTTTATGGTTCTTAATCACGTTTACTTCTACACATTTGTAGGACTCATGGTTAACGCAAGCCAACTGGTATTTCAACCTGCGCAGGGTAACAACAATCCTCATCTTGCCCCACCTGCTTCACGAGGATCCCAGAGGACTCTACATGATTGATGAGGTAAGTTGATTCTTAGTCAGTCCATAAAGTTAACATGTAAAATTAAAAATTTCCCCGCTGTGGAACAATAAAGGCTTATCTTATCTTATCTTAAAAACATTCTGAATTTAATTTTATTAAATGTTATTTTTTTCCCCAACAGCCTGTACAGGATCCCACATGACAGTGGTGATAACTGGAAACCCATTTTGAGAATGCAGCATTGCTGTTTATCTCGATGGCAAGGACCTGCTTGCAGAACAACCTACCGACATCACCATGGCTACGGGCGTAATTATGGGTGTCTACTTCCTTTTCAGCCTTAAACATGCAAAACACATAAATGGTACATTACTGTTCCTTCAGACATTCAGGAAGGTAGCATCAAGCTCCCTACAGCTGCTCTGTGACTGTTTAAAAAGTCACATCTAAAGTGAGTGGTGATGTTGGCACGTTCTTAAAGTGAAACGTCAGTATTTTTAAACCTGGACCCTGTTTTTACAAATGTTGGGGTCTAAATGACTAATACTTACCAAAAGTTTCGGAATTGGCCCAGTAGATCGCCTCAGCCAGCAGCCGCGAATGGGCTGCATTGGCTGCAATGTAATCCTTGTGGGCAATTGTGACTGGGAAAAGTCCACTAAAAGTGCTTGTTTTTGCCACTGACTCTGGTTCAGACTGTTATCCTAAGTGTCTGACAACATTATGGAAAAGATCCCTACAGAGACAGAAATTCTGTTAAAGACTAAGATCCTTTCGTCTTCCTGCAACATCTCAACCTCTCAAGATTTCAGAGCAAGACTTTCTGTGTCTGGTTATACAAAAAGGATCTTACTCTTTAACAGAACAGACTTTTCACAGGTGCAATTGCCTGCAAGGATTATGTTGCAGCCTGTTCACGGCTGCTGGCTGAGGCGATCTACTGGACCAATTCCAAAACTTTTGGTACCTATTAGTCATTTAGACTTAGACTAAATTTGTAAAAAAAAATAGGGCTCAGGTTTAAAAATACCAGAGTTTCCCTTTAAGCAAAGAGCATTATTGTGTTTTCTCTTTGTAATGCATGCTTGTTTTGGTGTTTTTCAATTTCTCTTTTAATGTAAAGTAATGCATTCATTGCTGAGTACTAAACATTCGCATGAAAGCATGAAAATGTGCTAAAAAATAATTTTAGAGGTCAAAGTACCAAAGTTGCACAGGACATTGATGTTGTATTTCTTGTATTTTTGTTGTATTTTTCTTCTTATCGAGGTCTTCTTGAGCTTTTGTGGTTCCCAAATATGGATTTTGATGATAAATCTGTTGTTTGTTGATTAACTGATTCATAATTTTATATGTAAAATGTAAAAATCTCTTCAGATTACTTCTTGAAGAGCAGCTAAAAAAACCCAAAGGTTTCATTTTTTAGCTATATAAATCTGAGAAAAGCAAGTAATTCTTAGCATTTGTGAATCTGTAATAATCAAATGTATTTTTACTTGACAAAGAACGTAAATAAATACTCCACTATCATTTTTTTATTTTAAAGTAATTTTTGTACTGCTTTTGCAAATTTGTCTTGTTTATTTATTTGTTTATTTATTGCTTATTTATTTTGTGTAATTTGTGAATTATTTATTTATTGCTTTTTTACAATGTTATTAATTGGACACCTTATTGTATTCTTTAAATTTCTAATGTATTACAGAAAAAGCATTGAATAAATTATCTTTGAATTAAATTTGATTTGGTGTTGTAATCTTTGGTTTAGTAGTAGTTGTTGCAGCTGTAGCAATAATTGGCCTTAAACCCCCAAATGAGCTGAAGTTCCTTGAAGAACCTCAGACAGTAAGGAAATGGTGCTTTGAAGCACCCATAGTGGGTCCAGACCATTTCCTCATCAAATGCCTCAGAGAACTGATGTGTTTATAAGGGTTCCTGGAGGCTCCCAAAAGGGTTCCACCAGTGTGGCAAACCGAGGAACCCTAAAAGGAGCCTCGAGTATCCTTTATTATCCATTATAATCAGTATCGTCAGTAACATCATCTGTTTTCTGCTACCTGCTCTGGGTCACAATGGCATCTAGAGGCCATCCTAATCAGATGCTGAACCTCAATTGACACCTTTCAGCGCTTCTTCAGGATGTCAAGGTTCCACATTGCAAGAGAAACTCATTTCCACCACTTGTGATTTCATTGGGTCATTACCTAAAGCTCATGACTATAGGTGAAGGTTGGAACGTAGATTGAATGGTAAAATTCAATCCCATTCTGCCAGCCCACAGGCGCCATAATTGACCTTCATATGACATATGACACAAAAGGTGTGTCAAGACAGCCCCACAATATCTAGAGTTTTCAAAGTGTTCCTTCCACTGCCTGACAACATTCCCAGTCAGGGTCAGGAGTTAAAAAAAAAAAAAGCATAAAAAAGAGATATATTTGGGAGTGCTTGCTTAATTGGCAGGGATTGCTGCCTATCACACTCTGCCATGGTGGTTGTCACTTGCTCATGTCATCTCAGCTCAGTTCTGCATCCTGTCGTGCTTTTGATTTTGTGGCTATACCAACCGACAAAGGTGGTAATATCTTTGAAGTTGGGACCTTTTGAAGCTTGGAGTTTATGGTCAATCAAAAGCCTTCTGAAGGTGTTACAGACGCTACATCCAAGTTTTCTTTACAGGCTGTTTTTCCGTACGTACATACACATATGGGAGTACCCCAGTAATTAAGCTATTCATAACCACATCTGGATGACTTGGGGAGAGATATGAGGAGGGAGCCCTGTAGACTGAAGGCATTTGAACTGCCAGGTTGTGGAGAATGCTTGATATGTTCTTGATAAGGACAATTATAGACTAGCCAAAAGATTATTTAAATGGAATAAACACCAGAGTGAACCATGAATAAAGGGTATGTATAATGCTTGTTGTGAGTATGGGCTTCAGGAAAATTCTTTAAAGTAGAGGAAACCGATCTGGTATCTCAGAAGGAGAGATAGTGTTTCATAAAGTTAAATATTGCTGGGCAAATTAGATCTGGGACAAACCAAAGCTCTCTGCTTATTGTTACTTTACTGAAAATTACATTCTTTATCATTTGTTAAAGAAAAAAGTATCCGTGTTGCCATTTTGAAATGAGCAGAACAAATTTGAAGGTCCCCAGGGTCTGATCTGGGCTAAACAGGAACATGTTTTGTTTTTTTAACCGTTTGAGACTTTTAAGACCTTTAGATTGGCAGGCTATTTAAAAATGGGAGTAATAAAAAGAACAACTAAAGAGCCATTAAAGTGTGATATTATGTATTTAAAGATTTAAAGTCAATTGAAATTCTAATGTGTAATCAGTACAGTTGGGCAAATGGTGTAAATATTGGACTCTACATACTTACACACATGTGTGTGTACTGAACCTACCTGTAGGTCTGTTTTCATCAGTGAGGCTCCTGCTTCTACCAGATAATGACAGATGGTCCTGTGACACAGAGATGCAGCTCGATGAAGAACCGTCTCCCCACTGGTGGTCCAGAGAACAGAGACAGAGAGAGAGGGAGAGAGCGAGCATGAGATAACAGCCTCTGACGTCTTCTGGGAGTCAAGCACCATTGATGATCAGGCACCCTACTGCTTTTGTTTGGTTTCTTATGTTTATTCTCTTTAAAATTTGGTACACTTAGGATACCCAGCACATACATACAGACCAGGGCCAAGGGAACAAAATCAAAGCTGGTGCTATAGTCACAGGACAAAGTTTTAGAGTTTTCCAACAATTTTCTCAGCCACACTGTGTAACCTACAGTATGTCTATACATTTTTTAAATTATGATCACAGGATGATCAAAGGATGGAAACAAAGTAAAAATCACAACAACTTGAAGATTAGCATTTTAAACCCCTTCATAATTTGTTTAATTCAACTTTAATATTTGAATTGTTGAATGGTTTAGATGATAAAGGTAACTGTACTTACTGCAGTTTGTCTGTGACATCAAGCAGGTCACTTGGAGCTGGAAAACAGACAGATGAGAGGAGATTACTGTAGAGAGACATCAGACCAGACCATTATTGCTGAGTGTCAATGGCACACTACAAAGTCAATCAAAACATTTGTCTATGTTCACTGGTTTTCTGTCAACTCAAATTAAAAATGTAATTTTTTTATGAATTGCATTTATTAATTCTCCTTATCACAGTGTCAACTTAGTCAGTGAGATGATGACAACTAAAAGAACTTTAAGTAAAAGAATGTGCTTTATATACCTGTAATCATGTTGTTGAAAAGTTAGTTCCTAGCTACTGTATAACAAAAGATTGATCTTTTAATAATTAAAGTTCACAATTATATTTTTTAAATGTCATGATAAAATAAAGAATCTAATCTAATTACAACATATGGTCAATGGTAAATTGATGGCTGCTAGTTTATTGCAGTTACCATTGTCCAGGATGTAGCGGACCATCTCTTTGCTTCCTGTACTGACAGCATGGTGCAGTAAACTGCAGCCTGATAAATCCAGCATTGTGAGGTCTGCTCCCTTCAGGTGTAGCTCCTGCAGCTTTTGGTGAAATAGGGGTTAAATGAGCTTTAAAATGGAAAACAAGATACAATTTGTGGCAACATTTTGACTGAATACTACAAAAATTAACAGAAAAATCTTCTCACTTAAAACTGAATTAAAAAGCTGAAAACACCATCTGACACACAATATGACCTCATAAAGTTGATATGGAATGGATGCGTTAACAAATAGTTGCTTATTTACACATCATGCAGACACAAAACAACATTACTATTTATTTAGAGTCAAGTTTGTGTCCACCTGATGAAGTCCAATATTCAATCTCTTTTAGCTCTGGTTTTAGTCTCTACCACCAGCTATATCTGGCTATTATGGAATATTATATAATTCAAAAAGGTGTACTTGAAAACAGGGTTTTGTATCTGTAACCGTAGTTTTGTAAAGTTGTACAATTATGTTTGTATCTGTAAGCTTAGTTTTGCAAACTTGTACATTTTGCCATTTCTGCCTGCAAACTCCGTTTTCCAAGTCTGCATTCAGACACAGGCTTGCAAACTAACTTTCACGATCTGAGCGGCAAAAATACTTAAGCGCACACACGCTTACGGACTTTTGACGGGTTTACTGCGTGGTAATGTTTTAGTACACAGAGTGTCGCAAAAGAAACAGGCTGTCCACAAGGGAGAGGGCGGCTTCTGACCAGTGTCTTTGGAATCGCTACACACAACAAACATAAATGTACAAATTTACAACGAGCAACACTTTTCACATTACACATAGTCATTTGATCCATTGTTACATACAAAAACATATTTTACTGCTATTAAAGATAAAGATAAACACTCTAATTTTGTGAGGGCTCCCAACAGGCCTGGCAAAATCCTAAAGTTTCCTCCCACAACACAAGTGTACCCTTGCTATTGCCTTTGCTTTATATAAACAGGAACCAAATTTCATAGATTTTAGCAGCAATTTCTGCTCTGGACATTTTGCAGATTCTATTCCATTTGAGGGAAGAAAACGTCCAGCAGCAAAAATGTACATGGACCCAAATGTACCCATATGTTGTGATGCTTTTTTGAGGAATCATTCTTTAATCTTCTCAAATTCTATCAGTTGCAATTAATGGTACTTAATGGTACTCATCACAGAAAGAAATAATAGGGTTTTTCCATGGGCCTGGCTTGGTCTGCTTTAGCTGCACTGTGCCAACCCGTGATATGTCCCACTCCCACCCCCATTCTAAGTTTTTTTTGAAGTTCTGTGTTGTTACAGTGTAAACAATTAACAGGTCTGCAGTTGAAACATTGATAATTGATTGGACTGTTACTCACCTTCTTCATGTCCTTGTTCTTCACACAATCGATCAACATCTCTACCGAGAGAGAGAGAGAGAGAGAGAGAGAGAGAGAGAGTATTAAAAGAAAAAAAAAGAACATGCATCTGGCCTTTTCTTTGTGTGTTTTCTAACAGACAAATCAAGGACAACGCAGAATCTTCTGAGTGTCAGGATAATAAATTACAAGTTGCAAATTACAAAAAAGAAACTTTCACATCTGGCTAAGCTGTAGCCTAAACATCAGAAGACAAAAGACAGAAGAAGATTTAGGGCCCTATTTTTAAAGACAAGTGTGGGGTGGTAGGGCTGCTACTTTGGTTCACGTGTGTGCAGCCAGTCACATCACTGGTCTCTCCGCTCTGAAACAGCTAAGCCAATCACAGTGAAGCATTATATCAACACAGATCTGCCAAAGGTGTGAGTTTCTTTAAAAGTTAAGTAGTACAATGACAATAGAATTTAAAAAAAAACTGTTTAAATGATCGTTTTGTTAGTTTTAATTCTATTTTATCTCATGTTGTAAATGGTGATATCATATTGTAATTGATATGATACAGAAGTATTTGCACTGCAATGCATTTTAGGAATAAAACATGAAACCCCACTGTAAAGAAAAAGTTGGAAAAGAGGCTGTGACTCAGGATTAATGAGCTCCAATAACCCACAGAATAATGTTAATTTGTAGCAGGTTGATGTCGTTTGCATGTGATTTATTCAAGGATAACACTGTGACCAGTCGTGTGTAATAGACCTGCACTGAAATCAGAGGCTGCAGATTTATCAACATATGTGTCCTGCTGCCTTCAGATGGCTGCAGGGATTCAGTGAACTGATGGAGAAGCTTTTCATACAGTTCTGGGTATTTCACATGAGAGGTTTCTGTATTTGTGTTTTTCTCTGTGTTGATATTTGATAGTGTGATCCAGCCCATTGCACTGTATGGTAGTGAAGTATGGGGTCCACTCAGTCATCATAGCTATATGGACAAACATCCAACAGAATCTTTACATGCAGAATTCTGCAGATACATTTTACACGTACACAGAAAGACACCAACAAATGCATGTAGAGCAGAATTAGGCAGATACCCACTGATAATTAACATTCAAAAGAGAGCACCCACATTTTTTAATCACCTTAAATCCAGCCCCCTAGACATCCTGCATTCCAAAGCCCTCCAAACCCAAGAGATGAGCCCAGAAAAGAATCCCCTATGTCAGTTGGTGCACCCACTCAGACACACTCTGACCAGTCTCACAACAACACTGCTTTCCAAACACCAATCAGAGTAAACCAAATTATAACGCAATGTAAAGAAACCTATTTTGATCAATTCAATTCATTTCAATTAAATTATTATAATTATAGTTATCTCAGAGCAGGTCTAGACTAGGTCTAGTCTTATATTTACAGAGACCCAACAATTCCCACCATTAGCAAGCACTAGGCGACAGTGGCAAGGAAAAACTCCCTTTTAACAGGTAGAAACCTCGAGCAGAACCAGGCTCTGGGTGGGCGGTCATCTACCTCGACTGGTTGGGTTGAGAGAGAAAGAGAGAGAGAGAGAGAGAGAATTTGGACTAAAATATTTGACAGTGTTATCCAACCAATCGCCCTCTATGGTAGTGAAGTTTGGGGTCCACTGAGTCATCAGGACTACACTAGATGGGACCAGCATCCCATAGAGGCCCTGCATGCAGAATTCTGTAGGTCCATATTAAACATCTAAAGAAAAACACCAACCAGTGCATGCAGGGCAGAATTAGGTTGTTACCCATTGATTATTAACATTAAAAAAAACAACACTTACATTTTGGTTACATCTCAAACTGAGCCCCCAAGACACACTGAGTTTTTAGGCACTACAAACCCAAGAACTGAACCCCCAAAAGAGTCCCTTCTGTCAGATGGTCCTGAGACTTACTGATCAAATAACACCCAACACTGTTCAACCACAGACCAGCACTGCTTTCCAACCACTGATCAGAGTAAACCAAATTATTAAATTAACAAAAGATGCTTATCTCGAACACAGGACCAATCAAACCAAAACTCAAAACAAACTGAATTGCTATCTGGCCCTAAATCATGAACACAGACTGCCAAAGTATCTCTTTACTGTCAGAGATCCAAAGCAGAGACATATCCTGACAAAATACAGACTCAGTGACCACAGTCTAGCCATAGAGAGAGGACGACTCAAGAAGTCCTGGCTACCAACAGAGGAAAGAGTCTGTGGTCACTGCACGACAGGTGAGGTAGAGACAGAAATGCAATTCCTCTTAAAATGTGACAGATATAATCATATCAGAGAAGAATACTTTCAAAAAAGTTCTGCTATTTTCTTGATTTTATTAATTGCTTTTTTATTTTTATTTTTAATCTCAATATTACCTGATGCTTTGGCAATATTGTCTTTGTTACACCAACATCAGCACACACACACACACGCACACACAAGCAGACACACACACACACACACACACACACACACACCTACACCAACATCAACACACACACTAAATTTCAACACACACTTCCACAGTCTCACATATGTGTTTATAAGTTGTTGTTTCTTTTGCTATTTTCTTGATTTTATGAATTGTACCATTTTATTTATTTATTTATTTTATAAATATTTTTTTTATAAATATCATTATTACCTGATGCTTTGGCAATATTGACTTTGTTACATTCATGCCAATGAAGCATATTGAATGAACTGATAGAAACATAGAGAGAGACAGAGATAGAGATAGATATAGTTGTTTCTTATTACTGCTATGTGTATTTGATGAAACTATAGAAACATAGAAATAAACAATAAGGAGCAGCCATTATGGAATTAAAACAGTATATACAGTGCCAGCTAGTGATTTAGACAAAGCCAATAAAAGCATCATCATTATAAGTACATCCTCATCAAAACCATTTCAAATACAGACATACAGCATGATCATGTCATTGGTTATTGGTTGAAACACATGCTGTGTATATGGCTGAAGCCAGGCTGACATATGAGATGAATGTTTATTAGGTTGACCTCAATACCCACTCTCACTCCCTCTCTCTCTAAATAGCTGAGTCTTAATCCAGTTATGTTAGGCTTAGTGTGCTTAGTGTGTGTGTGTGTGTGGGAAAGAGAGGGGGGATGACGGGGGAGAGAGAGAGAGAGAGAGCTTCAAAAACCTAATAAAAAAAACCCAACAACACACAAACCACAAAACCCAACACACACTTTGAATGTAGGAATTAAATGAATTTAGCCCAGGGAAGAAATTAAGTAAACCAGAGAAAATGGAGCCAGTCTTAAGCCAGGAGAGATGAGGAGAGGAATAAAGGAGAGGAGGAGAGGGGGGAGGATAGGAGAGGAATAGAGGAGAGGAGAAGAAGAGAGGAGAGGAATAAAGATGACGAGAGGAGATTTTTGAAACCATAGGGGCTATGCAAAGACCTGCCCCCTCCTTTTCTATCTCTCACACTCATAAATTGGGCATCTCTCTCTCTCTCTCTCTCTCTCTCTCTCACACACACACACACACACACGCATGTCACTTGCTCCATTGAACTCATCAGTTTGATGCAGTCAGCCTGTCTGACCCTTATGGGAGCTGTCTGCTTGTGTGTGGATAAAAGAGAGAGGACGGGTATCTGCGTTAGAAATAGAAGATGCATGTATGTTAGACAGAAAGAAAGACAGATTGAATTTCAACATTTCCATGACTAAATCTCCTTCTTTAGAATAGAGTAGAAAATACTTTATTGTCTATCTTTTGTGTGCCAAGGGCAGAAATTTGTCTTTGCTTGCATGTGCAAAAATCTGCTATTAAAAAGGGGGAATATTAAAAAAAAAAAAAAAAAATTAAAAAAATAAACTAAAATAAAAAAATATTTAAAAAGAAATTTCAAAACAAATTATGCAAAAAAGGAAAACATCATCCTAGCTGTGCAAATATAGTTAACAAGTGTTCAGGTACAGTCAGTGAAGAAACTTGTCAGTTCCTCTGATTGGCTGAGAGTAGTGCTGTGTCAAAAAATGCAGCCTCCTCATTCATTTCAATGAGAACACTGCGTTGGAACAGCAATGATGCAGCCAAGAGCTTCAGCAAAAAAAATAAAAAATACAGGCCATCCAGCAAAAGAATGGGACAGCTTCAGATTCTAGTCTATCCTAATACTCACTAAGTGATAATAAGAGATGGAAGACAAAATCCACAGACTTTAGCGGTCTGGGTTAGACAAATCAAGTGGGTATCTTCCAAATTTAGTCTTTTTAGAACATATTTCCTTTACGTGTCCACAGTCTGTTTCCTTGCATGGTGGAGGGATACCTCCTTGTAGTCATGCGTGTTTGTTGCCAGGACAAAACACCAGCAATAAACCTATACTCCACTGGCAAAGCAAAGATCCCCACTCCAATAAGCCACTTAGACTCCGGAAGTCTCATATTAGCTTCAACTGAACTTTAGAAGTCATTTTTACTCAGAACAAGGAGTGGATTTTTTTCCCTCTACCTCTTACAGTACAATCACTGAGAAGGGCTCTCATAGCAACCACATTTCTTTCAATGTACCTATGGCATGTGAGTATTATGTTAGGATAGACTTGAAAAAACTAAACCAATCCCCTAATCCTTGCTTTACTTTTGCTGTGGTGCAGTCTGTGTTGACAGAACACCTCTTCCTCACTGAGCCACTGGAAACCTCCACGGTGTTTCATCCGTTGGTTTTTGTTCTGTTTCCTGTTTTATTTTGAAAGTCAACTTGTCTTGTCTCTTTAGTTCCTGCCCTCATGTGTCTTTGACTATCCTCACCTGCTCCCCAGTGCTCACCTGCCCCTGATTCCCTCATTAGCCACGTCCCTATATATACTGGTCCCCTTCCTTTGTTCTCTGTCGGTTCATTCAGTTTTCTTGGTTTTCATGTTCTTGTTTTTTGGACGATTTCCCTGTACTGGACCTGCCTGTACCGGTGTGTAAGCCTTTTTTGTTGTTAATAAACCTTTGATCTGCTGGAGCCTCCCCGTCTGTCTGCACTTGGGTCCTTAATACACAACTCACCCTTAACACACAGAAGGTATGGCTCACAGTGAACTCTCAGTAATTCACTTATACTTGGCATCCCAACGTGAAATTATTGAAAGCTAAAAGACTCGCCTAAATGGATCAACAAGTTCTTTGTATCTTTAATGCAGACCTCAATGTTTATTTGATAGACAATATGGAGGTTGATACACCCATTTCCCCGGGTATTACATCCCCTTTTGGAGGCTAAACTTGATACAAGGCTGGATTGCAAATGAGCCTTGTGAAGGCTTCACATTCAGTGTTGCAATTAGTTTGTAGTACTTTGACAACACTTTGTTTGTGGCACATATTCATATTCTTGAACATATGCTGAAGAATATGAATTGTGGTTGTCCGTCAGAAGCTCTGTCAAAAACTGACATTTTATCGTTTATTTTGATGTCCTTGTAAAGCATTTTGTAACATGGATTTTAAAAAGTGCTCTATAAATAAATATTATTATTATTATTGTGATTTTAGGCAATGTAATGGGCTGATCGGTATGAGGCAGGTCGGGAAAAGAAATTGCATGAGTTGATGCACAAGTAACCCTCCTAAGTCATCCATATGTATCACTGGACAATGCACATTTGTTTCTTCTATATTTACATTGCATTGTATGTTTTCTTATTGTGCAAATAAACCTTTCTCAAAACGTTCACATTTGTTAACATTTCTTTGCTATTTTTCAGAACATTTTTAACAAATTATACTTTTGAAAAGTGATGGGGACAAACTCAGCCAATTCAAAAAGTGGTGGGTACATGTCCCCAGTGTAAATGACACCTATGTACTTTGATTAACTGCATTAACTGTTTAGTAATACTGTATGCACCACTAATGTACAATATACATAAGGATATACTTAACATAAAGAGCCTTAAGATGACACTTGTATTAATACCTAATATTTAATCCCCTCAAGATTTGGTAATAATGCGATGTAGAGGGGCCCCGAGTTTAAATCTAGTTTTTAAGGCATTTATTATTTAAGTTTATATTGTGTTTACATGGAGTATATTCAAATAAAAAAATGGTTAATAAAGTTACCACACACTAACTACAAATTAGTAACTACAGTAACATAGACACAATGCACAAAAAGTTGGAGAAATGGAAGGCCAATAATGGCCCACAGCCCTGGGGCTCCTGAAAGGGTCAATACAGCGCAGATTAATTACAACACCTTTGAAAAGCTAAGACGCTATCAGGCTTACAACAATAAGGATAAGTGGTTTAGATAATCTGGATAAACTGTTGGTTTATTCTTTTAGTGATGTCACAGTGTTGCTAGACAGCTATTAATTTGTACAACTGACAGAAATGATGGACAAAACTACAACAATAAGACTCAAGTTGTAATAAACCTGAATTATTCTTTAAAGTTGTCAATTTACAGTGGGGCAAAAAAGTATTTAGTCAGCCACCAATTGTGCAAGTTCTCCCACTTAAAAAGATGAGAGAGGCCTGTAATTTTCATCATAGGTACACTTCAACTATGAGAGACAGAATGGGGGGAAAGAATCCAGGAAATCACATTGTAGGATTTTTAATGAATTAATTGGTAAATTCCTCTGTAAAATAAATATTTGGTCACCTACAAACAAGCAAGATTTCTGGCTGTCACAGACCTGTAACTTCTTCTTTAAGAGGTTCCTCTGTCCTCCACTCGTTACCTGTATTAATGGCAACTGTTTGAACTTGTTATCAGTATAAAAGACACCTGTCCACAACCTCAAACAGTCAGACTCCAAACTCCACTATGGCCAATACCAAAGAGCTGTCAAAGGACACCAGAAACAAAATTGTAGACCTGCACCAGGCTGGGAAAACTGAATCTGCAATAGGTAAGCAGCTTGGTGTGAAGAAATCAACTGTGGGAGCAATTATTAGAAAATGGAAGACATACAAGACCACTGATAATCTCCCTTGATCTGGGGCTCCACGCAAGATCTCACCCCGTGGGGTCAAAATGATCACGAGAACGGTGAGCAAAAATCCCAGAACCACACGGGGGGACCTAGTGAATGACCTGCAGAGAGCTGGGACCAAAGTAACAAAGGCTACCATCAGTAACACACTACGCCGCCAGGGACTCAAATAGAATGAATGGGGCCATGTATCGTGAGATTTTGAGTGAAAACCTCCTTCCATCAGCAAGGGCATTGAAGATGAAACGTGGCTGGGTCTTTCAGCATGACAATGATCCCAAACACACCGCCCGGGCAACGAAGGAGTGGCTTCGTAAGAAGCATTTCAAGGTCCTGGAGTGGCCTAGCCAGTCTCCAGATCTCAACCCCATAGAAAATCTTTGGAGGGAGTTGAAAGTCCGTGTTGCCCAGCGACAGCCCCAAAACATCACTGCTCTAGAGGAGATCTGCATGGAGGAATGGGCCAAAATACCAGCAACAGTGTGTGAAAACCTTGTGAAGACTTACAGAAAACGTTTGACCTCTGTCATTGCCAACAAAGGGTATATAACAAAGTATTGAGATGAACTTTTGTTATTGACCAAATACTTATTTTCCATCATAATTTGCAAATAAATTCTTTAAAAATCAGACAATGTGATTTTCTGGATTTTTTTTTCTCATTTTGTCTCTCATAGTTGAGGTATACCTATGATGAAAATTACAGGCCTCATCTTTTTAAGTGGGAGAACTTGCACAATTGGTGGCTGACTAAATACTTTTTTGCCCCACTGTATGTATGTTTACTAAACAGTTGAACACTGTATTAGTATTAGTTGCTGTTGTTGCAGAATGGGACTGATTTCCGTAGTGACTTTAATCACTGACGGCAAGAACTGGGTTGTGTTCAGCTCAAAATGCAAAACACCGAAACTAGAATCAAACAAAACCTGCTGGCAAACTCACCGCCAAGAAAAAAACACAACTGAACCAGATCATGAAGTGAAAACATGCAAGTTCCCAGAGAGAACAAAACCACAGTGAAGCTGACAGAAAAGAAGGCTCAGGCTCCCACACACCCAACTCCCAGCATGCAAAGTGAAGCGCAAGGAGACAGGGATTGAGAAAATGTGTCAGAGAAGAAAACAGTCTGTCTGGAGACACAGAAGCTGTCTCGCTCCCCCTTTTGTGTGTGTGTGTGTGTGTTACCTTTTTCTCCCTCCCTCTCTGTTTCACTCGTCTTTTGGCTCTTTTCCGGTCTGGAGAGAGAGACCAACACAGACAGAAGAGCTGTTCAACCACTTACTGTTTCTGTTCACACTATATTTACAGCCATTTGCAGTGCTAAAAACACTCTCAAACACACACAATCATGCTCAAACACTCATGTATACACACTGTCTTCATCTTCTATGTTGTATGTTCCGTAGTATGAGCTTTTAATAGCGGACCAATACATACACTATGGATATGTGGCAGTGCATGCACACATCAGCAGTAGATGGAAGAGTTAAAGGAAGGCAGGTAATAGTCAAAATCTGTCATTTACTCAACAAATCCCATATGCAGATCCAAACCAACATGAAGGTAGTATTGTGTATATATCAAAGCCTGATATATCACATTCCTCTGCGTCATAGAGCTCCATTGTTGTCCAAAAACCATTAAAAACCCATAAATGAGCAACAATGTTGCACTAGGTGACATGTTCCTTCATCATTTTGACTCAATCCCACACACCCTCCTGCTGCCCCAAATACTCACTAGAACACTGATTCCCAACCAGGGGTACCTCTGCAGTTACCGTGGGTACATGGAAAATTGAGTAGCTCAGCTAATTTGAAAAAGTAGAAATCATGATTTGATAATATTTATCCACATATTGTGTTTAGGAGAAGATCAAAATAAGATTACAAATTAGTGTGATGTTGATCTTTATAGTTATTGTCACAATAACTTACCAACTAGTCTGACTGCACAAGACATGCCTCAGTTTCCCACCAAACTGAGTCAATTGTAAGTTGATAAAGACTACAGAAAGACTAGATGGAAAAAAAGACAATAAAAAGCTAAAAGTAAAGATTTGGTAAATGGTTGAAACCAGTTTCTGTCACTCCAAATGGCAGCAGTACAAATGCAAACTTGGCCAAAACTACAAAAAAATACCATTGAACAATACCATAAAGCCATCCCTTCTATCAAAGGGGTATGATAAAGGGGTACTTTGGCCCATCTGATAGGGCTGTGGGGGTATGACGGATAAAAAAGGTTGGGAACCACTGCACTAAAAATAGTTCCCAATAAATGCACTATTTCCTTCTGTTTGACTAGTGATAGTGCAGCATCATATCTGTCTAATTTGTATGTCTAAATAAAACACAGTATGCAGATGAATAAGTAAAAAATAACTTCCAAATGGCCACATTTGAAGGCGGCGTGAAAAGTCTAACATCATAGAGAGGACGAGAATCGTACAAAAGAGGATAACATTTGAATATAAATGCTTTATAATAAAATATTATCTATATAATAATAATTGTAAAAATTATAAAAAGGGACTAATGGTTTAAATGACAGAGAAAATGACCTGTTAAGAAAATAAATCTACAATAAAAAAAGTATATAAATTAACTACTCTATATCAAGTATATAAATTAGTTCTTTGTTATTTCGTTGTAGTTTGAATATGCAGAAATGTACAAATGGCATGATAGAAAAACTGGTCATTGTAAAAAAAATGACAGATTACAATTGATGAGAAGCTATGAAAAGAATAAACCTGAGGACCTCTCATACTTTTCTGTGGAATACTGGTTAGGAGCTAATTTTCCTTTAATACCCACACAGACACTCACGCACACACAGTGTCCAGTGCAGGGCAGAGTGAAAACTGCCACTAATATGTAGAGCACAATTCACTCTCTTAACTAAACATAGTTGTACCAGATCACAGATGTACCAAACAAAGGTTTTCATGCATCCATACACATTAGACGTTTTATGTTTTGTTGTATGTTTTGTCACTTTTTATACCCTAGTCCTAAAGAAGCTGTATGTTTTTAGAGTTGGATTAATTAATACATACATACATAAAAAATACATACATACAAAACATGTCAAACCAACATCAACCTCATACATGGCCTCACACACACTCACACAGACATACACACACACAGACGTGTTCAGGGTACAGAAAGAAAAAAAATAACTACATATACTCATTTTGCCAGTGCAAAAGTATTTTAATGAGCAGAATACCGTTTTGCTTTAATGAGTACTGGTACGTTTTAATGAGCAGAGGAATGTGACAGAGACTTGACTCAAACCGACAATAATATCACAAGATCTTTGCACAGGGGTTAATGAGTGAAACATCTTAGTAGAACACACTCTCAGACAAAGAGACACATCAATATCAAACTGCCGACAACAGCAGCTTTCTCACACCTTAGCCTGTAACGTCGTCTGTTGGTATATGCATGTGGTAGCTTAAGTAATGTTACAGGTTAGCGATGAGAGGACAACAGCCATCAGTGACGAAGTTGCCAAAGGTATGGGTCTATACTGAGAAAGCAGCTTTTTGTATCTTTAGTGAACTTTTTAGCAGTACATACAGTAGAAACTGTATGTGTATATGATCAAATATATGAGTGAAAAACAACCACATCTTTGTCTTACACTGAGTTCAGTCTATTGGATACACCTGTACAATCTAATGCAATCCAAAACAACATCTATGTCACACTTTCCATTTTTAAGGCCATATGTTTTGCTTTGGTCTGCATTATACTGAAAGGTGTTTCAACCCCATTCACATAAAAGAGGGAACTGGAACTCAGTGTTGAATTTTAATATTTATCTCCACTGATCTATTGATGATTTATTTATTATATAACAGTACAAATATGTGTTTGAAAGTGTACTGACCTCAGTCTTGGTTTAAAATCAGCAGCAGTGGTGTTGGAACGATGGATGCAACCTGCCCTGCAAAACATAAACCAGTAACAGCATAATGACAAATGAGAAGTATAGGAAAAATTAATTCAATGATGCAAAATATAATGTATAATAAAATACAACATAATGACAAATTTAAATAAGTATGAATCTGACATATAGGGGTCACTATTGTTTTTAGTACACTTGAAAATAACATGTAGTATTGAACCTGTATCTGCACTGGCATTTGCAATGTGTTGAATCTCTATGTAAGAGGTGTCAATGTCATGCAGAGGAGGCTGCAGTTTTTTTGGTGATGTTAAAAAACGGGTAGATTGTCTTTTCTTACAACATCATCTAAGTTAGTTTTAGCTTAGTGTAGCAGTAATTGACTAAATAAAATGATTGAAGCAATGTTTTGATGCCACGCCTCAGCACCAGTGACTGTCTCCCACCTTGTTTTGGATGTTTTTTCATGAAGAATATAAAGAGTAAAATATTAAGTTTAGAGTTTATTCCCAGGTTTTGAAGATTCTGGTCTTGGATTATCCCTAACAAGTACTTACTTGACAAGCTCACCCTTAGTATTTAGCAGACTAATATAGTAATTAATCAAATGTATTAGATACAACTATCAGACACATACACTTATAACCTGCTGATAAAAACAAAAAAGATACAACCAACAGCTTGAACACATTGAGATAACACATTAAGACACAAACGCACTACTGAGTGGGTGTCTAAGAGTGTACTAACCTGCTGAGTTTGCTGGCCACAGGTGTTGTGTTGTGTGTTAAAGCTTCAGCAGCAGAGCTGTCACTGTTCACTCGTTGCCTCTGGGAACAACTACAGCAGAACACAGAGGAAATAAAGTCACTGAACAACTCCAGCTCAGTCACAGGCAGCTTACAGGCAGGACTGAATGTTTCCTGTACTGAGTTCAGATATTCGCTGAGGTCTCAGCTTCCAGACAGCCCCAGGAATGTATGGAGCAGAGATGTTCTGTAGAGGATGTGAACCATGTGATCTGTTCATTCCTCTAAGACCAACTCTGAACTTGTAATGCAGCAGATCTTCAGATAATGCACTTGCAGTGATGAAATGATGATTGAAAACATCCCTG
Organism: Macquaria australasica; assembly: GCA_005408345.1. Classification (NCBI taxonomy): domain Eukaryota; kingdom Metazoa; phylum Chordata; class Actinopteri; order Centrarchiformes; family Percichthyidae; genus Macquaria; species Macquaria australasica. The sequence goes on along the minus strand of SEMN01000399.1, from coordinate 6,749 downwards.
ATTTTACTCATTCACTTATCTGGTAAGTTTGAATCCTTGCTAGATACAGAGTTAAAGAGTTGAACACTGAGATAAAGAGCATGAGTGAGATTTGGGCAGTGGCAGAGAAAAGGAGAAAACCTAGAAAGAAAAATGGGGAGCAGAGGACATACAGTAAGTCTGGTTTAGGGTCCAGCAGTTGTTTAAGACCGGCTTTAGACCCAGGGCTGAACAGCATGCTTTGAAGGATGAGTTTTAAAGATTTTATTGAATACATTGTTTGAGCTATTTCCAGGAGCACAATATAGCCTGCTTCATTCACACAAGCCGTGATCATATGTGTTTCCACTGTAGCCTCAGAGCAGAATTGGGAATTGGGGTGCAATGCCACTGCAAATGTCTGACTTTTAGACCAGCAACCACTGCGTCTCTTACCCATAGCCAACGTTTCTTTGAAAACAGTGTTTCTTTTAACCATGAGCAACATCTTTCCCTAACCTTAAGGACTGTCAGTGGGTGAAATCTGACACTGAACTGTAAATTAAAATCTATGTCGTAGGTGTCTACAGCAGGACTACTGTTAATCCCTTGTGTCAGCCATAAATCTGGCTTGACAAACAACCTATTTTGTTGTTGACAAGTCAATCTCAACTCAAGGTCTACGTCATATCTATGTTCTATGTACTCTTTTGTTCTGGAGCTTTTGCCTGTATCACGTGCTCTTCATCAGCAGACTGAGTTTGTTCAGTTGCCATGGAACTGTAGATTTTCAAACTTTACATGATTCTGAGCCCTTCCAGGATTTCTCATCCATGTTTACATAAAGTTTAGCTTGACAGTTTATTCTTGGCCTCAGAAACAGGAGTTGACAAAACTTACTTAACCACATACTATTGTATATGTGATCTCTTTTCTCATTTATGTACAATGATTTGTACTACAGCTAGACCTCCACACCTGGAGCTCCACAGCTGTGGTTCCAACCACAAAACATTTACCACTTCTCCTGTGCATGCCATCATCACCCTAAAGTACAATACAAATCCACGATAAAGTCAATCATTTGTAAAGTTCAGTTTTCTTGGTTTGTTAATGTTCTTCAGTCTGGTTTCCCTCTGTTTGTGTTAAAACCATCAGTCAATGTACTAAATATAAGCTCTATAATATAATGAAAATGCATTGGGAAGAAATTTCTGTCACATTCATGTGATTGTGACATCTCCCATAATTAGTAACAATTTCTTTCCTGAAATATACCTCACTAGTATTTCAGAAATTCCCTGACCTGTGGAGAGCGTGAATGTGTCTGCTTTAACAGATTTTCACCTGACGCTGAAGTGTAAACTGACAGTATGTGAAGCTATTAGCCCTAAAATCATATAAAAAAACAAAATGTTTTGTGTGTAGGTGTCTTTCAGTGTGTTTGTCAGAGAGACAGAGGGATAGAGAGAAGCAGAAGAGAGAGAGGTAATTATAGTGGGAGGAATAACGTTCACCTCTGGCCCTGCGTGGGCAAACTGCTACACTGTTTGTGTGAGAGTGTGTGTGTGTCTAAGTACAGTAGATTGGTGTGACTCTTGAGTGCTCCGACATGCATTACATTTCTCTCTCCATCCACTGTTTTCTGACTCTATCTTTCTCCTAAAACCATCTCTCCCTCACTCTGCCCCTGCCTCTCGGTCTCATCTCTCCTCCTCATCCTCCCACTCAGTGCACTCAGCATTGCAAATCAGCCCGCCAACACATGCACACACACACACACACACACACACACACACAAACACACACATAGCCAAAGGGAAGTGTTGTTAGGATCAGCAGGTAGTGTTGCTCTGCCAATACTCGCATTGTACCTGTTACGTTATTTATTCCTTCTTTCTATTCTGTATGCTAATCTTTATATGTTCACATTTTACACAGCAGCTCAAATGCCAGGAGAAATATTATGATCCTTTAAGTGTTGATTTTACCACATTGTCATATTGTCTGCATTGCTGTTACAATAGACGATAATCAAAGTGTTCATGGCTACGGGACATCAGATAATTAAACTCAGATGACTTGAAAAGTAAATACAGTTCCAGGCTCTAAACCAAACAGCCTCGTACACTCATAGCTGTTAGCAAAGGCCAATTAACTTAAGTGATGCTGTCAGTGCAGCATGCCCAGTTATACTAATAATTAGAATACATTACTAAAATGGTACAAAAGAGCACTGATGCTAACGAGTAAACACATTACATCATGTGATCAGGAACACAGAGACGGTCACTTTAACATGTTTAAAGTACTTAATGTTACAACATGACATAGCTTTCTGTTGTCAATGTTTTTGTTAACTGAAGTAAACATATCTGTCATCAATACCGCTAATACTGTTAAAAAAGACTAGTCTGTTTAAGTTCATCAAAGTCACAAAATAGCATATTATCCCTAGTGATATGCAGCCAAACTTTTATCAGGGTCTTAATTAGGGATGTAATGATTTACAGTTGTTCATGATCATGGTATTTAAAAAACAAATATAATAATAATATGTAATTTTTGAGTTACCATAATATTGTGAGGAATTAGTTAATGGGCACTACAGTTGCAGGTTTCTTTACAAAATATGTTTAATGTAAATTCCAATTCATTGTTCTCATAATTGCTTCTTTTCTGTTTTCTTTCCTTCTCCTTTCTCTGCTTCTCATCTCACATATACAGAGGACTCATCGCAGGAAGTGGAACATTCATGTCCTCACAGCAACATTGTTCAAATGCCTACAAGGACCTATGTTTATGATTAACTGACAAGAAGCTCTTTGTCATGCGAATGTTGTACTGATGTCAGGAGCAAAGGAAGAAGTATTGTGACGCTGTTCCAGCTCCACAAAACCTGGTCAGGGAGTTCAGGCTGGATCATCATGTTATGTTCACATTAATACTCACATTCCTCGAGGCACAGGCCGAGGAGGTGGAGTTGCAGCCATCTTCGACTCAAGCCTATTAATCAAACCTAAACCTAAATTAAATTATAACTCGTTCGAAAGCCTTGTTCTTAGCTTTTCACACCCAACCTGGAAAACACTACAGCCAATTCTATTTGTTATAGTTGTGGTGTCGCGGCAGATCTGCTGAGAAGTTTAAGTGTGTCATGTTTATTTGTTGTCAAGTTATTCACATAGTCTTGTTTGGCACTTCCTGTTTTATTGTGTAGTTTCCTTTTTGTGTCTGTACCTGACTTCCTTCCCTTGTGTTTTCCCACCGTGTTGATTGTCTACCCCGCCCCGGATTGGTTTCACCTGTGCTCCCTCACCTTTTGTATATAGAGTCCTCGTCTCCCCTTGTCCTGTGCCAGTTCGTCTTGTTCAGTTTGTATGTCAGTCGGTCCAAGCGAGCCAGCGTACCCCCATGCCTAAAGCTACTGTCAGGTTTTGTGTTTTTCATTGTACTTTGGTGTTCCTCCTTTCTGGAGCGTTTTGAGTTTGTACTTTGTATAGTTACCTCTGCAAGAGTGATTTTTTGTTGTACTTTGTATTATCCTCCTTGTGAGCGGTTTAAGTTGTACTTTGTCTTAGATTGAAAGCGTCTTTTTGTTGTTCTTGTTTTTTCAGTAAAGAGTTTAAGTTTTGAAACTACTGAGTAGAGAGTCGTGCATTTGAGTCCTGCTTCCTGTGCCACAGTTCGTAACAATAGTGTACCGAGCTCCTGGACCGTACTCTGAATTTTTAGCTGAATTCTCAGAGTTCTTATCAGGTTTAGTCCTTAAAACAGATAAAATCACCTACAATAATTATTTTAACATTCATGTGGATGTAGAAAATGATAGCCTTAGTGCTGTGTTTATCTCATTATTAGATTCGATTGGTGTACATAAACCCACTCACTGTTTTAACCACACCCTCGACCTTGTTCTTGTTTATGGCATTGAAATTGAACATCTAATAGTCTTTCCACAGAATTCTTTTTTTATCAGACCATTTTTTATTAACTTTTGAATTCCTATTACTGGACTACACGCCATTAGGCAAACATTCCTACACTAGATGTCTATCTGATAGTGCTATAGCTAAATTTAAGGAAGTGATTCCATCGGCATTTAATTCAGTTCCATGTCTCAATGTAACAGATGACTCCTATGCTAACTTTAGTCCCTCCCAAATTGATCATCTTGTTGATAGTGCTGCAGGCTCACTGCGAATGACACTCAACTCTACTGCCCCTCTAAAAAAGAAGATAATAAAACAGAGGAGGTTAGCTCCATGGTATAACCCGCAAACCCGCAAATTAAAACAAACATCGCGAAAACTTGAAAGGAATTGGCGTTCCACTAATCTGGAAGAATCACGTTTAGCCTGGCAAGTTAGTCTTAAAATTTATAGGAAGGCCCTCCGTAATGCCAGAGTAGCTTACTACTCATCATTAATAGAGGAAAATAAGAACAACCCCAGGTTTCTGTTCAGCACTGTAGCCAGGCTTGACAGAGAGTCACAGCTCTGTTGAGCCATGTATTCCTATAGACCTCAGTAGTAATGACTTTATGAGCTTCTTTAATGATAAAATTCTAACTATTAGAGACAAAATTCAGCACCTCCTGCCCTCAGTTGGTACTGACTTATCTTCAAACACAGGAACCTTAGAAACAACTGTAAAACCTGTACATTTAGACTGCTTTTCTCCTATCAACCGTAATCAACTAACTTCCATGATTTCCTCATCTAAGCCATCAACGTGTCTTAGACCCTGTCCCAACTAGGCTGCTTAAAGAAATTTTACCCTTAGTTAGCACTTATTTACTAGATATGATCAATCTGTCCTTATTAAAAGGCTATGTGCCACAGTCCTTTAAAGTAGCTGTAATTAAGCCTCTTCTTAAAAAGCCCACTCGTGATCCAGGGATTTTGTCAAATTATAGACCTATATCTAACCCTCCTTTTCTCTCTAAGGTTCTTGAGAAAGCAGTCGCCAATCAGTTGTGTGACTTTCTACACAACAAGCTGTTTGAGGATTTTCAGTCAGGATTTAGAGTGCATCATAGCACAGAGACAGCACTGGTGAAAGTTACAAATGACCTTCTAATTGCATCAGACAAAGGACTTGTCTTTGTACTTGTCTTACTAGATCTTAGTGCTGCATTCGATACCATTGACCATCACATTCTATTACAGAGACTAGAACATTTAATTGGCATTAAAGGTACTGCACTAAGCTGGTTTAAATCCTATTTATCAGATCGATATCAGCTTGTACACGTTAATGATGAATCCTCTATGCACGCCAAAGTTAGTCACGGAGTTCCACAAGGTTCTGTGCTTGGACCAATTCTATTAACCTTGTATGTGCTTCCTTTTAGGCAATATTATTAGGAAGCACTCTATACATTTTCATTGTTATGCAGATGATACCCAATTATATTTATTGATCAAGCCAGATGAAACCAATCAATTAGCTAAACTTCAAGCATGCCTTAAGGACATAAAAACCTGGATGACCTGCAATTTTCTGATGTTAAACCGAAGTTCATGTACCTGGCCCCGAACACCTTCGAAACACATTATCTAAAGATATAGTTTCTCTAGATGGCATTGCCCTGGCCTCCAGCGAAACCATAAGGAATCTTGGAGTTATCTTTGATCAGGATATGTCCTTTAACTCCCAAATAAAACAAGCTTCAAGAACTGCCTTTTTTCATTTACGTAACATTGCAAAAATCAGGCACATCCTATCTCAAAAAGATGCAGAAAAACTAGTCCATGCATTTGTTACGTCTAGGCTGGACTATTGCAACTCTCTATTATCAGGCTGCCCCAATAAATCCCTTAAGACTCTCCAGCTGATTCAGAATGCTGCGGCACGCTTACTGACAAGAACCAGAAAAAGAGAACATATTTCTCCAATATTAGCTTCTCTACACTGGCTCCCTGTAAAATCCAGAATAGAATTTAAAATCCTTCTCCTCACCTTCAAAGCCCTAAATGGTCAGGCACCATCATATCTTAAAGAGCTCATAGTACCCTATTACCCCACTAGAGCACTGCGCTCCCAGAATGCAGGGTTCCTTATGGTTCCTAGAGTCTCTAAAAGTAGAATGGGAGCCAGAGCCTTCAGCTATCAAGCTCCTCTCCTGTGGAACCAGATCCCAGTTTGTGTACGGGAGGCGGAGAACCTCCTCACATTTAAGAGTAGGCTTAAGACTTTCCTCTTTGATAAAGCTTATAGTCGGGTTGACTTAGGTGACCCCTGAGCCCCCCCTTAGTTATGCTACTAGACTGCCTAGACTGCCGGGGGACTTCCTATGATGCACTGAGCTCCTTTCTCCTCCTCTTCCTCTCCATCTGTACGCCCTCATATCCCATCAATGCTTGTTATTAATTCAACTTCTTCCTGTAGTTGTGTGCTTTCTCTCCTCTCTCTCTCTCCCTCCCCTTCTGTTGCTTTCTGCAGGTGTTTCTGCCTCTGGAGCTGTGGAGGTCTGGGTCTGTGGTTGCTGCCGCCTGCTGCCCCCGTGCTCCTGCTCTGCACCCGCTGATGCTATTGCTGTTGTTGCTGTTATTAGTATTGCTATTATGGTGTTGCTCTTAGTGTTGTTTCCGTTGGTGTTAACATCAATGCCATTACCATATCTATGCTGTATTGAGCTGCTGTATGTTCTCTTTCCTCCTGCTCTCTCTCTCCCGCTCCCCCCTTCCCCCTTCAACTCAACCGGTCGAGGCAGATGACCGCCCACCTTGAGCCTGGTTCTGCTCAAGGTTTCTACCTGTTAAAAGGGAGTTTTTCCTTGCCACTGT